>JBBPBP010000003.1:5867735-5905708 GCA_037974735.1 Cicer chorassanicum
GTTTTTTTTATATGTTTACATTAATAGTGACGGCGCAAATGTTCGCGGTTATTTTGGGTGGGCAGCATTTGATACATTTGAATTTCAAGCAGGCTATTCTGGAAATTGGGGGCTTTATCATGTTGATTTTAATGATAATCTCAAGCGTATACCGACTGACGCAGCTAAATGGTATAGAAAATATTTGACACATGATTTGGAACACTAAAAATATTCTTTGGATTTGATACATCTTATAAACAAAAGCACATCAATAAAAATGGAGAAGATGGAAAGGAATTCCACTTGAAATTTGATTGTTTACTATATGTTGTTTAGTCCGTTCTTGTTCTTTAATTGAAATTTTTAAAAGGATTCACATTTGTAATTTGCATTTATACTACTTTGAATACTCATGTAGGGTATATATTTACTCATCTAAAGTTCATATTAGATATAAATATTTCAAAGATAATGTAAAAAAAATTTCTATAAGAAAAGATATAACATATAGTATATTTATTGTTTTCAACCGTAATATTATTGATCATAAAAAATTGTAAAAATATAAATATATAATTGTGAAATACAATTTATATTATAATAACACAACAACCATTAGTTTAAAATAAAAATATCACTAAACTATTTTCACCAATACAATGTTATGAATATTATAATATTTTAATTATCAAAGTAAATTTACTATTAATTTATGGATATAATTTTGAATATTATAATTACTATATTATCGAACATAATAGAAAATAAATAAATCATTTTCCACTACTTCATTTGCCCTAATTTCAATACCAACTCCTTTAAAACAATCTAATCCTCAAGAATAAATTCTTTTTTTTGGACAAATGATAACTTTTTCTTTCACACGTGAAAAATTGGAAAGAGTTTAACTTTTTCACTTAATTACATCTTATAAGCAACAACTCTTATTTTTGCCATACAAAAAAGATTTAAAAATTTACTTTAAGAAGGGAATGCAAAGAAAAATTTACCAACAAAGTGTTGGATCTTTTGTTGGTGGTATGCTGCAAATCTTGAACAAGAAGATTATGAAATTGATGATGATGAAGGTTGCACAAATAAATTCCAAAGCGTGTGTATCACACTAAGCTTTAGGTTCGATTCGCCCCACCAATCTATATATATTGGATGCAAACGGATTAACCAGCGAATCCCTTTCAGGATACTTTGGAATCCTTGAAGTGAATTGCACATTCACATCAAGCTTATCGATCAATGATAGTTTACAGAATAAAGTTCTTTCATTTACTCTCGTGCACTAGAGAAAAGAAGAAATCACCCAGAAATATTTTTGACAGAAATGTAACATGGAAATTGTGTTATCCTTTCTGCCTCTAAAATATCTCTATTTATAGAGAAGCTCATACCAATTAGTGAAAGAAAACAACTCTTGAGAAAGATTGTAACATTTGGTAACTTAACAGATGCATTGGTTTGAATTAAACCCAAGCATTGCAACCACTTGACCAACTGATACATTAAGTTGTTTAATTTTGCTACATTAATATAGCTATTAGAGAATTCCAAATATATTTTGGAAATTCCCCTCACACAAAGAGTATAGAGTAATATCCAATATGTGAGAATAGTTTTCAATTAATTCCGATGTTTAAAAATATGTCGACCGAAACAAAATTTTACAAATAGGACCCCAATAAAATTACTTGGTTCTCAGGAACTTTGAATTACATAAGACATCAATCAAATAATATTTAGAATAAATTAATCTCACAAATATTCATATTGAAAATATTCATAAGACTAAGACTAAATCACATCTATAAAGAAAGAGACGAGTGAGATAAATTCAAGACAATATTCATAATGGACTCAAAACTAATATTCAAATATTTAGATCAATAACTGAACATAGTTTTAGTTAACTCGTTTGTTTATTAAAAACATAAGAAATAAAATCACAAGTACAAGGGACGATTTTAATTATGCTAGAACAAAACAAGCATGACAAATCGATAACATACTGTTGAGTGAAAATTTTATTTTTGTCGAGGAGAGTAAAACTTAAAAGAGAATGAGCATAAAAATGAAGTTCAAGAATTGTGGACTAAGTAAAATTTGAGAAAACTATTGACAAAGAAGACTACGTGGGCAACATCATAAACTACAAACCAGGCACACATGTCGAAACTTGTAGCTTGACACTACTTTATGTCGTGTCGAGCATCAATAGATATTAGATGGATGATGTGGGTCATGTTGACACCACTAGTCTTTAGGTTTAATTTCTATTTATAACCTTTGAAGGCTCTGTTTTAGATCTGCTTGATCATTTCATAAATCAAAATCTACTATAAACGTTTAAAGATTCTTTGTAAATTCTAAATCTACCATTAATCTTCTTGCAACTTTTTCTTTTCTTGTTCAAGTATCCATAATTTTAATTTCTGGGAACTTTTTTTACTTATTTTATTTTCTTGTTATTTACAGGCCATCTACAATTTTGCTAAGTCAAGTACATTTAATTTTCTGAAATCTTTAAAATCCTTACACCGATTCTATCCATCAAAAGTAACTTGATTTGCTTAAAACGTGTATTGTAAATTTAGTGTCCTTGTATTTCTATCAAGTTGACAACTTTATTCACTAACAATCTGTTGCATTTCATCTGTATTTGATCATAAAACGTTTTTCTTTTCATTTTTATGCATTTTAAAACCCTCTTTCATCATCAGTTTTACTACATTAAATTCTTTTTCAAAACATTTAATCTTCCATCTTATAGTCCATTACATTTTTTATTTCGACACTCAATTTGATAGGATAACTCGTTCGCAAAAGTTTACGACATTTGAACATCAAATCTACTACATCTTTGACGTATCAAATTGAATATTATATCATGATTTTTAACTCGTCAAGAAACGACATTTAAACATTCATTTGTTAATGTTCTAATAGACTCCTATCAAACATAAAATCAATGATAACAAACTGGCACGTTCATTAAGACTTATTTGAATTTATTATTATTTTTTTATATGTTATAAGGATGCAATTTTGATACATTTATGAAATGGTAGAGTTGGAAATTTTGAAGATATTTCATATAAATGTAAAACAATGTGTGCCAAGAGTATGACTATGCATGTAGGCCACTAGTTCTAGTGTTGGAAATAATGTAAGTTCATCATAGTAAACCCCTATCAACGGTTAATAATGTTGTCATTGGAGTTGTTTAAACAGTTTGGGAAAATGTAACTATGAACAACTTGTAACACCCCAAATTTTATAATAAACTATTTTAATAATGAAATATAATTTTAAATAATTATTTTGGTGTTAAAGTTATTTTAGAATACATGTGATAAATTTCGTGATTAGTTTGCGTTATACGGGTGCTTTAGATGATGTGTTACTATTATACATATTAGTGCTTTAATTTTATTTGATGTTACCTAGTGTAATTTATATTTCCAATACTGCTATTGTAATTTAGTTAAATAGTTCATTAAATTGAGTTGTAAACTATGTTGTTCAAATGTAGTTACAAGTTACTTTAATGATTATTATTATTAATCTATAATACTTGTTTCGGTTTTATTGAGGTGTATGGATTCAATTGTCAAATTTTAGATAATTGGTAATGGATCGTATATTTTAGATTGGATGGGTTATAAATATTTTAAGTTTCACAATATGTTTGGCCATGTTACTAATGATCGTGTTCGTTTTAAGGACTTAATACAAAAGACTCTCATGGAAGGAAGGCTGAAATTTGCTAATAAGAATAAGCAAGACATGAAGGTCAACATTGACCTTTTTGAGCTAGGGATATCTAATGTCGAAGGTTCCTTCACAAAGTGTGTTAATATGATGAATGTTGTGTTTGGGAAGCCTACAATAGTGTGACCAAGATAAGTTTGAGGCCTTCCATAAGAAAATCTTTATGGTTTCATGAAAAGAAATAAATAAATAAATAGGTTTGTTGATGTTGTTCCCTCACTATGAAGATTACTTCAAAGAGTATAAATGGAAGATGATAAAGCCGACACTACTACTAAGATTGTTATATTTGTTAAAGGGGTTCAAGTGCTCACGTTAAATCTAAGAAGCCATTACAAACTTATCTAATGGTAGGAGGTGCGAATGTTAATTTTCCACACGGGTTTATGAACCAGAAAACTAGAAAACTCTGGTTAATGTGAAAGCTAACAAGTGGATTCCAAATAAGTCTAAGATACAAATCCAACATAGATTGAAAAAGGTTTGTGAGTCATTGCTCTTACCAAAGGTGGTTTCCTTTCTAGGGTGAAGATTTTGTCAATTGTAGGCTAAAACAAACAGGGGAAACAAGCTTTACAGGGCTACAATGACTATTTAAAAACCAAAAAAGAAGGCATTAGAGAAACCTTATAGTCATGAAATTGAGGATGATGACGGCTAATGTATCCTTGGGGCACCAAAGGATGGTGGATTGTTGAAACCAATAGCTTTGCCTATGATTACTACCAAAGGTAAAGAGAAATTGAAAAGCATTGTGATATACCACAACCAACATAATAAGGACAAAACATCCTCTTCATGAATTGCTAAAAAGCAAACTTATAAAGTGGAAAATAACTCCCCATCTATTATAAAAAAAAAAAAAATTGTCCCTTGGATAAAAGATGATTGAAGTGTAAAACACATGTTTTTGATGAAGACAAAGACCAAAAATTGTGATTAAAGCAAGAAAGCTCAAAATGAAGTCCAAATATCATAGTTCAAGTTTAATCAAACATATTAAATGATTAATAAATGTAAAGGTACATGATACAATCGAAACCTCAAGTACATGAGAACCATTCATCTTTGCATATGCATAAAATGTAATTTTAAAATTCAAAATTACATTAACAAAGTTTTAAAATTAATATTTTTGACAAAAAGCAAAGTTGTATTCGAATACAACATATTGTATTTGAATACAGATGCTAAGTCAGTAGCAAAAACTTGACATGTGTATTCGACTACGAAGTGTTGTAATCGAATACAAGTGCTAAGTCAGTAGCTCAGACTACACATCTGTATTCGACTACGACCTGCTGTAGTCGAATACAAACAGCAGGTCAGCGGCAAAATATACGAATTTGTATTCGACTACATAATCTTGTATTCGAATACAAGGTGAAAATTTTGAATAAATCTGAACGTTATAACAGGTGTATTCAAATACATACATATTGTATTTCAATACAACTGGAAGCAATGCAATTTTTCAGATTTGAAATGGTTCTAGATCATTGCATTTGTTCATCAAACCTCTTGGAACAATGGCCACAAATCTAAAGTGATGTATATGGAATATAAATAAAACATAACTTCAGAATAATCATTACACAATCCTACTACCAAACGTTGAACAACTTTGAACAATTTTCTGATTTTTTATTCAAAGTTTTTTTTCATATTTCAAGTACTTGCATTTCATTTTCAAATCATTGAGAAAGGTTCTCAAAGTACTTGAAGTAATATTGGATTGATATCATTATACCTCTCTTATACTCTTATTCCAAATCAAATTAAATTTGTTGTAAAAGAATGTAGTACTTTCTTAAAGTAGCCTAATCAAAGATAGTGGTGTGCTATCAAGTTATTGTTAGAAGTTTGTAGCAGAGATCCTAGGGTGGGATTTGTACATTTTCTGACAATAGTGGAGAAATCTCTTGTAGTGTGCAAGAGGACTGGATGTACCCTTGGTCATAAGACGAACCAGGATAATATTGCTGTGTTCATTTATTTGTTGCCATTTACTTATTGTCACTTACTATTCTAAAGCAGAAAAATCTATCGCCAAATCGCTGAAAACAAGATAATTTCATAAACACCTAATTCACCCCCTCTTAGGTGCACTTCTAAACTTACAATTGGTATCAGAGCAGGTTCAGGTAACTTACTCCTCAATCATTTTTCATCGCTTCCGCACAACCTGTTTTTAGAGATCCTGACAGTAGTAACAAACCACCATGCTTCGTTGGAGAGCACTATGAGTTTTGGAAGATACGTAAGCAAGCGTATCTTGAAGCGTATCTGCAAGCGTATCTTGTCGGCACTCGGGAAAATCTTCACCAACGATGAATTAAATCTAAAAGTATTAAGATCATTAACAAGGGCTTGGTAACCAAAAGTGACAGCAATCTCCGAAAAGAAAAGCCTATCCAAAATGTCTCTTCCTGCATTGTTCGGAAAACTTCAAGAACACGAAATCGAACTTGGAAGGTTAGAACAAAATGAAAGTTAAGAAAATAAGACCAAAAACATTGCTTTTAAGGCCGAATCAAAAGAACATAGCAAAGACGAAAATTTAGATGAAGATGAAAACATCACTTTCCGCGTTAAGAAATTTGGTAAGTTTCTTAAAAATGATATAACTTTCAAAAAGAAAAGTTTCAGAAAGAAGGATAATTCTACTTCAAGTCAAAAGTTCACTTGCTTTGAATGTGGTAAGCAAGGACACTTCAAGGCAGATTGTCCGAACATTATCAAGAAAAATGCCATCAAAAAAAAATATTTCAAAAAGGCATACATAGCTTGGGAAAATAACGAAATGAGTTCATCTTCAGAAACAGAAAGTGAAGAATGCGCTAAAGTTGCATTAATGGCATCGGATCAATCAGATGACGAAGAAGAGGTTAGTAACATAGACTCCCCTCATCATATTAAAAGTAATAGTGAATTAATTATTGAATATAATTATGCTCAAAATGCCATTAAAGAACCACTTATCGAATGTAAAAATCTGTTCAAACTAGTGTCAACCCAAAAGACACAAATTTCAATTCTTCAAGAAAAGGTTGACACTATGGAAAAGGATTTTAAAAAACTAAAACAGAGTTTTACATGCAATAAGTGTGATTCCCTCTCTTTCAAGATTGTTCAATTAAATAGAGTAATTGAACGATACGAAAAGGGACAAATGGGATTGGAAAATGTTTTCAATATGCAAAGATATTCAAATGACAAAAGTGGTCTTGGATACTCAAAATTTGATAAACCATGCTTGAATAACACCATTTTTGTTAAAGCGAGTAATCAATCCAATCAAGAAAAGGTTATAATTATGCAAAAAGATCATCATTATAAAGAGAAAATTATTCAAAATAAATCTCACACACATACTATTAAAAGTAGACTTACTCCTACATGTTCTTATTGTGGTCTTAATGGTCACACACGTAATGTCTGTCACGTTAGAAACATTAGTGTTCTACAAAGGTATTATGTGTGGGTAAAGAAAGGTACTAACAATCAAGGACCCTATAACACCCCGATTTTTAAAAGCGCGAGTGTATTTTTTATTTATTTAAATAAATCGATAAAAATCCCAAGTTAAATCCATGAATAAAGAAAATACTCTTGGATAAAATATTTGAGTCGTATCACCACGACAAAGGTTATCGTTAATTACAACAGCGGAAATGGTTTTGAGCAAAAATCCAAAGTAAAATATACACCGACTAAAATGCTCTGTTTCAAATACACAAGTTCCCTTTTTACAACAACAACTTTGAAATAGAAAAGGGAAAATAAATAAAATTCTTGATAACAACCCTAAGCTGATCATCAATCTATCTGAGGGTGACTGGGTACTGAGAATCAACGAGTGGCAACAAGCCCCACTACTTTCGGTTACAAAACCAACCCATCGTTGTGCCACGCCTTAGATCGACCCTGTTTCTCATCTGAGGGCAAAGCCCAGATTTCCACAAAAGTTGTAAAGGGTCACCAACCGAAATTAACAAATACCACATAGCATTCAATCTTAAATGCACAAAATCACATTTCGACTTAACATGCATCAGGAGACGGTTTACATATGCTAAACATGCATAAACAAAGTTGAAAAATGAAGTTTTGATCTAAACAGCACTGTTGTATTCGAATACACCCTATGTGTAGTCGAATACACTTGCGAAAACAGCAGAAAATAGAAAAAACAGCACTGACAGCACTATTGTATTCAAATACAGCCTGACTGTATTCGAATACAGCATTCCGTTCAACTGTATTCAAATACAACACGTTGTGTAGTCGAATACACTTCAAAAAAATCAAGTCAGTAGCTAATTTAATCATCTGTATTCGACTACAACACATGTGTAGTCGAATACACCTGTCAAAACAGCAGAAAATCAGTTTTTAACCCTTTCAAAAACATTCCAACACTTTCAACACCAATTCAATCAATCCCAAACACCAACACAACACAAATCACTCATCACAATCAAGTACGCATATACAAACATCATCACATGTCAAACATGACTCACGTGCCAAACACCCTAATGCAATGCGTATATGCCAATACACATGATTCCAGAATATCAACAAAACCCTCCTCGAAGGGGCGTAAATCATAATTGTACAGCCTCTCACAGACTAGTACAAATTACCAAGGTGCAGTCTCTCACAGGCTAGCACGATTTACTAATGTGCAACCTCTCACAGGTTAGCACGACGCGATAATCCATGTAAGGGTAAGATGAACCATCCAATCACGTGGAATCATCCCCTATACGGATAAGATGAACCATCCAATCACGTGGAATCATCCCCTATACGGATAAGATGAACCATCCAATCACGTGGAATCATCCCGTGGCCCATCCGGTCACCACTATCACCGACGCGATAATCCCCGTAAGGATAAGATGAACCATCCAATCACGTGGAATCATCTCGTGGCCCATCCGGTCACCACTATCACTACTATGAAATGCATGAGCATACTCTAACTCTCGACACCACAATCATTCAGTAAATGCAGATATTAAAAGATTCCCCATTTTGAATGCTCATTTAACACTAATGATTCTCAAATTTAACACAGAGCATACTCAATGCATACAATCCTCAAATCACATGAAATTGAATTCACAAATCATATTGAATTCAAATCACCACATACACAATCTCATCAATTCATACCAAATCAAAATACACACATAACTTGCATTTATTCAAATTCCCACATCTTGAAACATAAAGCAAATATCCACATTCCTAAAGTTACCCATAAACACATCAATCATACCAAGTAAAAATCACCATCACCCACACCTCAAAACTCATTAAATTCAATTTCACCATTTACCCACAAAATGCATTAACTTCATTTCTCACAATAATACACCTTAACCCATCAAATTTATTTTCCAAAATTTTCAATCATAACACTCCAAATCAAAACTCAAAATTGTTAAACATAAATCACATCTGTATACGACTACGACCTGTTGTAGTCAAATACAAACAGCAAGCCAGTGGCAAAATATACGAATTTGTATTCGACTACATAACCTTGTATTCGAATACAAGGTGAAAATTTTGAATAAATTTGAACGTTATAAGAGGTGTATTCGAATACATACTGTATTCGAATACAATTGGAAGCAATGCAATTTTTCAGATCTGAAATGGTTTTAGATCAACATTTGTTCATCAAACCTTTTGGAACAATAGCCACGAATCTAAAATGATGTCTATGGAGTATAAATACACCATAACTTTAGAATAATCATTACACAATCCTACTACCAAACCTTGAACAACTTTGAACAATTTTCTGATTTTTTATTCAAAGTTATTTTTCATATTTCAAGTACTTGCATTTCATTTTCAAATCATCGAGAAAGGTTCTCAAAGTACTTGAAGTAATATTGGATTGATATCATTATACCTCTCCTATACTCTTATTCCAAATCAAATTAAATTTGTTGTAAAAGAAAGTAGTACTTTCTTAAAGTAGCCTAATCAAAGATAGTGGTGTGATATCTTAAAAGTTTTTGTTAGAAGTTTGTAGAAGAGATCCTAGGGTGGGATTTGTATATTTTTTGACAATAGTGGAGAAATCTCTGGTAGTGTGCAAGAGGACTAGATGTACCCTTGGTCATAAGGGGAACCAGGATAATATTGTTGTGTTCATTTAATTGTTGTCATTTCCTTATTGTCACTTACTATTCTAAAGCAGAAAAATCTATTGCCAAATCGTTGAAAAGAAGATAATTTCCTAAACACCTAATTTACCCCCCACTCATAGGTGCGCTTCTGAGCTTACATGAAGAATTTAAGAAAGCTACCATAGATGACAAATTTGTCAAGGAACTATTATAGGGTGAGTATAATGAAGAAAAAAAGGTCAAGTTTAAGCCTCAGTGTTCACTGAACAATTCAGAAATTACCCCCAAACAATCCTTTTGGGATAAATGATCTGGAAGTACTTGATGAAGATATTAATCTAGACGATAATTTAGATTATATTATCATGGATGTAGCTAATGCTTTTGATGACTCATGTAGCTACAATTTTCCAAAGTAGATGGTGATGGGAGTAATGAATATGCTTACTAACTAGGAAGACCATTTTGATGACAAAGTCAATCAAGATCTTGAAATACTAGTAAAACTTAACAATATCATTCCTCCTTATTTTGAATCTTTTAATGAGATAACTTTTAAGGGTATGAATGAAGAAGATAGAAATTATATGTTAGAGGATTACTTTTATGTAGTTGAAGAAAACATACTCACCATATTTAATGATTTTTCTCATTTTGAAAAAATTGGAAAAGCATAAAGGAAACATCTCAAACCCTTACGTGTGAAAGCTTTAATAGAAGGCAATATAGGAAGGTTATTAATAGATGGAGGTGTATCGGTAAATCTAATCCCAAGAGCTATGTTTTAAGAACTGGGAATATCGGAGACTGATTAAACGCAAACCAATATGGTGGTAACTAATTTCAATGGCAAAGAAACTCCGTCAGATGAATTTGCCTTTTAAATATGCAACTTAGTAAATTCATTCTATCTAAATCTAATTTTAATTCTTGTTTAAGGATAAACTAGATTCATACCGTATGGGTCATTCCATCAACACTTCACATTAATGTAATGTTTTGGAATGATGTTAATCAGTTATTGAACGACGAAGCAGATGATTGTCCATATTATTTACAACAAATGAATTTAGACTTTAAACTTCATAGACCAAGAGGCATTAGATGCTTGTCTAATGGAGCATTTTGGCTTGAACATAGTTAATGCGATTGAGCAGCAGGTGATTGTATAATGTCTAACTTTCAAGAAGAAGGTGTGTCGACTGAACAAGTCGACAAAAAGAGCAAAACAAAAGATCATGTGTGGATGAATGTATAATGGATGATGAACCTTTAGGCTTTGAAAAAAAGGCTAGAGGACATAATGAGAGTTGAATTTGAAGATCCTTTGGAAGAATTTAACTTAGGAACAACAGAAAGAAAATGACCTATTTTTATAAGAAGCTTGCTATAGAAGGAATTCAAAGAAAAATTAACCAATTTAAAAAAGAGTATAAGTATTGCTTTGCTTGAGACTATGATGAAATGCTAAGACTGAGCGAGGAACTGGGGTAATAACCATCGCCATAAATCTAGAATATGGTATTTTAGAAGCAAACATATAAAATATCATGAGTACAAACTTAAAATGTCATTGTAACTATATATATAGAGGGTGAGATGACAATCTTAATGAGTTCTGAAAAGGTAATGGGTAGTTTAAATTTATTTTCTTAAATGCAACATAATTTAGAAAATGAGTATGCAGATCATGCTAAAAACTTTAACTTTATCATTACTTTAAAATTTGTAAAATAGCATAATCATATTCTCCTTTAAGTATGGAAACATAACATAATCCTCTTTTTCTTAAAGAGTGGAAAATAACATGCCCTCTTTCTATTCTTTAAAGTATGGAAAAGTTTCCCAATTAACTTGATGTGGGTCACCAATTTAATTGAGACCTCTTAGTAAAGTTGGTCTGACCATGACCCCCAATCAACGTCCCAATTTGTTCTTCCTTTACCCATTGCTTCATGCTTTAAACAATCCTCAGATGTCCCACCGCGTAATTGGACCATGTATGTCATGATTGGATGAATGCAATGCATATGTAATATCATGTTTGTGATCCATATTTCATTAACACATAATGCAACCACGTAATGAAACTCAATATGTTAATACATAACTAGAAGATAAATTAACTTCAACCATTCATCAAAGAAAGTCTTAATTGAGTACTCGTTTAATTGGAAACAATCACTTAGTTACGCATTTTGATCACAGAGTCTTGATTAGAGGCAACATGACCAAAGAAAGACTTGGCTCAGAGGCAGCATGACCAAAGGCAGATTTGGGTCAGAGGCAGCATGATCAAAGGCAGACTTGGGTCATGCGCAGCATGATCTGAGGCAAACTCAGATCAGAGGCAACATGATTAGGGGAACTTGGATCAGAGGGAGCATGACCAGAAGCATGTTTTGGCCAGAGGTAGCATGATCAGAGGTAGACAGAGGAACCTAATTTGATGTAGCCAGAGGAAATAGATTCAAAGACAGCCAGCGAAAACAGAGTCAGAGTTAGCCAGAGGAAATATAATCAGAGATAGCCAAAGGAAACAAAATCGGAGGCAGCCATAGGAAACAAAATCCAAATCAGCTAAAGGAAAAAAAAAATCAGAGGCTAAGACTGATCAAAAGCAGAAAACGCATCAAAGGCAAAAACTGATCAAAAGCAGAAAAGCGCCTTAGAGGCAAAAATTGATCAAAGGCAAAACAACTTATCTGAGAGAGTTTAAGGAACACATTAACATTGTATTTCGCCCATCACGATTAATTCAATTTCTTATATTATTAACTCATCATAATCATCACAAAGACATATGCATATTGTATGATTTTAAGAATAGTTAAATGCATATTTTCAACATTTCCAACATGCTAAAACTCATAGTTTTCTCTCCCTCTAAGATTAATATAAATCCAACATCAAACCCAAAATATCGTCTTTATTGTAATTGAAATTAAGCTGAACCCAAGAAACTCACATGCAAAAGTGAAGTTTGTTCTAATAAAAAACCTACAGTTTGCTAAGAAAGAATTCCTTTAATTCGAGCTGGTTGTGGGATTTTCTTGATTTTTCAGAATGTTTTGAGAGTGTGTAACTGGTAATGAAAGAAATGAAGATGGAAAATGAGTCAATACCCGTTAGTGAAGGAGAAAGAGAAAGAAGTAAAGGTGACATGTTCTCTCCTTGCCACTTAGAATTATTCATACTATGTATTTCCTATTCTACCTTTGATCCTAATTTAATATTACAACACAACATAACAATTACTAAAATTCTAGAAATTTTAATTAATACTTAAATCTTATAAATATTTTTAGAGTAGGGCTGTTACATTCTCCCCCTTCGAAAATTTGTCCTCAAAATTTGAGAGTTTAACCATTGAAATAAGTATGGATTAATCATTTGAAGAACACATTGATGGATCCATCAAGATCGTTATCAATCTTAAAGGCATTGATGTAAGTATTGAAGATGAAGACCAAGCTTTACTTCTAGTAAGTTCCTTGCCTAATTTAGATGAGCATTTACATGATACACTAGTCTATGACAAGGACACCTTGTCCCTTGAGGAGGTCCAATCAGAACTTATTTCTAAGGAGCTGAAAGAAACTAGAAGAAAGAGATGAAGAAAACCATGAAGTTTTTGTTAAAATCAAGTACAAGAAGAAAAGATCCAAACACAATTAAAACTTAGAAGAAGGACACTGAAAAAACAAACCAAAGATGTTTTCAGTGTAACAAGAAAGGAATTTTAAAAGAAAGATTGTCCTTAAAGGAAATTCAAAAAAAATATGATGGCGGGAATGACGATGGAAAGTGTCAATTGCTTCAAAAGGGTACTAAATGCTGGTGTGCTAAAGGCAACTACAAGATATTCTAATGAATAGGGGGTCTTGGACTCAAGATTTTCATTTCATATGACTCAAATTAGATTGGATTCTTGGATTCAAGAATCTTTTGGAGGGAGGCCGTCATAGGGAATAATTCAAAATTCAATGTATTAGGAATTGGTTTCGTAAATTTGGGGTTTGAAGATGGTACAAGGACAGTACCACAAGAATGAGATATGTCCCTCAACTCAAGAGAAACCTACTATTTTTATGAATGCTGGAGGAATCTAGTTGCTTATACAAAGCTGAACATGGTATTGAAGGTAATGAAAGGTCACAAGAAAAATGGCACTTATGTCTTAGATGGAAGTAGCATAATTAGAGATGCAGGGTTGATTTATCCAATTAGAAAATACAAGTTTGTGGCATCAAAGGTTTGGATGCATGAGTCTCAAAGAGATGCAGATTTTGAGAAAGCAAGGAGTTCTAGGTAGAGCTGCCATTTCGTGAGCATTGGGCGTATGCAAAATGCATAAGACTAAATTCACAATTGGTCAACATTACCCCAATTAGGAAATACAATTTCAAGGGTTTTATTTGTTAAAGCCAACACAATGTAACCAAAGGCGCATATAGGCCTCTCTAAGTTACTAAGGTAATGCAACACCAAAAAGGGTCATGTTGCAGGTTGAGACACTTGCCTTATACATGCATGTATACATATGCATGCAATACTTTATTGATGACTATGATGAAAATCAATAAGAAGGTGTGGGTTGTCAAACTCAAGTACGTCTATGAAATTTTAGGCTAAAGATTCTCACACACCCTGTCACCTCATCAATATGAACACATCAACAACCATAAATCTAAACACTCCTCAAGAACCTAGGATTAGTAAAGTTCCAGACTACTGTCACCTTAAGGTTTTTGAGTGTACTGCATATTATCATGGAAAATGGGACCTAGAGTAAGGAAATTATATGTTGTTAGATATTCTAATGGAGTGAAGGGGTACAAAATCTGGTGCATTGAAAATGAAAGATACATTACAAGTAGAGGTGTCAAATTTTATGGAGAAAAACTCTACAAGTCACTAAATACAGTGAGGACCAGATTCAGTTTCAAAATGTATTATATAGTTTTGAGCTTGAGGTGAAGCCTGGTGATGGAAATGAACCAAGGTCTGATCTAAATCAAATTCCTAGGAAAGATCAACTTTTTAACCCCATAACAGCTGATTTAGATGATGGTATTCATGATAATACAAATGTGTATTTGCTAGCATGAGTCAGAGACAAAAGAAAGATAAATCCACCTCAAAAGTATGGGTTTTCAATTGATATAATTAGCTATGCATTTCACACTACTGAATAATTGAGTAGTGAGGAACTAAAGAATGTTACTGAAGCCATTAAATACAAGGATAGTCAAAATTGGATGCTAGTCATGATTGAAGAATAATACCTAAAATCTTATCCCTAAGCAAAAAAGGATTATGGATTATTGGGAGTAAGCGAATTTTCAAGTTGAAAGAATGAATTCAATGAGTTGAACCTTCCAGATACAAGGCAAGGCTTGTAGCAAAAGGGTTCACTCAAAGATAAGCTATAGACTATGATGAAATATTTACCCCTGTGGTCAGGCATTTATCAATCATAATTTTGTTATTTATAGTTGCTATCTTCAATATGGAATTGGAGCAATTGGATGTCAAAACAGCCTTCCTTCATGGTGATTTGAAGGAGACTATTCTTATGAAACAACCTAGTGGTTTTGAAGTTAAAAAAAATTATATTGTGTGTATTGCTTCTCTTCTTCAAAATCACATCTCTACTCACAACAATTTTATTAGAGATTGGATCAAAGGAACTCTAATCAGAGGAAGTCTATATCAGAAGAAAAATTGGATCAGAAGTAATCTGATAAGAATAAGAACGGTTTTAGTGGAAAATCTGATCATAGATAATCTAATCAAAAGAAGAACTGTATAAGAGGAAAATATGATGATAGATAGTCTAATCAGAAGAAGAACTGTATTAGTGGAAAATCTTATTAGAGAAAGTTTGTATAAGGAGAAAAATTGGATGAGAGGAAGTTTGATCAGGGAAGAACTAGATCAGAGGAAGTATGGTCAAGGAAGAACTGGATTACAGGAAGGTTGATCAGGGGAGAACTAGCTAAGAGGAAGTCTGATTAGAGGAACCTGTAGCCTTTTGATTCCTCACGAACTAACTCTCGGTTCCCTATTCATCCATTCTATTGGGTTAAAGCCTAAATTCAATATCTTAACACACTCATACAAAAGGTGTATCAGACATGCACACAGGCAAGTCTAATAGAATCCAAGCAATCTAAAATTCAATTGCTTCAAGCTTCTACATCTATAGTAGGGTGCAAGAGACTGTCAAGAATTTCTCCAAACCTATAGGAAGCCACAGCTCCAATGTCCCAATAAACCATTTATCACTGAACCGTCCCAAAACCAAAATCAAAGGGACCAAAATTTCAGTATACAACTAAAACTACCCAACTATTTCAATTATTACAAAGAAATTACACTAATCTCTAACAACTTAAAAGATGATAAAAATACTGTCAAATCTTGCCTAAGTTATTAGTCACACTATTTCTAACTCCTTCTAAATGAATATTTTTCTTTCTTTCTATTGCTCATCGAGATTGTTATCCTTACCCTCAAATGCATAGACTCTCCATTTCAACCACTATACTTGAATCTAGAAGTTTTAAAAACCCTTTGCTTCTCCTCTGTTTTGAACAATTAACCCTAGATGTTTACACTATGGGACTTGTGGTATGGTATGGTCTCCTACTTTCACCTCAAACCTAGGGATACCTCACATTTTTCTAACCTTACATTCCATATAATATATGATACTTTAACTCACCAGAAGTCATTTGTCTCTAAAGCTTATCTCTTTGTGCTACTATTGACAAACCATTTCAATCCTCTTTAACATTTTCACACACAGTCTCCTTAATTTCTCTCAATCTTTGCCTATTGAAACATCTTTCATTTGATTTACCATTGTTACAAGGAGTCCTACAATTCTTCTCTACCCAGACTAAACTATCAAACGCAAGACTCTATTATATTCTTATAACAGCCTAACCCTTACTGTTATCGGCACTGTTAATCACGACCTTCTCGTTGGAAATAGCGAGTTTTTGCCTTCCGTGGGAATTGAACCCGATACTTGGGGGATAAGTACACTGTCCATTCATTCCCACTACCAATTGAGCCAGCAGCTCAATTAGTAGTGGGAATAAATGGACGAGACGCCTTTTAACACATCATAATCATCACACAAACATATGCAGAATGTATGATTTTAAGAACAATTAAATGCAAATTTTCAACATTTTCTGCATATAAGAGTGTGTAACTCGAAATGAAAGAAATGAAGGTGGAAGATGAGTTAGTACTTGTGAGTGAAGGAGAACGAGAGAGAAGTAAATGTATTCGACTACTAGTTGAACTTCTTTGCCACTTGGACTTCTTCATACCATTTCTTTTCTATTCTATCCTTGATCCTAATTTAATATTGCTAAAAACACAACATTAACAATTAATAAAATTCTAGAAATTCTAATTAATACTTAAATCTTATAAATATTTTTAAGGTAGTGATAGGGCTGTAAATGTTTGCTCCTGAAATTCTACTAAAAATTTAGCAAGAAATTGAGAGACTATTGAAAGTAAGTTTTATTAGAACAACTAGGTACGTTGATTGGATGACAAATGTGGGTGTTGTAATTTAGAAAAATGGAAAAATGCGTGTATACATTGGTTTTAAAAATCTAAGCACTATCACTCCAAAAGATGAGTATCCATTTTAGTTGTTGCATGGATGGCCATGGAGGTTATAATCGAATTTTTATTGCAGAGGAAGACATATGTCTTAGAGACATCTCCACCATCCAATACAGAGGAATTACAATCTTTGTTAGGAAAAGTGAATTTTCTAAGGCATTTTATGTCTAATTTATCAGGAAAAAAAGAGCCTTTGCTCCATTAATCAAAATATGAAGGAGGTGTGGGAGTGGTAATATTGATTATTTATCCAAATGGTATTCCTACTAAATGCATGTTCAAAAGCGGTATTGGATAATATTATTGAAATCAAAGAGGTGTTATATCCAATATATGAAAAGGACGTTATGAAAAATGACACAACCCATAATGATTGGAAAATCTCCATAACCCATAATGATTGGAAAATCTCCATAATACAGTACTTATGTAATCCTAATTCAGATGCTTATAGAAAATTGAAACAACAAGCGACTAAGTTTGTATTGTTAGTAGAAAAATTGTATAGATGTATTGTCGATGACAATATAGCTAGATGTCTCCGTAGAGAAGAGACATACTTATCCTTGGTAGAGATACATGAGATTATATGTGGGGCCTAACAAACCAATGACAAAGTGAAATGGGTCTTGCGTCGATCACTACAAGAAAAAGACCAAATTTGCGAGGAACTTTTGTCTTAGGAAATACACCAAATTTCCTCGCAAAAGCATATTTTAGAAGAACTTTCTAAGGAACCTGCTCTATTCGGAAAAATTCTAGTCACAAATATTTTTCACAGAACAAATGTCTTAGGAAACAGTTTCCGAAGAACAATGTCCTCACAAAGTTCTCCACAAAAGAGCATTTAGTTTTTCTATCAACTTCTCTCTTTTCTTGTCATTCTAATATGTTTGAACTGTTGTCAGTTTGAGTTGATGTTTTTCATAAATGTGTTTGAACGCTGATTTGATTTGGGACAAGCTTTTTTGCAGAAACATTTGCAAGGAACAATATCCTTACAAACTTTTGTACTAAAAACAATTTTAAAACAAACTTGTGACAGCTTTCCCATAAATAAAATTAAAAATATTAAAAAACAATATATTTGCGAGGAACTATAGTCAAGAAGAATGGTGAAATGTTGAAGATATTAAAGATGATAGTGAATAGTAGAAGATACTGAAAGTAGAAAGAATGGAAAAAGAATGAGTGATGAAAGAATGAAGAGGATAGTGTGTTTAATATGAATATTTGATTTGATCATTTGCGAGGAACATAGTTCTTCACAAAGTTTAAATTTTAAAATTCACTTTCCCTATAAAATGTTTTCTAGGACAAATGTTTGTAACAAATCTTAAAATTCAAAATACATTTTCTCGCTAAAACGTTTTCTAGAATTTTTTTATTATTTCGTTAAAATATTTAATATTTATTTTTAACATTTCAAATTTAAAATAATTACAAAAAATAAATAATTTATTTAAACTAATTTAAATAAATTGCAAAATAAATAGTCAAATAGTTTGTAAGGAATGTGTTCTTTGCAAATTTAAAATTTCCGCGTGTCCCCATGAATGTCAATCAACGCAAGTAGCTTTTTTTGTGACAAATAAATTATAAGGAACTTGTTCCTCGCAAAATTTAAATTTTGAACGTCCTCAGGCAGATCAACCACACAAATCATCTTCTTTTGTGTCAAACAATTTTCAAAGAACTTGATCCTCGCAAAATTCAAATTTATGTGCGTCCCTATGTAGGTTTGCCTTTCCAAGTTGTCAATTGGCGTTGTTGTTCTATCAGCGTTTGTGAGAAACAAATGTCCCCAAAAACAATGTGTCCTTTCCAAGTGTCAGTTTTTGGCAGATTTGTGAGGATTGTGTTCCTCTGTAATAATTTTACCATAAAGAAGAAAGCAATCAATTTCCTAGAAACTTTTTTCTTGGGAACGCTATAATTTTTGTGAAGATGTCTGTTTCTTTATAAATTTTGGTAAGAAAATAGAGATTCATTTGTAGTGGATAGAGAGTACACTTGCCAACTATGATCAAAGATTGTATAATGTTTTCGAAGTCATGTGAACAATGTCTATTAAGAGAATTCCATGCAATCATAAAGCCTTGTCCATTAAGAGGTTGGGCTTTAGATTTGATAGGCCAAATTTATCCAAGTTCGTCCATAAGGACACAAGTACATTTTAGAAGGAGTAGATTACTTCACTAAATGGATGGAAGTTGTCCTTTTGAAAGAACTGACACAAGAGGATGTTATAGAGTATAGAAAATCACATGGTATGCATATTTCACATTCCTCACACTATTACAATTGATCAACGATCAATCTTTGTAGGTACAAGAATGGTTAAATATGTTGAGTCGAGGAAGATAAAAATGTTAACCTTTACTCCATATTATGCATAACCTAATGGTCAAGTTGAGGCCATGAACAAAATTATTATAAGTTTGATTAAGAAACACATCAATCGTGAGTCTAAAAATGTGTATAATACTCTTAATCACATTGAATGTTTTCAAAGTGGAATTGATGAAAATGACTTGAGTATTGAAGCTGTGAAAAATCCCAATGCCACTAGTGTTGATTGTTGACGGGAGGAGCATTGAAGTAATGGATGCAAAAGTGATGAAATTTAAATGTAAGAGATTTGAAGACAAGGTCTAGTGAAAGACGAGAGATCCTGTAATTTGCAATTGCTTTTTAGAGGTGTTACTTAGTAGGAAAGAAAAAGTTCCAATTAAATTAATCAATTCTAATGACAAATCTTGACTTTCAAGTGATATATTGAAATCAAGATTTGAGGGGTATTTGTTGATTGACAAATTTATTTGTGTCAAGAAAAGTAATAATCAAAATAGAAATGAGCATAAAAGTGAAGTTCACTGCTTGTGGAGTAAGTAAAATTTGAAAAAGATTCTTGTTAACAAATTAGACTACATCAAGAACTACAATCTTGAACCTGAAAGTAGGAGTTGAGTCAACGATTCATTCGTTTCCACTACCTATTGAACTATTAGCTCAATTATTAAATCAATGATAAGGAAAATTCATAATAAATTTTTAGTTATATGAAATGTAAATTAAAACCGCAATAAAGAAAATAAAAATCGATAATAGTTATTTAGAAAAGTAATAGTCGACAACATTTTAAAAAGACAAATTTATCTATTATTGATACTATAATATTTAGCAATATTTTTTTCAATCTAAACAACTAAACTATTTGCATGAAATTCATCATCAACTTTATTTACGAGTCATGTCTTGACATTTTTTATTACCAAAAATTTTAAGTGTCAAAACAATACGAATATATATTGTTGAGGTAGCTAAACATAAAACTTTACTTACTTATTCCATAAAAATGAAAGGCTTAATTGCATTTTTGATCCCCATATTTTCACCAATTCTTGAAATTTGTCCCCCTATTTTAAAATTCAACAGTTTCAGCCTTTCCCTAAAAAAAATTAAGTAAAATATAGTGATTTGACGTATTTTAAACGATGTTACTTATGATACGGCGATGTTGAATGATTAAAACTCAAGAAATTGCAATAAAACACACTAAAAATTTTAGTTTTAACTTATGAAATTATTTATTTTTGTAATTTAATTAATAACATATAATCAATTCTAATTAATTCTACATCATTTAAAATATATCAAATCACCATTTTTAGCTAAAAAATATGAGGGGTGGACTAAAAGTGTTGGATTTTAAAATAGGGGAACAAATCCCACAAATTAGTAAAAATAAGGAACCAAAATTCCACTTGAACCTTATCTTTAATATCTCATAAATATCTAATTATCAACTCTCTGTCACTTTAAGGTATCATTAATTATTTAAAAGACTCTTTAAATCTATGACACAAAGACAAAGTAAAATAGAAAAATAATTTGTTTGATCACTACATAGTTCGTTGTTCTCAGATGCGGCTTGATGTAGTGTAATACAACTATTGCACTTAGTGTGCTTGCGATGCTATTTTTTATGTGAATTACAATCACACTGCAATTGCAGCCTGATGCGGTTGCAGTCACTACCACAACTGCAATATTGCAGCTGCATCACAATGCGGTCCGCAATTTGAATCCTTGGTCGTGCCACTCGCTCTTTATCTACTTCTTTAGGGCTCCACGGTCTAATTTATTTAAACCATTGTTTCCATCCATGGCTTAGCATCATTTACTAATGCTTGTAATCCACCTTTCTCCTGTTGTTCTAATAAAACTAGAGTTTATCACGATGGTATTGCTTTCAAAGAAATATAGCCCTCTCTACGAAACTCATTTTGTATTAAAACGGTTACGAATAGGGAAAATAATATCCTACATCGTCTATTAAAATGGTTATCCTATAATTAATTGTATACAAATTATTTATTTATTGAATTATTTATTTTATCTCTTAAAAGATTAAACAAAAAGGAAAATAAATTATTTATATTAATAAAAGAATGAAAAAAAAAATTTATTAATTTGGTTTGACAACGGGAAGACATTGCTCCTACGTATCCACAGGTGCAATAAGGAAATCAAAACACACGTAGTTGGGTAGAAAAGATTTATGTCTTGTCTGATTTTATTATTACTCGATTTTAATTATTTTATTTTTATAATTATTATTATATACGTATCCAAAAAAAGGTACTAATAATAATAATAACGAAAAGGAGGTGAGAAATCTGTTCACGAATTGTATCTTTTTACTTTGTATTTAGTTTTAAAGTTAGGAAGAATTATTTCTTGTTAGAAAACAAAAGTAACGCAACCGTATTACTATTAATCCATTTCTTTTCGGTTTCTTTTTATTCAATTGATCACCGTTATACTCATTTTTATTACCATCAATCCATTTCTTTTCGGTTTCTTTTCATTCAATTATATACATTTTTTTTATGTTTTTGAAAAGAGTGAAATGTCTGAACCGGAATCAAAGGCAAAACAGAACGAGAAGCACCCATGATTGTCTAAAGTTTATAGCCTTAATTATTTATTTTTATTTTTATTTATTTTTATTTTTATTATTTTTTTTCATTTTTTATATACTTTTTTTTTATAAAAAGTTTAAAAAAATAGCAGACAAAATTAGAACTGTCCCTATTTACTTAGAATTTACTTGAGAATCAAAGTAAAAAATAAGAAAAATAACAATACTAATTTTGTCCGAAAAGAATCTTTGTAGAAGGGTGCAAGTCTTTTTCCCGACTTCAAGATACTGGTAGTTTTCTCAGCTTCGAGAGCGAGTCGTTTTCTTGGCTTCAAGATGCGAGTCATTTTTTCGGCCTCGAATGCGAGTTGTTTTCCCAACTTTAAAATGCAGGTCGTTTTCTCGGCTTCGGGTGCGATTCATTTTCAAGTCTTCAACTTGCGGGTCGTTTTCTCAACTTCGGGAGCGAGTCATTTTCTCAACTTCAAGATGCGGGTCATTTTCTCGGCTTTGGGTGCGAGTCATTTTCCAGACTTCATGATGTTAGTCTTTTTCTCAGTTTTGGGTGCGAGTCAATTTCGCGGCTTTAAGATGCATGTCGTTTTGCGAGTCGTTTTCCCGACTTAAAGATCTGGTTCGTTTTCTCAGCTTCAGTGGCAAGTTGTTTTCCCGGCATCAAGACGCGAGTCATTTTCTCGGATACGGGTGAGAGTTGTTTTCCCGGCTTCAAGATGCAGGTCATTTTCTCAGCTTTGGGTGCGAGTCGTTTTTCCAGCTTCATGATGCAAGTTGTTTTCTCGATTTCGGGTGCTAGTCATTTTCACAACTTCAAGATGCGGGTCATTTTCTCGACTTCGGGTGCGAGTCGTTTTCACGGATTCAAGATGCAGGTTGTTTTCTCGGCTTCGAGTGCGAGTCGTTTTCCCAAGTTCAAGATGCAGGTTGTTTTCTCAGCTTTGGGTGCGAGTCATTTTCCCGACTTCAAGATGCAGGTCATTTTGTCAGCTTCGGGCGCGAGTCGTTTTCCCGGCTTCAAGATGCTGGTTGTTTTCTCGGCTTTGAGTGCGAGTCGATTTCCTAACTTCAAGATCTGGGTCGTTTTCTCGGCTTCAAGTGCGAGTCTTTTTCCTGGCTTCAAGATGCAGGTCGTTTTGCGAGTTGATTTCCCAACATCAAGATGCGGGTCGTTTTCTCGGCTTCGGGTGCGAGTCGTTTTCCCAACTTCAAGATGCGGGTTGTTTTCTCAGCCGAGTCATTTTAAGAAGAAGAGTTATTGTTGTGATCTTAATCTTAAGTTGGATCTCAGGTTGTCGTCTGGCTTCTACCCTAAACAACTTGTACTATATTCCACTTTATCAAAATTCATTATATCGAGGTATGGTGTATCTTTTACTTTCCAGTACATGATAATCATAAGATGCATTTTGAAAAGAGTGTTAGATTGTATAATAAGATGACAAAAGTATATATCAATATATTGAGGCTCAATATTCGTAGTAAAAAGAATATACATAAGATAAAATAAAAGAAATGGGTGGAAGACTCGACTTGGTTACTAGTAATTCAAAGGTAAATTGTACTAATTTCTCATGTCATAGTCTAATCCATATTGTTGATCCTTTTCTTTTGTTTAGATTGCCTTTCAAGAGTATGTATTCTTTGTTTTTGTTGTTGTTGTTGTTTTCTCCTATGTCGCCTTTTCAAGTTTTCAACCTAGCGGATATTTATTACTATTTTTGTACCCTAATTTTTGCCTAGCTCGCCCTATCAGGTTTTCAACCTAGCAGGTATTATTTTTATTTTTTTTGTACCTTAATTTTTTCCTAGGTCGCCCTTTTAGATTTTCAACCTAGCGGTTATTCATTATTATATTTTTGTACCCATTTTTTCCTAGGTTGCCCCTTTCAGGTTTTCAACCTAGCGGTTATTTATTACTATTTTTTTGTACTCTAATTTTTGCTTGGGTCGCCCTTTCAGGGTTTCAACATAGCAAGTATTCATTATTATTTTTGTACCCTAGTTTGTGTCTAGGTCGACCTTTCATATTTTCAACCTAGCGAGTATTAATTATTATTTTTTGTACCCTAATTTTTTCCTAAGTCGCCCTTTTAGGTTTTCAACCTAGCGGGTATTTTTTATTATTTTTTGGTATCCTAATTTTTGCCTAGGTTGTCTTTTCAAGTTTTCAACCTAGCGGGTATTTTATTTAAGTATGATACTTCTTTACAATGTATGAGTTTACTGAGAGGACTTAATCTTTTCTGTCTATATTCGTGAGGATCAAACCCCCACTTGAGAAAGCATTCTTCACGACATATGAGCCATTATAGTTAGGCCTCCAAATCACGCGATAATCCTTTTGAATGGGTAAGATCTTATTTAGCACCAAGTCTCCTTCCCGGAATTTTCGAGGACGTATTTTCTTCTCGTATGCTCTTTTTAGTCTTTTCTTATATAATTTCCCGTGGCATAAGGTCACCAATCTTTATTCTTCAATTAAATTCAATTGATTGAAATGGGTTTGCCCATTCCGTCTCCTGTAGTTTGGCTTCCATTAAAACTCTTAGTGAAGGGATTTCTACTTTAATGGGTAGCACAACCTCTAGCCAATATACAACGGAAAAGGGGTTTCCCTAGTTGAAGTGTACATCGAAGTATGATTCCTGTGTAGTGCAAACGACAACATCTTATGTCATTCTTTACAACCATTTTCTGAATAATGTTTTTGATGTTTTTATTTGTTGCTTCAATTGCGTCATTCATTTTTGCTCTGTGTGGGGATGAGTTGTAGTGTTGAATTTTAAAGGTGGCACACAATTCTTCCATCTTTCTATTATTGAGATTTATGGCATTGTTAGTAATGATCTTTCTTGATAGGCCATAACGGCATATTAACTCTTTTTTTTGAATTTGACTACCACATTTTTGGATACGTTGGCGTATGAAGTGGGCTATGCCCATTTGGTAAAGTAATCGATTGCCACCAAGATGAACTGATGCCAATTTGACACTTTCGGTTCGATCATTTCAATGACGTCTATGCCCCACAATTTGTCAGCATATATTTGACACTTATGGAGTTTCTTTAAATAATTAAAACAATCTTTTTCTATGGTGAGCTGGTAATACCCGACATCGAAGAATATTTCTTGACATGATGTGATTGTTCATATGGATCCCATAAGAGCCTATGGGACATCTTTTAGAATTTCTTTTGCCTTATTGATATCGACGCATTTTAGGAATACCATATCATGATTCCTTTTATACAAAATCTTTTTGTTCAAGAAAAAGCTCGCAGTTAACCGTCTCAGTGTCCTTTTCTCATTCTCTGATATTTCAGGAGGATATTATCTATTTATAAGATACTGTTTGATGTCGTGATACCAAGGTTTCCAATCAGTTTCCTCTTCCATTATGTGATAGTACGCATGATGATCCCGACTTTCCATTTTAATGGACAAGATTTTATTGTTTCGACTTATTTGTAACATCGAGGATAAAGTAGCCAAAGCATCAGCCAATCGATTTTTTTCTCGAGAGACACGGTGAAGGGTGATTTTGTCAAATTGTGAAGACAATTCCTTTATGTAGGTAAAATAAGGTATTAACTTTTTTTCTCGAGTTTCCCGTTCTTGGTTAAGCTGATTAATGACTTTTGCTTTTGATTTCAAAGCAGCCAAAATTCCTATTGTACAAGCTTTATATTATGCCATATTATTGGTACAATCAAAACACAAACGCGTTGTGATAGGTATGAACTATTTTTTGGGAGATATTAAGAAAATCCTATTCCCATACCCCCATTACATTTGAGGCCCCATCGAACAATAGGGTTCATTTTCCATTATCACACTCTTGAAACAAAACCATGATGCTTTCATCCAGGAATTCGCATTGCATTGACTAATAATCATCCACTAGTTGATTAGCCAAATAATCTTCAAAGGCACTCCCTTTGATGGCTTTCTATGTAAAATAGGTAATATCATATTCTGATAACATCACTTGCCAGCGAGTAATTTGCCCTGTGAGAACATGTTTTTAGAAAATGTACTTGATTGGATCCATCTTGGATATCAAGCAAGTCATATGGCAAAACATGTATTGCCTAAAGCGATGGGTCGCCCAGGCTAAGGCACATCAAGTACGTTCTAACATCGTATATCCCGTTTGTACATTTTTTACTCAAATAGCAAATGATGCTCCTTCTTTCCTGTTTCATCGTGTTGCCCCAACACACATCCCATGGACCCATCGAGGACAGTAAGATATATAATCAAGGGTCGGCCTGGAACTAGGGGGTTAGAATTCGAGGCTTTTGCAAATACTATTAGATTTTTTTCAAATGTGTTTCGGCATTCTTCGTTCAACACAACTGTCTGATTTTTCCGTAAAAATTCAAAGACCGGTTCCCAAGTGGCGATAAATTGTGATATAGATTAGGAAATATAATTTACACTCCCAAAAAATCTGTGAACTTATCTTTCTGTACACGGGGGAGGAATTTCTAAAATGGTCTAAACTTTATCAGGGTCAACCTCTATTCCTTTATGACTACCCGCAAAATCCCAATAACTAGCACAACCTCATGCCAAAAGTGCACTTGGAGGGATTAAGGTTTAGCTTAAATTTTCTATGTCTTTCGAAGAGTTTCTTTAGATCAATAACATGTTTTTCTTTTGTTTATGAATTAGAAATCATGTCATCTACATAAACTTATACCTTTTTATGTACCATGTCATGCAATAGGGTTACCATAGTTGTTTGGTAGGTCGCCCCAACATTCTTTAGACCAAAAAACATTAGTTTGTAACAAAATGTTCCCCAAAGGGGTGATGAAAGTCATTTTTTCCATATCTTTGGCTGCCATCTTAAATTGACTATACATAGAGAAAACATCCATAAAAGAGAATAGTGAATTGCAGTCTACATTGTCCTTTGAAATGTCATGAATGCATTTGATGAATGAACATTTTCCTTCATTTTCATTATTTTTCAATTTTTTCAATCAACTTTTTTATAATTTTTATTTATTTCTTCCACCTCCTTACGAACATGATGCTTGCATTCATGGATGAAAAATGTGCACAACTTTGAATAAATAGTTGTGATTGTCCTTTTGATCTTTAAAGAGATTTTTGATACATCTTCGACTTGATCTCTAGTTGCCACTACCTTATGTGTAGAGACATCATACTAGTTTTAGGCTCTTGACATTCACATATTGTGCCCCAACATATGATTATGATAAAAAATTCATTTTGACAAAAAGATTCATAACACAAGAAATTAGTGAAGCAAGGTTTAGACGATGATATTTAGTGAGAAAAATGATCCATAGAAACAGAAGAAGATAAGGTGATCTCATATGGGTAAATGACCCGATTTGTTAGTAGTATTTCATAAAAGAATTGTGCTAATAACTCATACCACAATTTCAGTCAAGTTTTTAACCCACTTTAGATGATATGGTTTGCCCCCATTTATCTTCACAACCTTTCGGAATATATTGCTTCGCCTTCACCTGTGTAAGCCATATTATTTGCTAATATTTTTTTATTCTCAAGCTAGTGAACTTCTCCATTCTATTTTTTTTTTTGTGGCCCTAATTTTTGCTTAAGTTGCCCTTTCGGGTTTTCAACCTAAAATGTTTTTTCTTAATTTTTGCCTTGGTCGCCCTTCTGGGTTTTTGATCTAACTGATCTTTTTTCATTTTTGCCTAGGTCTCCCCTTCGAGTTTTTGACCTAGCAGGTCTTTATTCGACTTTGTATCCTAACTTTTCCCTAGGTTGTCCTTTTGGATTTTCAACCTAATGGGTCTTTACTCATTTTTGTATCCTAATTTTTGCCAAGGTTCCCCTTTCAGGTTTTCAACCTATCGGGTATTTATTATTATTTTTTGTACCCTAGTTTTCAACCTAGCGGTTATTTATTATTATTATTATTATTATTATTATTATTATTATTATTATTATTATTATTATTATTATTATTATTATTATTATTATTATTATTATTATTTTATTTATTTATACCCTAATTTATTCCTAGGTTGACCTTTCAGATTTTCAACCTAGCAGGTATTATTATTTTTTGTACCCTAATTTTTGCTTAGGTCGCATTTTCAGGTTTTCAACCTAGCAGGTTTGCATTTAGATGTTATTCTTTTTGAAAACATCAATGTGCGAGGAGTAGTAAGTCTTCTCAATCCATATTTGTGTAGATCAGAACCACACTCGTGTGTATATATATATATATATATATATATATATATATTTCTTTTTATGGTATACGGGCTTATATAGTTGGGAGTCCACTTGCCATGCTAGTCCTTTTAGACATGCGAAATCTTCTTGTGCGCTAGTTCATTCTTTTGAAGTTTCCAAACGCACATGTTCTTTATAGAAAATGTCAACTCTATGTGAGACTTTCATGACAACCAAACAGGATGTACATCCCGATGATTATCATTACACAGTCTCTAACTTATCTTAGGTTGCACTCAGCCCAGGTATAGAGTCCACTCATAAGTGTGTGAATCGTGTTAGCGTAGTGTATAGAAAAATAAATAAAATAAAAATAAAAATCGCCACAATGAAAATAAATTAACATAGACACATATAATTATATTCACAATATAACAAAACAAATAAAACCAGAGGGGTAATATAAATAAAAATAATAAATAATTATATACAATTTTATTAATTTGGAGTCGCTAGCTGTCGCGTATGATTTTTCTGCGAAAAAGGAGTCGCCACCATTGTTATTTTTTTAACAAGGAAAATTAGATAAAACCTAAAATAAAGTTCTTGAACCAAAACAATGGATTCGAAAGTCGATTACGAATAGGGAAAGGACAGAGCCAATTTAAATTTTCCATCCACTCGGGTTGAGTTGACAGGATATGTAAGGACAAGGCCAATTTGAATTGTCGGTCCACTCGGGTGGTGGCATAGTTTCAAGCCTCATAACCAAGTACTTTGGAGTTAGAATGGTACCAAATTGTGAAGTAGAGTCTAAGCTCATGAATAACATTGCATTTTCTGGTGATTGTTTTGTTGTGATTAATATGTATCGTGTACGATAATAGTTTTTCTTAGATGATTTGATGTTATAGTTAAACGCATTGATTTTCCTTTAGTGATTTTTACTTTATATTGTGATATTTTTATCTTGAGGAATGTTCGTGTAATGATATGATTTTATTATGATTAATTACGTCTTCTTCTTACTTATGTTATATTGTCAACATGATTTCGAAACTCACCTCCTTCGCTATTTTTGTTTGACTGGCTTAACCCTAGGTTTGCAAATATCGTAGTAATTATAGGTTCATGAATCTTGAAGTTCAAGTTTAAGAGAAGACCCGCTCTGATAGATGATATCGGGAATAAGAGTCATAAGTTGTATCTTACTTCTTTAATTAGAAAGAACTTTTTGTTTGAAAACCTTTTAAGTACTAGTAAGTTTTTGGAATTAAATTAAGAAATTATAATTAAATCAAGTTTAAGGAGATTTCACTGTTTTATAGGAGGAAAAAAGTTTAAAATGTTCCTTTTTGATTTTGAGAAATGTGATATTCTAAATAACTTATAAAAGTTTTTTTTTGCTCTTAAAGAATTTTTATTTATTCTAAATATTCTAAATTTTTATAAAAAAATGGTATAAATTATTATATATATTATTTTGTGGTTAAGGGTGGGTGTCACATGTATCCTCTATTTGTGAGCCAATTTGTAGCCCATCTCACACCCAACACATCTGCCATGATAGGTTCTACTATAATAGTTTCTAATCTGCATGTGCTGCAAATTATTTCCCCTAGCCTGTGATGCATAGCAAGACCCTAACCTGTCTTTCCATTCTAAAAACAACATGTATCCACATAAGTTATCACAATATTAATGTTAGCACCTGATTGGTTCTCTTCATGGTGGTTAAACAGATTTCTTCATTGTTTTGGATTAGCTTCTTTGAATTATTTAACAAAGCAAAAGGTGTCGTCAGCAACATAGATGGGATTGAATTGGGTTCCATTGAAGACATCTTGGTTTTGTCCATTCCAGACTTTTCACAAAACAGTTGGACTCCCAATGTACCTTAGCAAGTAAGCCAACTTAGAATCCAATTCTAAAGGTTAATATCAATTGGGATGTGGGAACCAAGGTGGCAAGAGAAGAGAGTGAGTCTCAAGAGGTTACATTGTATAAACATATGAAATAATCTTTGTCGAAATTAACCGTTGTCGAAAAAGTTACCTTTCTTGTGGAGGTTAACCCTTGTCGGTAAGTTCTAAAATCCCTTCCATATTCGGTAAGTTCTCTTGTGGAGGTAAACCCTTGTCGAAAAAGTTACCTTTCTTGTTGAAGTTACCTTCACTAGCCGCCAAATGAAATTAATTATTTTGTTTGGGATTGGAGCTTTCTAAAATCCCTTCCATATTTGGTAAGTTCTGTTTCGAGAGGAATTTAGGTTGCTTCTTTTGAAATTGGTCACGAATGAGATAGTACGTTGATCTAACCAAATACTTGCCCTACTTTTCCTATTGCCAAACCATACTATCAATGGGGAGTTTGTAAGACAAAGGCAGACCAACAATCAGTGCATGTTCATTTATTTGAAATTCGGGGGTTCTTAATCGATTGTCGAGCTCTTCAGATAACCATTTATGTTGCCATAACTTCACATTTTTGCCATTACCGATGTTCCACACTCCTTCCTTAACAATATGTTCACAGGCACTAAGGATACTCTTACAAGCATAGCCTTGTTGATATCTTTCTTTGGAAGTCGTGAACTTCCCTCTAGGTAGTATCTACTCTTAAAAGATTTCTCAAGGAGAGACGACTCTCCCGTGACTAATCTCAAACAATGTTTGCCTAGCAAGGCCTTGTTAAACTCACCAATTCCCCTAAGACCCATTCCTCTATCTTTCTTAGCTCTTGAGAGTCGATCCCAACTCATCCAATAAATTTTCCTTTTTCCTCACTAGTTCCCCACAAAAATCTTGCTAGCATTGTATTTGTCTCCTTGCAACATCCAACCAACATTTTTTAGCAACTAAGCATATAGTTCGGAATTGCTTGGGCCATCGCTTTAACGAAGGTTTCCTTACCCACCTTAGATAGGGATAATTCCTTACATCCTTTAACCTTCTTCAAAACTTAGTCAATTACAAAAGAGAAGACTACCTTTTTGGATCTCCCAAAAGGAATAGGGAAACCTAGGTATCTCGACTGAGCCTCCATAACCTTTATGCCCATCATGTTGTTAAGACAAACTCTCAAATAAAGTTTTGATGAAAATAAACAAAGTTTTAATTAAGAATATTAATTATGATTCTAAATGTTATGTTAATTTAATTTGTGCTCTTGAGTGTTTTTATTAAAGATAGGAACCAAGCAAAGCAAAGAAATCAGAACAAAAACAAATAAAACAGTCATGATCATAAACTGCACAAAACAGAGAAAGATCAGCAGAATCAAGAATGATTGTCACAGCAACTTCACCAATCTTTCTCCAACTCTTTTACATTGATTCTGCCTTAAATCTTTATATCAATTTCATCATTACATGGCAAGGAACAGATAGGAATCATGTTTATCCAAAACGGTTCTCAAATCACTAAGATAAATCATCATGAATCTAAGCATGTCAAAAACGGACTACAACATTCTCCAGTCTGGAACTGTCAAGAAAGTTGAACAAAACTGAACGTCAAGATTGGTTATAAATCCTTAGCTTGTCCAGAAGACTATCAGACCAGATTGATCATCTTTCTCCATCTCTAAACAACGTTCTCCGTTTCTAAAGAAGAACAATCTCTGTTTCTGCAGAACAGGACTTCTCAGTTCTGCAGAAAATTATTCACTCATTTCCAATCAATTTTGGATCAAATCAAGTGTCCAAACTAAAGCCCAATTATCATCAAGAATTATCAAAAGCTTAATGGGTCATTAAGCGCGCAAGAAGCTGGTTGAAAATTAAGTAAAACAGCCCAAACAACAAAGCCCAAAACTGTCACATGAATGGTGCATTTTTGTCAACAGATTTATTGCTTCTGTCAGAAGAAAAACAGAGCACTACCAACGGTTCTTTCTGACCAGAATTAATTGCTCAAATCATCTATAAAAGGAAGGCAAATTCGCAAGCATCATTCAGATCTTCAAGTGCCAAGAATTCTCACAAAATCATATTCACTTGCATTCTTGAAGCTATCTCATTCATAAAAGAAATCAGGCTGAATACATTACATATTTCCAGTTTATTCTACTGAGTTCCTTTTGTTCTGAATCTATTCTCAAACAAGAGTTGAGCATAATTAGATTCAACCAAATCCTTTAAATCATTATTGTATAAGCTCATAACTATAAGGATTGTTTATAGTTTGAGTGTGATTAAAAGAGTTAACTGTAAAATCCTAACAAATTAGTTAGGTGACTTGATTGAATCCTTTCTGGGTGGAAAGGAAGTGTAGTTACAGATCAAGGTTGATCTTTAACTGTGATTGTTCTCCGTTCTTTGAACACTTAGTGAAAATCTCACAGTTGTGAGGACTGGACGTAGCCCACATTGGGTGAACCAGGATATATCTTTTTGTGGTATCTCTTCCTTATCTCTATTTACATTCAGTTATTGTTATTGTCAAAATTAAATAGAGAAACTAAACTGTAATTTTAACTAATTAAGAACGTTCTCCGTTTTCTGTTTTAAAACCAAGAACGTTCTCCGTTTCTGTTTTCATAACCAAGATCATTCTTGAGTTGTTTTCTTAAGTTTTTAACAGGAAATTTTAAATAGGCAAGATTACAATTCAAACCCCCTTCCTTGTAACTTGACATAGCTACTTCACATGTAACATATCATTTTTTTTATCTTCCTTTGGCCCATTTCGGCTAAAGGAGGCTTCTGATTTATCTAGATTAACAACCTGTCCCGAGGCTAGTTGATCGCTCTGTATGATGTTAAGGATTTTCCTTGCTTTATGAGGACTAGCTCTGGACAAAAGCAAATTGTCATTTGCAAAGAACAAATGAGATAGTTGGGATGCAGATCTTACCACCTTGATGCCATGAATCTCTGTGGTCCCTATTGCTTTGTGAGTTAATCCTGAAAGCGCATTTGCACACAAAATGAACAAGTAAGGTGAGATGGGTTCTTCTTGCCTTTTACCTCTCTCTGGTATAAATGGCTCACTTGGGAAACCATTGATGAGAATCTGATCAATGATTAAACGCCTCTCACAATTATTTCCACCATCTTGTGAAGTTAGCCCGTAGAAGTAAGAACTAGTTCCACAAATGACCATTTAATGCAACCAAAGGCCTTTGACATATCAGCTTAAGAATTTTTTGTGATTTATTTTTTCTAAATAATTTTTTTTATTACTTAAAATTTATATATTGTTTGTGTATCTAATTTATAGTACTTGTGATGGTAAATTGCAACCACCAAAATTTTTCAATTTTATTTTTGTACTTGTATTAGTACTTGTATCTAATATATATATAAATTATGTTATTATGAAATTTCATAAAATCTTTTTGGACGTAATTAAGGAGTGTATTAATGTTGACAACTCAATATATAGTTGGAGTATATAAAGGAGTGTATTTAAGTTGACAACTCAGTAATTAGTGGAGGTGGCACAATTGTGATTATGTGATATATAGAATGCTAACGTGTCATGACCAAAGCTTGGGGATTGTTTTAATATATTATAATAGATAAGTCAGAACCATGTCTCATGTTTTAATATATTATATTATAATTAACATAAAATTTTCGTTACATAAGTCTGGAATTGATCTTCAGAACCATGTCTCAGCTCAATTGGTAGTGGGACTGTGTTAAGGCGGTACTTATCCCCCAGGTACCGGCTCGAATCCCATGGATGGCAAAAACTCGCTATTTCCATTAGGTGGTTAGGGGGGCGAGAAGGTCCTGAGGTAGCATCGCCGGTAAAGATAATGGTCGGGGTGTTACATAATACATTCTTGTTGAGATCTTGAATCACAATCTAGTTATTTAGTCTCCAAGTTTGGGTCAAGGTTTGTTTGAAGGCTTACATTCATCCATTTTAAATTTATTTAACAATTTTCTTGTATATTTGGTATAATGAATTAATAAACCATTTAGAATTTGATGAATTTGCATTCCAATAATGAATATTAGTTCTCCCATCATGCTCATCTCAAATTCATTCTTCATTAACTTAGAAAATTCTTGACTGTGCTTGCCATTAGTAGAACCAAAAATTATATCATCAACATATATTTGGACAATGAGAAAGTCATTCGTAGATGATTTTCTAAATAAAGTAGCAACTTTCAAAATCATTTTTTAATAATTATCTGCTTAGTTAGTCATACCAAGCTCGTAGAGCCTGTTTCATACCACACAAAGATTTCTTCAATATGAAAACATAGTTAGAAAACTAATTATCTTCAAAGCCTTGAGGTTGTTTGGCATACACTTCTTTATTTATAAAACCACAAGGATGAGTCACATAGAGTTTTTAATACCTTCTACAAACAAGTTCAAAATGAAAAAGGTCTTTGTATTCCAACAATATGTAGTGATCATAAGGGTGAATTTGAAAATAAGCCTTTTTAAAATTTCCATGAAGAGAATGAAATTTTACATAATTTTATTCTCCTAGAACACCTCAACAAAATGGTGTTATAGAAAGAAAAAATAGATCTCTTTAGGAAATGGCACGTACCATGATTCATGACATGAATGTTGCCAAACAGTTTTGGGTAGAAACAGTGAACACTACATATTATATTCAAAATAGAATCTATATTAGACCTATTCTTAATAAGACTCCTTATGAATTGTGGAAAGGAATAAAACCGAACAGTTCATACTTTGATCAATTTGGTTGCATATGCCATATTTTGAATACCAAAGACAATCTTGGAAAGTTTGACTCACGATCTCAAAAGTGCATCTTTCAGGGATACTCTAAAAGGTCTAACGCCTATAGAGTATAAAATAAATAGACATTGTTTGTTGAGGAATCAATTCATGACTAGTTTGATGACAAAAAACTTGACGATAAAAGTCAAAGCAAGATGTAGATTTTGTAGATTTATAGATATCAATGATAGAAAATAATGAACCATTTACAAGTCAAAGTCATGAGGAACCCAAACATGGATGGAAAAACAAAACTTCACATCTAAACTCTTTGATCATAGGAAATGTAAATGATCCTTTAAAGACAAGGTTTGATGGGACAACTAAAATTCTTTCTTGGAATCCAAATAAGTCAAAGCTCAGATTGTGTATTAATTCATTAGACCAAATATACAAGAGAACTGCTTAAGAAATATAAAATAGATTAATGTAAGTGTACATCTACACCTATGCATCCAACATGTTCTCTTGATAAGGATGATTTAGCTAAAAAGGTGGATTAGAAGGTATACAGATGGATGATTGATTATCGTCTGTACTTAACTGCCTCTAAACCTTATATTATGTTTAGTTTGTATGTACCAGATTTCACTATGATCTTAAAGAATCCCATTTGGTAGTTTTTAAGAGGATCTTTATATATCTGAAAGGGACTAATGATCTTGGTATGTGTTATAAGCCATCCTCTAAGTATATGCAAGTAGGCTTATGTGATACTGACTATGCCAAAGACAAGCTAGAAAGGAAAATCACCAGTAGAAACTATACATTCCTTCGTGATAATCTAATCTCCTAGTCAAGCAAAAGACAAAAGACTATTGCTCTATCTACAACAAAACATATTTCAGCAGCCAGTTGTAGCACTCAGCTATTGTGAATGAAATATCAACTTAAATATTTTAAAATCAATGAGAGTAACATTCCTATCTTCTGTGATAATATGTCAGCTATATGTTTAACAAAAAATCCTATTTTACATTCGAGGCCAAAACCTATAGAGATCAAACATCATTTTATAAGGACTATGTCCAGAAGGGAATTTTAGACATTAAACTTGTTAACACTGATCATCGGGTTGCAAATATTTTTTCTAAAACCCCTTGTTGATGACATATTTAATTTTATAAAGAAAAATCTAAACAATATGTTGATAAAGGAATGATGATGAAGTCCTTGTGTGGTTTTGCCTCTAGTAAAATAGAGTAAATGGTTAAATATATATGTTGAACCTCTGTTGAAATTGAACTTATTTTGTGGCTCTGATCAATTAAAATTCAATTAATTATACTATGAAAGTTTTCTTGTAAGATATTTATGGTCCGTGATTGTTTGACAAGTGTTGCTTATGCATGGTAACACATGCTCGAAAATTTTTATTTTTAGAAACTCAAACATATTTTTTAAAAAAAAAAAAAAAAAAATCACCACCAATCACCATTCTCACATATTTCTCACACATTTTTTCTCTCTTTCAAACCTTTGGAACTCTATGAATCTCTCTTGCATTTAAATGGCTTCAGGCTCAACCTCTCACCTATTGACTCTGACTTTGATACAAATACCTTAGAAGAAATCATTGAGGCAACCCTAGCAAAACATTTTACATCCCTTAGATACAAATCCAATCATTACCCTCTTAACACACAATATCCAACCCCAACACCATCCTCTACTCACACTAAGCCCCCACAAACACATACACATTCTACCAATCCAATTACACCTACCCTCTCCACACCTGCCATTGACCCACCACCTACGCTTTTGAATCCTATTTACCAATCAACTAAGATAGCAGATCACGTAGTTATCGACTTAGTCTATGAAAAAACATCTTCAAATGACTCTTTTGCTCCTATCTCACCTCAACCTAAACCTACCACCTCCATCCCTTTGGACCTAGCTCACTTCATTCCTTCCATTCTCTCTTGCTTTCCAAACCTTGATTCATTCTTTACTTCTCTATTTGCAAAAATCACCATGATTCGCAATAGGATTGCTCAGAGTTTGGATCCTAATAATGTTTTAAATCATTGGAACAAAACCCCTATCTTGTTTCACCAATTGGATAAGGGACAACATGGATCATGGAATACGTTTGGCCTCTCATAACTCTATTGCTATTAAAAAAACGACTGAGATCTTTTATCGTTGGGTCTTGCAACTTCAAAAAGCTCAAAGCAATTGGTCTAGAAAGGTACAAACATTCCCATCAAAAGGTCCATCAAGTTAAGATCCATCTCCCCTAGTTTTGTTCATTTGGAACAAACCGTGGTTGCTCACTTGGCAACATTGCAGTGTCCTATTTATTCCACAAGTTGAAATACCTTAATTAGATGTTCATCCTACTATTACTTATGGATCTGCAGATTTTGCCTCCAATATTTTGCTTCAATATACCTTCATTAGATCTTTTTGTCTGATAACAAAAATGGGAGTATATGTTTTTAAGAACCATTACTAATGTTTATCAATTTATTTAGTTAGAATATCATTCGTCACTCTTACTTTTAAATGTGCGTATATGATAGGGGGGGGGG
>JBBPBP010000003.1:5905727-5920862 GCA_037974735.1 Cicer chorassanicum
GGGGGGGGGGTATTCTGCTATGATATTTTATGTTGTTTGATTCTATTAAAATTCAAAAAATTGTTTACAAAAAATCGATGTCTGTCATCATCAAAAATGGAGACATTGTTAGAACCAAATTCGGTTGAAGAACTATGACCCTTACTTGTTTTGATGATTACAAAAATTATTTTGTGGGAACATTTTAAAGTACTAATGTTTTGATTTAAGTATGCAGTTCCTTGATCATGTAGTCTTACATGACTTTATGCTGCATCCTTTGATTTTTGGATAATTTAAAGGAACACTAAGACATTGTCCTGAAAATCGTATTTGATTTTGATAAACATGCCCTTAAACATGCCTCTTGTGATTATGATTTTGCGAGAAACGCTTTGATAATTATGCGTCTGATAATTGTGGCAAGCCTTTTGATCATCTGGCTCTAATAGAAATTAAACACTCTTATACAAGTCAATGGTCTAAAGTTTAAATCTAAAGTTATTTTAATAATTATTTTATACTAGTATAATTAATTTAATAATAATAATTAAATAAAACAGAAGATTTTATTGATTTTTTTGAAACAAGAAATGAAAATTAATTTAATAATAATAAATAAATAAAACAGAAGATTAATAAATTTTAAATTATTGAAGTGAAAATATTTTAAACATTACTTGGCATAAGTTTATCATTAACAAAGATCAATTTGTATGTTATTTTATATTTAAGGAGATTTTTGAATATTGCAGGGATGAAATTCAAAAAAATATTTTTCAGGGACTAAAACTTAAAAGTGTTATATTTACAGGGACCAAAAACTGTTTCCCTTTGTGAGTTAACATTTTTGTAATGTCCACATAACGGTAAGGACCAAAAATAAATCTATTTTGATATTACAGGGATGTAAACCAAAAAAAAATATTACGAGGACCAAAATAAAATAAAAAGTCATATTTACAGGGACCAAAAACATATTTAAACCTAAATTTAATTAAGATCCCTATATAAAATGTTTCATATATTCATATTGTAATCAACTTTCCTTAATTCTTAAATAATATAATATATTTCTTAATTATTTATTTCTTTCTTGAGCTCAATTATGCTTTTCAACATAGTATCAAGAGTCATGTCATCCAGTTTGAAGAGATGGTATTCTTCATTCTATTTTATTTTCTTCTTTGTCATTCATTTACCTTTGGCAATTTTTCCAAAAAAATCCAATTTTTGACCTTAAGTAATTGATTTCTTTTATATTCCATATTGGAGTTCTTGGCTCTATTTTACTATATGTCTCATATTATTTTATTTCTCTAAAACCTTTTTTTTTTGTTGAAAATCTTGTGTCCTTGTTGACTATGTTTTCTCCATTCTTTATTTCACTAGTTTTCTTGCCACATTCGTTTTTCTATTCTCTTAATGAAGGGCTTTGTTGACTTTTTATTGACTTTTCAAAACAAATTTCTTTACACAATCTTTGACTAAACAACATACTATAAACAAAAATAAAAATTGAAGTGATTTCTTTCCCTTTGCTTCATTTTATTGATGTACTTCATTTTCGCAGTTTAGTCCAATCAAATCTCGTGTCAAATAGTTTTTGTACCATTTAGCAGCGTCGGTCGGTATACGCTTGAGACTATCATTAAAATCGACATGATAAAGTCCCCAAGTTCCTGAATAACCCCCTTTAAACTCAAATGTATCAAATGCTGCCCACGCAAAGTTACCACGAACGTTTCACCACCACTATCAAAGTAAACATAAAAACACATTAATCATCATATTCATGGGGAAGGAAGTTATACAAGCACACCACACTTGTCTACCTTTCACACTAATCATTAATTATTTCATCACTTTCAATTTGATAGTCTTTTGATATTAGATATATTTAAATACATTTATAAATATTTAAAAGATTCTACTCCTTCAAAGGGAAAAATACACTTTTAAGTAAGATTCTACTAATAATTTAAAAAGTTTTACACAATATTTCAACTATATATCATCATGATGTTAATTTTTTATATCACTTTCTAACCTACTTTAACACACATATATATAGTAATATAATTTATTGATTGCATAAAATGATTTTATACAAAATGTGTGTTTTCATTAAACTCTATTTTAATCCAACTTGTTATAATTTTATTATGTTCTTTTCAAAGTGTCCTTGAATAAATTCCTATTTGTGGTGAATAAAATAAAGTTTAGATTTTTTTATTTTGTATTATACAAAACAATACAAAATAAATAGACTTTAGAAAAGCCACATTAGATCGTTCATAAATACAATCTACAAACATATTTAATAAATGAAACGAATAGCTTCAATTGTAATAATTATTAATTGTATCATTATATATCCAATGTCCATTGAGTTCTAAGGATAGTGAGAAATGACTTACTTAATGGCTGCTTTGGTAGCATTTATATGTGCGGCAATGTAAATGGTTCGGTGTTCGTTCTTCAAATGATTTGGAATTTTTGTAGATGCACAACCTACATAAAGAGGATTTCACAAATCAAATATATTAATCAATCTCTTTTTTTGGCATACAATATAAACATTAGTTATAATGTTGTAAATGTGATCAAAATGCAACACCAACCATTTTCAGTTATGTAGATTTTAGGATTTTTGTACTTGTTCTTAACGTAGAGTAAGAAATTATATAATCCTTCGGGATAGACATAGAATCCAGCATATTGATCCTACAAATTTATCAACATTGAACAAAAATTATAAATTTATTCCTTTAACAAATATGATTGTCCTAAATTCTTATCAATAATTTCTCACCTTATACCCAAGGGTTTTTCCTTCAGCATTAAATACTGCAATTATAAAAGAAAAATGATTGTAATTTCTTGTAATAAATTGTGATGACAAATTCACTTACGATTTTATATAGTGAAGATGTCTTTCCATACCTTCAGACCGAGCTAATGCATCAAAATTGTCACCAGCAACTTTGGTTCTATTAGGTTCATGTATAGCAAAGTGAGAAGTATAATAATTTATCCCAATAAAGTTTGTGCTTCCTTTTAACATTTTTTTCTCCTCTTTAGTGAACTTGGGTAGCCTATTCCCCACCAGCTTTTTCATTATTTTGGGATAATCCCCATTGAACACTGGCTCTAGAAGCCTGAATGTTGAAATTAAATGTAGGAAAATGAATGTCAAAATTAAATGTAGCAAAACAAAAAATTGATATCACCATGTATTAACCATTAACAAAGAATTTAAAAGGTTAAATAATCAAGACGTCGAACTAGTGATAAAAGACAAAAGGTGAGTGGACTACATGTTAAGTAAACATTTACCATCCCCAATAGAAATCTATTAGTCTTTGAGCAGCAGCCACATCCTCTGCTTTTGAACTGTACGGAACATAACCTCCTGACGAAATAGCAAGTCCAATTTCTCCCCGTTGTATTGCCTAAATTAAATATTCAATGGAAATTAAAATTTTTTCTGTTCTTTAAATTTCTCCTTGTTTTTATAAATATGTCACAGTGTTATCAATCTTGACTGTTAATCTACATATCTTTCGAGCTGTTGTTGATGCTATTTAAGTAACATGCATTATCCAAAATATATCTTACCTGGAATTTTGTTCTGTATAACTTTGATGTTGTAGCATGGGCAATGAGGAAGTTGTGAAGTAAAGTATATGCTTGTTTACATATTCTAGTAGTTTGGCATGCCTCAGTTGAAATATTATCAATGTTGTACATATACTGATATATAGCTGTGACTTCTGCCTCATTGATTGTAGTCCAATGTTTAACTCGATCTCCATATGTTTTGAATAGGAGTTCACTAAAATCCTTGTAATGTTTCCTAAAATTTGATTTTACCGTAAACATTATAAGAACGCTTGATGAAATTTCATAATTTTGTGTTGACTGGCTTTAAGAGTAAATCACGTCACTTCAATGAAAATAAAATATATAGATGAGATGATATTAAGGTAAGTTTACACAATGGAGCGATTTAAGAAGCCACCGAGCTTTTGTTGAAGAGCTAAGGGATAGTCAAAGTGAAGGATAGTCACAAAAGGTTCAATATCTGCACATTTAAATTGATCATGAAAAGCGAAAAAATAAAATTGATCACTTGTATTTTAAACATTTCTAGTTTAATCTAATTAATGTAATGTATGTTGGATTCTTAAACTCATACCATTTTCTAGTAACTCGTTGATCAAATTGTTGTAGAAGTTGATACCTTCTTTATTTATACCTCCTTTCAAGGTTCCATCTAAATAATTGGTTGTTAAATATGTAAAGAAAATTAAATGTATTATTTTAATGAATATTTGCCAAATAATTAGAGGAAGATGAATAAAAATCCTAGGTCTATCAACGTAGGACAAATCAGGATAACATAGGACACATAACACAAATTTGACAAAGTCAATCGAAATTCTGAAATTATAGCTAAAATGATTAACCTTTACGACTTAATGGAGAAAAACAAAAAACGAAAAAACTATAGGCACTTAGTAAAACTGGAAAATAACGTTTAAATTTTAGTTGTTTAATATTTGTCTATATTCTAGTAATATTTAAAGTTGCATTCAAAAAGTTAACGTTATTTTCATGTTTCACTTGGGCCTAAACAAAATATTTCAAATATGTTCAGAATTTCAATGATCGAAAACCTTTTCAATATTCTTTGTATATTAAGAAAAATACTTCAAATATGATTAGTTTAATATTCATTTACATTCTAGGAGTATGTTAGGAAGTTGTTTACTAATTAAGCAAAATACTTTTTTTAATAAGCAAAATACTTATTAAATATTTAGAATTTGTTAATATACACCTACCTATATTCTAAAATGAGCATGTTAACAAGTTTTAACAAAATATTAAATAAATACGTTTAAATGTGTAGCGTCCTAGCATACTTCTTCTAAAAGACATGCAAGTGGATGTTAACTAACAACTCCAATGTTAGAGAGACAATGTTACCAAATTATAATTAAAACAATAATGTTACTAAAATTTTCTTTCATAAAAGCTATTGAATATCCAACATTTTCTTAAATATTTAATTGTTTTGGTTATATTAGTTCCGCTTTGGGTACTATTATTTGATATTATGTTATTGTAAATATTAGATAGTAAAAGTTTAAAAATATTACCTGGCATTATTCTACTCCAAGAGATGGACATTCTATAAGAATTTACTCCAAGCTTCTTCAAATGTTGCACATCCTCCTACAAGACAATGCAAATTAAAGCAAATTAAATAAATTCAAAAAATTAAACACAATATTTTAGGTGTATATTTTTCATTATTATTTCTACACTACATTGTCAATTTATCAGATGGAATATCCAACCAGTAAATAAGGTCTCTCTCTAGAATACAATATAAGCACAAATGGTAGTAGAAAAGTAGATGCATATATCAGGACTAAATTTTTAACTAGATAAATCAACCTTTGTACTACTATTTTTGTTAATAATTCATTCCAAAGTAGCATGTGACTTTGTGTGTTTTCAATCTTTAATATCTAAATAGAGTATTAATGTTATGCTTGATGGTTTTTGAAAGACCATCAAACTAATTGTAATATCTTATGCTTGGAGTATCATCCATATTCAAACTAATTCAAACTAATTGTAATTAGCATATCTTATGCTTGGAGTATCATCCATATTAATTCATTTTGTCTTCTAAGAAACTTTGATACAAATGGAACCAACATTCATCAACGAATAACTGTCAAACTAATTGTATGGCTCAATTTTTAATTTAACAATACTTGTTAATTATAAATACAAGTCTATATGATTGTACTAATGTATAATTTTGGTTCTTATAGTTTTAATTGCTTAAATTTTTAAAAGTTAAAAAAATTGCATAATTTTATATAAAAAATAATAATCTTAAAGTTTTAGTTACGTAAGTAAAAAATAAACCACTTAAATTAAGCAAAAATATAAAAGAATATGCTCAAACCTTGTGCCTGAGTTACAATGTTGGAAAGCAAAACAAGGGACAAGATTGCAAGAATAGTTTTAGAAGTTCTCAATGACAAAATCTCCATTTTCTGCGTCAAAGGAGAACTTTGGAATTCGATATATATAACAGACACAATTATTATAATATATATAGTAGAAAAATGTAAAACCAGCCTATCTTTCTATGTTTTTGACAACCTATAAGATGACACTCTATTCTATTTTTCGAAATCAAAGGAAATTATTCCAACGCAAATCAATAATTGTATTGCTTAGATTTCATTGACTTTTGATGAATACAAATCTTGCTATACATAGACTTTCCAATTAAATAATGTTGATAGGGTCATCGTCAAATTTAAAAATACAGTTATATAACGTTTTATCTTTCTCTTCAAAATAAACATTTTTTCATTTATTATAAATAATCATTTTTGAATTAAAATTTAATAATCAAGAAAAACTATGAGACCCAACTTGATCCATGATAAACTAAAAAATAAAAAAACTTTTAGTCCTTCAAAAAGAAATCAAAAGAACTTAGTCTTTATCTAAACCATCATTAAAAAAGTGACAACTATATCTCTAACAATAATTATAATAGGACAATTTGGTCACACTACAAGAAAATTGTCATATACCTACAGTCAGTTTTAACTATGGCAGTTAATGTCGTAGGTATAGGTATCATTTACCGACAAATGTGTGGGAAAAAAACTGTAGGTAAAGGACATAAGAGAAAAATTCACTTAACCCAAATTTGAGTACGCTAAAACATTGCCTCCTCATTTATTTTTCATTTGACTTCTCATTTCCACTCAAATCAAAATCTCCTTGCTTTTCGTTTTTACCCAATTCAAAAGTTACATTTGTTTTTCATTTCTTTTCAAACCCTAACATCATCAAAATCTCTTCTCCTTCTACCATTGTTTCACCCCTATGATAAAACCCCAAGCTAATAAACACAAATGCATCAATAGACACAATAAGCGTGTTCTTTGAAAGTGCGAACAGAAGTGGCACAATCGAGAGTCCATAATTTGACGGTGTCATCTAATGAAGCGGAGAGAAAAGAGTCACGACAGACGGGAATGTAATCGGGGGAGTGAACTTCGCGAGTGTGTTCATGAAAAGAGTGGATAGGGTTTGAAGTGGGTGGAAGAGCGAGGTCGTAGAGTTTCTTGCTTATTTGCATAATGATTTGTGTTTCAACATATGATTTGTGTAGTGATTGATGAAATGAAACTTAAACCCTAAAGTATTATGCCGCTCACCATCACCAATAGTGACGTAATCCGTATCGGCGATTGTCTTTCGTGATTTCTTCAACGATGTTGAGCTGGGCAGAGCACTCTGTTAGTTGTGACCAAACTGAAATCGGTTCCCTTCATGATTTCGTTTTTTGTTGTTAATCTTGTTTCCTTTTTTTTTTTCTTTTGTTGTTGCCAGAGGTACTTTCCTCTGATTTTGCAAATGTTAGCTCTGAAAATGCTTGTTTCTATTTACTTTTTGTTTCTATTTATTTTTAATGCTTTTATTTTTTTTATTTACACTCTTCTTGCTAGATTTGATTCAAAAACCTACCCAACTTGAGTTCTTTTATTTCATTTTGATCTGATTGTATTAAAAGATTTGATACTCATCAACTAAAATGCATCAAAATAAGCAAGAAAAATGGTTGTTGTCTAACAGTTACTGCTTTGGAATGGGATATCAATTTCTATAGCCTTGATATTGTAGTTTTATAACATAGGTTGTTGGTGCTATTTGTTTCATTGAGATTGAATTATTTGTAGGGTCATTTAGTGTCAATACTGTATTTAATTAGTGTCAATTATTTCTAGGCTCATTCAGTGTCAATACTCAATTTTTTTGAGTGTATTATATGAATGAATTACTTGTACAAGAGTAGAGCCTTTTGTTGAACAAGTTCCTTCCTAGTAGGCCTGGTAAGTTTTCTGCATGTTGTAGTTCTAATATTCCAACTCAATCGAACTCAATTTTCAAGGAACATTAAGTTTCTATTCAATATATTTTAAGTATTAAAAGTGGTACTCAATTAAGATGGCAAATTGTTTTGGGCAGTTAGTTAGTTAGTTTGTTAAGCTAAATTGTAAACAAACTGTATATAAGCCAAAGCAAGGCTAAAAAACAGAGTGATAAAAAAGATAGATAGCAAGCAGCATTTTTTACTAAGTGCAGGAAAAACTGGCAACATAAGTGCATATCAATTGTAATCATTTTCATCTACAAATAGTGATAATTCAAGTCGGATTCAGTCCCCTAGACGTAGGAGTTAATCTCTGAACTGGACTAACAATTGTGTGTGTTCATTTTAGCATTACAAGCTTCAAATTCTATTTAGAAAGATCAATCTTCGTTTCAGTCAGAAACGAAGATCGCTTCGATTTTCTGCGGATCAATCTTCGATTCAGTTTCAATCAATCTTCGTTCTTCTGAATAAAACTAAGAACAGTCCGGGTTTAATTACTCATTGATCTCCGTTTTCACAACAACTAGTATCAAGAGGACGAGAGTATTCGATTCAAAGGAAGGATGACATCAACAAAGTATGCAATTGAAAAATTCAATGGGAAGAATGATTTTGGGTTATGGCGTCTCTAGATGAAAGCGTTGATGGTTCATCAAGGTTTGGCTGGAGCATTGGGAGTAGAGAAAGACATGGCATCAACACTACCAGAAAAGGAGAAGAGGGATATCATGGACAAGGCTCATAGTGCTTTAATCTTGAGTCTTGGAGACAAGGTTCTGAGGGAAGTGTCAAAGAAGGCCTCTGCAGCAGGTATTTGGCTCAAATTAGAATCTTTATACATGACAACTTGAGCGAATCGTTTGTACTTAAAACAAAAGATATATACTTTCAAGATGCAACTTGAGAGGTCAATTGAAGATCATATGGATGATTTTAATAAGATTGTTGTTGGAACCAAGTTGGTTTTACATTTAGAGTTTTGATGTTAACAAAAGTATTTTATGAGAATAGTATATTTGACTTCAAAGAGTATGAAAGAAGATTCATATTTTTGAAGAAAATCTAAAATAAGATTTGATTCCAAATTATAATTGATGAAAATCTAAAATAAGATTTGATTTAAATTTATAATTGAAGAAAATCTAAAATAAGATTTGATTCAAATTTATAATGGATGAAAAATCTAAAATAAGATTTGATTCATATTTATATTTGAAGAAGATTTGAAAAATATTTGAAGAAGATTTGAAGAATATTTGAAGAAGATTTGAAGAAGATTTGAAGAATATTTGATCAACATTTAATGAAGATTTGAAGAATATTTGATTTGAAGAATTTACAAAGTCAATCTACACAAAATAGGAACAGAATCATTCTGAAGAATTTACAAAGTCAATCTACACAAAATAGGAACAGAATCAATTTGAAGAATTTACAAACTCAATCTAAACAAGATACAATTCAGAATTAAATAAGGACTAAATTGAAGCCCAAATTTTCACTATAAATAGACACTCAAGGCTGAAGGAGAAAATCATCAAAAAGTAGAAGAACTCAAGCTCAAGATTCCAATATCATCTTAGAGTTCAAAGAGAGAAACACTTGTTCAGGCTAGAAATATTTTTGAGTGTTCTTTTCTTAAAGTGTGAGAGTTATTGTTATTATCAGCTTTGTTAGAAGCAACTACTCAAGTTTCAATCTCTTGTATCCAACCCGATAGTGGTTTAGTTCCTTCTTCAATCTGGGGTCGTCAGGTTGTTAGGAGAAGACTTGGCTTGTAGGGTCAAGGTGGTTAGTTCCTCAAAAAGTCAAGGGTTGTCAGGCTGTTTGGGAAGACTGGCTTGGAGGGTCAGGTGCTTTGTAATTCAAGGTTTTTGAATTAATTGGATTAAAGCCTTCTGAATGAGGGGACTGGATGTAGCCAAGTTAGTGGTGAACCAGGATAATTCTACGCGTCAAATTATTTATGCTTTCATTGATTGCTGCTTCTAAATTTGATTGCTTCTACTCCAAGTAAGTCACCAAAACCAAACTAATTTTTAATTATTTATAAATTTTCATAAAGGTATCAACTTTGTGCAAACACAATTCAACCCCCCCTTCTCGTGTTCGCACCTTCAATTGGCATCAGAGCTCGATCTCAAGGCTGAGCACTTTACAGTGTTTGAGAAAAGATCCAAGGGTTTAATATGTCTGGATTCAGTGAAGAAGCTGCTGGAGGAAATATCAACAGACCACCTCTGTTTGATGGAGAACGTTTTGAGTATTGGAAAGACAGGCTGAGAAGTTTCTTTATTTCACAAGATCCTGAACTTTGGGACTTGGTGGAAGATGGCTATATTGCTCCGAAGAATACTGATGGTATTGAAATTCCAAGAAAGGAGATGAATGATGATCAGAAGAAGATGTACAAGATGCATCATAAGTCCAGAACATTCATGATAAATGCAATCACCTTCAAGGAGTTTGACAAGTGCACCAACAAAGAGACAGCAAAAAGTATTTATGATAGTCTGATTCTAACCTATGAAGGAAGCAAGCAAGTTCAAGAAGCAAAGGCCAACCTCCTAGTCAAAAAGTATGAGTTGTTTAAGATGGAAGAAGATGAAGATATTGAAACAATGTTTTCCAGATTCCAGACCCTGGTCTCAAGATTAAAGGTACTTGAGAAGAGTTATACTACTGCTGATCATGTGAAGAAAATTCTTAGGAGTCTGACAAGTAAGTGGAGACCTAAGATCACTGCCATTCAAGAAGCAAAAGATCTGAATACTCTAAAGTTGGAAGAATTAATCAGCTCTCTTAGATCACATGAAATTGAGCTTGAAGAAGATGAGCCCAAGAAGAAGAACAAGACTCTGGCCTTGAAATCTAAGCAGAAGAAAGTTCTAAAGGCAACATCAGATTCAGAGGATAGTGATTCAGATAATCAGGATCTGAACTCAGAGGAAGAGGAGATTGCTTTCATAACTAGAAAAGTTCGAAAGATGTGGCACAACAGAAAGAAGAAATTTCCCCAAAGATATTCCAAGCAATCCAACAAAGGAAATGATGATAAAAGCATCATCTGCTATGGATGCAATGAACCTGGACATATCAAGTCAGAATGTCCAAATATGGAAAAAGGGAAAAGGAAAGATTCCAGATCCAAGAAGAAGAGTTTGATGGCTACATGGGATGATTCTGAGGAATCCTCGAACGATGAACAAGCAGATTTAGCTATGATGGCTCATACCAACTCTACCTCTGGATCCAACACAAATTCTGACTCTGGAAGTGAATCAACAGATGAAGAAACTGACGTATTTTCTGAATTTACTCGATCTGATTTAATTACTGCTATAAATGATTTTTTAAATATTAATCACAAATTATCTTTAAAACTGAAAACACTTAGGAAAGAAAATACAAATCTAATTGAAAATGTTAATGTTTTAAAGAATGAAAGTACTGAATTTAAAACAGAAAATACAAATCTGAAAACTGATATTACTGAACTTAAAAGAGAGAATGCAAATCTGAAAACTGATATTACTGAACTTAAGACAGATAATGCAACTCTGAAAACTGATATTAATGAACTTAAAACAGAAAATGCAAATCTGAAAACTGAACATAAGGCTGAAAATCTAACTCTGAAAAGTAATTATAGTTCAACACCAATTGAAAATACCACATGTAACTCTGATAAGCATGAAGAAGTATTTCAAGATTTTCTTGCTAATGGTATGGAAAGAAGCAAATATGCTTCTATGATTTATGGAGTTAGTAGAAATGGTAAAAGAGGTATAGGATTTGAAGAAACTGTAACTGAACCTAAACCTACTTCTTCTAATATCTTGTGTGTTGTTTGCTCTAAGAAAGGTCACTCCAAATTATCTTGTCCCATGTTAAATACAGGGAAAGACAAGAAACCTTTCAAGACTAACAAACCATGACCCAACCAAATTTGGGTACCTAAGAACAAAATTATCTTTGTTGCAGATGTCCTCAGCAATCAAGTTAAAACACCAATCATGGTACCTGGACAGTGGATGCTCGCGACATATGACGGGAGAAAAGTCTATGTTCCAAGAACTAACTTTGAATAAAGGAGGCACAGTGACTTTTGGAGGAAAGCAAAAAGGCCAGATCATTGGTCAAGGTATAGTTGGTAAAGGTATTTCTCCTTCTATTAAAGATGTCTTGTTAGTTAAAGGTCTTAAGTATAATTTATTAAGTATTAGTCAATTAAGTGATAATAATTATGATATTATATTCAATCAAAAAACATGCAAGGCAATTAGTCAGAAGGATGGATCTGTACTCTTTACAGGTCATAGGCAAAACAACATTTATAAGATAAATCTGTTCAGTCTAAAGAAACAAGAGGTTAATTGTCTTATGTCAGTAAATGAAGAGAAACTAATTTGGCGCAAAAGATTAGGTCATGCAAACCTTAGATTAATTTCAAAATTGAATAAACTCCAACTAGTCAGAGGCCTACCTAAGCTTAGTTACAAAACTGAAATTATGTGTGAAGCTTGTCAAAAAGGAAAACAAACTAAAAACTCATTTATCCCTAAGAACTCAGTCTCTACCTCAAAGCCCCTTGAGCTCTTGCATATAGATCTCTTTGGGCCTGTGAAAATAGCATCTTTAAGTGGAAAGAAATATGGTTTTGTTATAGTAGATGATTATACTAGATGGACATGGGTAAAATTTTTAAGAAGTAAGGATGAATCCCACAAAGTGTTTATCACATTTTGCAAACAAATAATGAATGAAAAAGGTCTTAAGATTGTAACAATTAGAAGTGATCATGGAGGAGAATTTGAAAACAAGTATTTTGAAAGTTTTTGTGATGAGAATGGAATCTCTCACAACTTCTCCTCTCCTAGAACACCCCAACAAAATGGAGTTGTAGAAAGAAAGAACAGAACACTCCAAGAAATGGCCAGAACCATGTTAAATTATATGAATGTTGCAAAATACTTTTGGGCTGAAGCAATTAATATTGCATGTTATATTCAAAACAGAGTCTATATTAGATCTATATTGAATAAAACACCATATGAATTGTGGAAAGGTAAAAAGCCTAACATCTCTTATTTTAAACAATTTGGTTGTACATGTTACATGTTAAACACTAAGGATAAACTTGGTAAATTTGATTCTAGATCTCAAAAGTGTATCTTCATTGGATACTCTGAAAGATCAAAGGCTTATAGAGTGTTTAATAGGGAAACTCATATTGTGGAAGAATCCATACATGTTAAATTTGATGACAAACAGCTTGACCTTGAAAAGTCAAAGCAAGATGATGATAGTGCAGGTTTATCAGAACCAAAGGAAGCAGATGTAGACAAACCAGAAGAACTTGAAAAATCAGAGAATACAAGAAAATCAGAAGAATATGACAAATCTTCAAATATTGCATCTGATCAAGTCAGAAATAGTCAAGATAAGTCAGAAGAAAGATCTGGATGGAAGTACCAGTCATCTCACCCTGAAACTCTAATCATTGGAAGTGCAAGTGATCCTTTGAGGACCAGATCATCAATTAAAGACACCAGTTTGTTTGGCTTACTCTCATCAATTGAGCCTACTTCTATTGATGAAGCATTGACAGATGATGGATGGATTCTTGCAATGCAAGAAGAGTTAAATGAATTTGAGAGGAATGATGTTTGGGATCTCGTACCTAGACCAAAGAAGAACATTATTGGAACCAAGTGGGTTTTCAGAAACAAGCTAAATGAAAAAGGTGAAGTGGTCAGAAATAAGGCAAGACTTGTCGCACAAGGCTACAGTCAGCAAGAGGGTATTGATTACACTGAGACATTTGCTCCAGTAGCCAGGTTAGAAGCTATTCGTATTCTACTTTCTTTTGCTGCAAATAATAACATTACATTATTTCAAATGGATGTTAAAAGTGCTTTTCTAAATGGTTATATAAGTGAAGAAGTGTATGTTAAACAACCCCCAGGTTTTGAAAGTTCTGAATTTCCAAATCATGTTTTTAAACTTAGGAAATCCTTGTATGGTCTAAAACAAGCACCTAGGGCGTGGTATGAGAGACTTAGTAACTTCTTGCTTAAAAATAACTTTCAAAGAGGACAAGTAGACAATACACTTTTAGAAAATCAATAGGAGATAATATTCTTATTATTCAAATTTATGTTGATGACATTATTTTTGGATCTACTAATGGCACTCTTTGTCAAGAATTTTCTAAATTGATGCAGCTTGAATTTCAAATGAGTATGATGGGAGAACTTAAGTTCTTCTTAGGGATACAAATTCAGCAAAGTCAAAAAGGTATATATATTCATCAAACCAAATATACAAAAGAGCTTCTTAGGAAGTTTAAGATGAGTGATTGCAAACCTATGGCTACACCAATGCACCCTACTTGTTCACTTGAAAAAGATGATTCAGGTGAAAAAGTTGACCAGAAAATCTATAGAGGAATGATAGGATCCCTACTTTACCTTACCGCTTCCAGACCTGACATCATGTTTAGTGTATGTGTATGTGCAAGATTTCAAGCTGACCCTAGGGAATCACATTTAACTGCTGTTAAGAGAATCCTTAGATACCTAAAAGGCACTACCAGCCTTACCTTGTTCTACACGAAATCTCATAAGTACAAACTTAGTGGATACTGTGATTCTAATTATGCTGGAGATAAACTTGAAAGAAAGAGCACCAGTGGCAACTGCACATTTTTAGGTGACAACTTAATATCTTGGTCAAGTAAGAGACTAAACACCATTGCAATGTCAACAGCAGAGGCTGAGTACATTTCAGCAGCTAGCTGCAGTTCTCAACTACTTTGGATGAAACATCAACTTGAAGACTACAACATCCAAGAATCCAACATTCCCATCTATTGCGATAACACTTCTGCCATTTGTCTAGCCAAAAATCCTATCTTACATTCTAGAGCTAAACACATAGAGATCAAACACCACTTCATTAGGGACTTTGTTCAAAAAGGGGTACTAACCATTCAATTTATAGACACTGAACACCAATGGGCTGACATAATCACCAAACCACTACCTGAAGATAGGTTTGACTTCATCAAGAAAAACCTAAACCTTACATTCATACCTGACTGATGTTGTGATCACTTCAAAGTATTTTAGTTTTACACTAGTTATTATATTTTCTTATATTATGTT
>JBBPBP010000003.1:5921039-5934361 GCA_037974735.1 Cicer chorassanicum
AAAAAAAAGAAGAAAAAAAAAGAGAAAAAAAAAAGAAAAAAAAGAGAGAAAAAAAATAATAAAAAAATAAAAATAAAAAAAAATAAAGCAGAGTTTCACATTCAAGTCTTTTTGTCTGATGACAAAAGCGGGAGAAAGATATTTGATAAAGTGGAGATAAAATGATACTATGACTTAGGGGGAGCCCGAAGTTAGGGGGAGTCAACGAAATATAAAGAAAAGTTGTTATCAAAAATACAAGTTTTGTCATCATCAAAAAGGGGGAGATTGTTGGAACCAAGTTGGTTTTACATTTAGAGTTTTGATATTAACAAAAGTATTTTATGAGAATAGTATATTTGACTTCAAATAGTATGAAAGAAGATTCATGTTTTTGAAGAAAATCTAAAATAAGATTTGATTCCAAATTATAATTGATGAAAATCTAAAATAAGATTTGATTCAAATTTATAATTGATGAAAATCTAAAATAAGATTTGATTCAAATTTATAATGGATGAAAAATCTAAAATAAGATTTGATTCATATTTATATTTGAAGAAGATTTGAAAAATATTTGAAGAAGATTTGAAGAATATTTGAAGAAGATTTGAAGAATATTTGAAAAAGATTTGAATATTTGAAGAAGATTTGAAGAAGATTTGAAGAATATTTGATCAACATTTAATGAAGATTTGAAGAATTTACAAAGTCAATCTACACAAAATAGGAACAGAATCATTCTGAAGAATTTACAAAGTCAATCTACACAAAATAGGAACAAAATCAATTTGAAGAATTTACAAACTCAATCTAAACAAGATACAATTCAGAATTAAATAAGGACTAAATTGAAGCCCAAATTTTCACTATAAATAGACACTCAAGGCTGAAGGAGAAAATCATCAAAAAGTAGAAGAACTCAAGCTCAAGATTCCAATATCATCTTAGAGTTCAAAGAGAGAAACACTTGTTCAGGCTAGAAATATTTTTGAGTGTTCTTTTCTTAAAGTGTGAGAGTTATTGTTATTATCAGCTTTGTTAGAAGCAACTACTCAAGTTTCAATCTCTTGTATCCAACCCGATAGTGGTTTAGTTCCTTCTTCAATCTGGGGTCGTCAGGTTGTTAGGAGAAGACTTGGCTTGTAGGGTCAAGGTGGTTAGTTCCTCAAAAAGTCTGGGGTTGTCAGGCTGTTTGGGAAGACTGGCTTGGAGGGTCAGGTGCTTTGTAATTCAAGGTTTTTGAATTAGTGGATTAAAGCCTTCTGAATGAGGGGACTGGATGTAGCCAAGTTAGTGGTGAACCAGGATAATTCTACGCGTCAAATTATTTATGCTTTCATTGATTGCTGCTTCTAAATTCGATTGCTTCTACTCCAAGTAAGTCACCAAAACCAAACTAATTTTTAATTATTTATAAATTTTCATAAAGGTATCAACTTTGTGCAAACACAATTCAACCCCATTCTCGTGTTCGCACCTTCAATTGTTTTAGATCTTCAAAATATTGATGTAAAATTGGATGATGAGGATCAGGCCCTATTGTTGATAAATTAATTACCAAGCTCTCTTAAAAATCTGTGTGATACACTTCTGTATGGTAAAGATTCTTTGTCATTAGAAGAAGTACAAGTTGCACTAATCTCCAAAGAATTGAAGAGGAAGTCAGATGGGAAAGAAGAAAGTAGAGGTGAAGGATTGTTTGTCAAGGCCAAGGCAGGGAAGAAGAATCAAAAACAGAAGAGTAAGTCTAAAATGAGATGTTTCATATGCAAGAAAGAAGGGCACTTTAAGAAAGAGTGCCCATATTGGAAAGGAAAGAAAGGATCCAATAGTGATGATGATTATGGAAATGCATCTATATCTTCTGAAGGATATGAAAGCTCAGAAGTTCTTATGACAAATTCAACTGAAATCATGGATGATGACTGGGTACTTGACTTAGGGTGTTCATTTCACATGACCTCAAATAGAGATTGGTTTCTTGACTACAAAGAAATTGATGGAGGCAAGGTGACTATGGGGAACAAATCAGCCTGCAAGGTAATTGAAATCGGTTCAATCAAGCTGAAGCTGGAAGATGGAACCATGAAGATTTTGTTTAAGGTGAGACATGTTCCAGAACTTAAAAGGAATTTAATTTCTCTAGGAATGCTAGAAGAAGCTGGCTGTTCATACAAAGCAGAGAAAGGCACTCTAAAAGTCATAAAAGGATCATTGGTAATCATGAAGGGAACAAGGGATCATGGAATCTACCTTCTAATTGGTCAAGCAGTGACAGGAATGGCAACAGTGGCTGTTCAAGCATCAAGCAAAGCCAGCCTATGGCATCAAAGGTTGGGACATGTTAGTCTAAAGGGAATGCAAGTTCTAGACAGGCAAGGCATGCTATGTGAGGACAAGATCAGTGATCTTGAATTTTGTGAGCATTGTGTGTTTGGAAAGATGCATAGGGTCAAGTTCTCTAAAGGGAAACGTTGCTCAAAAGGAATTCTGGAGTATGTTCACAGTGGTCTATGGGGACCTGCAAAGATTGCTTCACATGGAGGTAACAAGTATTTCATTACATTTCTTGATGATTATAGTAGAAAAGTATGGATTTATTTGTTGAAAGGGTATTTTGTTGGATATCCAAGTGGAGTAAAAGGTTATAGAATATGGTGTCCTGAAAGTAGGAAATGTATCATCAGCAGGGATGTTAAGTTTCACGAGGTTGAGTTATATAAGGCTGTAAACAATGCTGCGATTAAAAGCTCACATCAAATTGAAGATGTGAGGATTGATCTTGAGGTGGAGAAAGATGGAGAGAAACGGAAAACGTTCCTGGAGCAACAACAGACTCAACAAGACAGAACTGAGAAGTTTGATCTTGAGGTAGAGAAAGTTGCAAAAAATCCAAGAACGATCTTGACTTCAGCCACAGAAAAGGAGAACGATCAACAGAAGCCAAGAACGATCTTGACTTCAGAACAACAACAATCTCAGCAAGACAAGACTGATGCAAACCCAGTAGAACATGCTATGTTTCCAGAGCAGGAATTAGATGATTATAACCTCATCAGGGATAGAGAAAGAAGGACATCAAAACCCACTCAAAGATATGGTTATGCAGTCATGATCAACTATGCATTACATGCTGCAAAAGAGATTATACAAGAAGATCCCAGGCACTACAATAAAGTTGTCAGGTCTCAAGACAAAGACAAATGGATTATAGCTATGACTGACGAGTTGAAATCACTAGAGAAGAACAACACTTGGGAACTCATACCTAAGCCAGCCAACTTCAAAATTGTAGGCAGCAAGTGGATTTTCAAGAGGAATGAGGGAATTATAGGAGTTGAACCACCCATGTTCAAAGCACGGCTAGTAGCAAAGGGATTCACTCAAAGGGAAGGTGTAGACTACAATGAAATATTTTCTCCTGTAGTCAAGCATGCATCTATAAGGATAATTCTAGCCATGGTAGCACACTTTGACATGGAATTGGAGCAGATGGATGTCAAAACAACATTTCTCCGTGGTGACCTGAATGAAACAATCTTAATGCAACAACCAGATATGGCTTTAGGACTCAAGGAATGGAGGATTGGGTCTGCTTGCTAAAGATATCACTCTATGGGCTAAAGCAATCACCAAGGAAATGGTATTTGATGTTTGATTCATTCATGCTTAGTCAACGTTATGCTAGAAGTAATTTTGGTAGTTGTGTGTACTATAAACAAGTATCATCATCCACATTCATTTACTTGCTGCTATATGTGGATGACATGCTAATAGCATGTAAAACTATGAAAGAAATAGAAAAATTGAAGGGCCAGCTGAAGAAAGAAATCGAGATGAAGGACTTGGGGCCAGCCAAGAGGATCCTAGGAACGGAAATCATCATAATTAGAGAACAAGGAAGACTGGTAATTTCTCAAGAGAGCTACATTGGAAAGGTTCTAAATAGATTCAACATGGGTGAATCAAAGGCAGTCAACTCTCCACTAGCAACTCACTTCAAGCTTTATTTTGCCATGTCACCAAACACAAACATGAAAGCAGAAGACATGAAGAATATACCATAGGCAAGTGCCATAGGGAGTATCATGTATGCTATGGTCTGCTCAAGGCCAGACATTTCTCATGATGTAAGTGTCAGATTTATGGGAAACCTAGGGATGAGTCATTGGCAAGCTGTCAAATGGATTCTAAGGTACCTAAAGGGTACTCAAAGCATGTGTTTGGAATACAGCAAAAGTTTAGAACCATCAAAACCAGTCCAAGGATTTGTAGACTCTGATTTTTCTGGAGATTTAGATAGAAGAAGATCTCTTACAGGGTATGTTTTCACAGTGTTTAACAACACAGTCAATTGGAAAGCCAATCTTCAACACATAGTGGCATTATCAACAACAGAAGCAGAATATGCTGCTCTTGCTGAAGCAGTGAAAGAAGGAATTTGGCTAAAAGGATTGATCACAGAACTTGGGGTCAAGCAAGAAGTTGTTTGCATACATTGTGACAGTCAAAGTGCCATTCACTTGAGTAAAAATCAAATGTATCATGAAAGGACCAAGCATATAGACATCAGACTTTATTTCATTAGAGATGTCCTTGAAAGGGGTGAGATACATGTGGCAAAGGTGAATACAAGTGATAATCCTGCAGACATGTTTACAAAACCTTTCACACTTAGCAAATTCAAACACTGTTTGGATATGTTGCAAATCAAGTCAAAAAATTGAGATCAAGGACTAAGGGGATCTGATTTGAAGAATCACAAGCTGAAGCTTCTCATTTGGTACCAAGGTGGAGAATTGTTAAAAGTGGTACTCAATTAAGAAGTCAAAATTGTTTTGGGCAGTTAGTTAGTTAGTTGTAACTAACTTTAGTTAGTTAGTTTGTTACTCTAAATTGTAAACAAACTGTATATAAGCCAAAGCAAGGCTGAAAAACAGAGTGATAAAAAAGATAGATAGCAAGCTGCAGTTTTTACTAAGTGCAGGAAAAACTGGCAGCATAAGTGCATATCAATTGTAATCATTTTCATTACAAATAATGATAATTCAAGTCGGATTAAGTCCCCAAGACGTAAGAGTTAATCTCTAAACTGGGTTAACAATTGTGTGTGTTCATTTTAGCATTACAAGCTTCAAATTTTGTTTAGAAAGATCAATCTTCGTTTCAGTCAGAAACAAAGATTGTTCTTGGATTTTCTGCGGATCAATCTTCGATTCAGTTTCAATCAATCTTGGTTCTTCTGAATAAAACTAAGAACAGTCCGGGTTTAATTACTCATTGATCTCCGTTTTCAGAACACTAAGAAACAAGATTTCCTACCAACACGTGCAAAATTATCTAATCTCTATATAATTGGTGTTTTGGTAGTTCACTTTGCTAGCTTGGTGTGGTGTTAAGTATGTGACAAACATAATATAACTTCTTTTAGAACTGGCCCTGTTTGGTGAATGTTAGCTAGACTATAACCAAGTCTCCTACTTCATGTTTTATGTCTCTTATTATTAGCTTTGAAATTAAATTGAAATCATACACATGATTTATATATATATATATACACGGTATAAAAAAATGCCGTCGGTTTAAAAAAATGTCGTCGATATAAAAAAATGTTGTCGGTATATGTTTTTTGCCCTATACCTACGGATTTCAGACCTTTACCCACGACTTTGTGCTGTCACTGTATGTCAAGATTCTTGTACTAGATCATTACAAAAGAAAATTTCCATAAATATTTTCTTCTTAAATAAATCACTAATTTTTATTCTTGTTCTTCTTTAGCATTCAAATAAGATCATCTACACAAATACATCATTGTATATGTGAAAATAAACAATATAAATTTTTGTTTTGCTAAACTCTTGGTACCATTTTTTGAAATGTGTTATTGATCATTTTTAGAATTAAACCGTAGAGACTTTATCTGCCAAACCAGAAAATACTTAACATCGAGAACTAGCCTAAGATATGTTATATTCCTAACAAATTTTGAAATTGATACTAGATTGTGAGCTTCAGCATTGTTTTCAAACAATAACTTTTACAAAACCCAACATAAGCTCTCTACAGTCTTGTGTTACAATTTCAACAGAGCCAACCATTCTTTTTTTTTCCCTATGCAGTCCACCATATCTCGCATCTATAAAGACTATTAAGTCTTGTATCCCCTGTTCGCGAGCCAATTGGGTTCCATTGAAGACAACTTGGTTTCGTCCATTCCAAACTTTCCACAAAATAGTGCAAAACAGTTGGACTCCCAATATATCTTGGCCAGTAAGCCAACTTAGAATCCAATCATAAAGGTCAATATCAATTGGGTTGTAGGAACCAAGGTGGGAAGAGAGGAGAATGAGTCTCAAAAGGTTACATTGCATAAACCGATGAGAATGATAATTCAACCTCTCCCTGGCATAAAGGGCAATGAATTCGAAGGAGATATATTTATTTTGGAGGTTAACCCTTGTTGTAACACCCCAATTTCTTATTATTATATTTTAATGATATAATGACATGTGCGTTAATTTTCTTCGCGGTTGCTCTATGTGTTTGTCTTAGTGATTTATTTAAATTATTAATATTAATTAATATTGAATTTGTTTTAAATATATATATACTATATATATATAACAAGAAATAAACCTGTATATTGCTGCACTAGTCTGTTAACTTTAGCACTAAAAGAGTGAGTTTTTAAATGTAATAATAATAATAATAATAATAATAATAATAATAATAATAATAATAATAATAATAATAATTAATAATAATAAAAATGGAATATGGGCTAAGTAGAGCTGTCAAAACGGGCTACCCGAGCCCGGCCCTAGACGGGCCGCGGGCTTGGCGGGTAGCCCGCATATTTTTTTTTTTTTAATTTTTTTATTATATTTTTAATTTTCTTGCGACTCTTTTAATTGAAATTTTTTCTTCATGCCCATTTAAAATCAACTTAGTACGAAATTTCTTGATGCCCATTTAAAAACAACTTAGTTCTACATGCCTATTTAAAAACAACTTATATGATATTCTATATCATTAAAAATACACAATAAAATAACACACAAACTAAGTTCGAAATTCGGATTTTCCAATTAACACAAACTCGATTCAAACAACACATCCAAGACAACACATTATCCAAACAACACACAAAGTAAAATAAGTTCAAATTGCCAAAAACAACTTAGATTTGTCTAGCATGACACAAATTAAAAAACTCAAATCAAATTTAAATAGAGTGCTAAATAGTTCTAATGTGACTTTAAAATAAATCTTTTTAGACTCCTTGAGCAATGTTCACATTTTCCAAAGTGTTGGATGATTGTCCACTTTGATCATTTTGATTCGTATCATTGTCATTGTCATATTCTACAAAATAAAAAAATTGTTTGTTAAAAATATATAACCAACTAAAGATAATATTCTATCACAAAGGATAATATATATATATATATATAACCAAGTAAAGATAATATAAAACTTGAAAAACTTACCTTCAAAACCATATAACCAACTACGTGTGCACAAGAGAGCTTGAACTGATTCATCTTTCAATGAACTTCTATACTTGTTCAAAACTCGGGAGCCAATACTAAAAGCAGATTCAGATGCCACTGTGGTTATTGGAATACTCAATACATCGCAAGCCATCCTTGCAAGATTAGGACATCTACGACTTTTTTCTTTCCAATAAGCCAATATATCAAAACCAGCTGATGGAGGCATCTTTTCTCACATATAACCTTACCTCACATATATATAATGATGTATCTATCTTTTCTCTTCCAAAAGTAGGTTGCACTTGTGAGCCACTTTGATTAGAAGGAATCCCATGTTTGATATACTCGGTGTAGAGATTACGCAAGCTCTTCTCAACCCTTTCAACCTTCGTCTTACTAGTGAGTGGATCAAGTTTATGATACGCAAATTTCAAAAAATTGAGCTTTTTGGTTGGATCAAGAATAGCCCCAAATGCCAAGATCACACTATACTCACTCCAATACTTGTCAAATTTGTCTCTCATTTTTATAGCCATTTCTTCAATAACTTGATCTTCACTTTTCAAATAAATGTTTAAAAGACACTCTATCTTCCATATTTCTCCAAAGTACAAATTTGATGTAGCCTTTTTTTAATATATATTAATTTTTATTTAAAAAATAGTATTATAAATAAAATAAAAGAAGAAGTATTTTTAAAAAGATTAGAGAAAATTTTGGGTGGCCGTGGCCACCCTATGTCTCAACACCGCCACTTTCCATGGTAACCGATTTCATAAAGAACAAATACACATATACACATTAAAAGGAGCACAAGTAAAAATCTGCCATAGATTGTGCAACAACATAAAAAGGCACAAGTAATAATTAAATCTGTCATAGCAAGAACACAATCGCAAAGAGAAAAATCTTACATAGCAACAACACAATCAAATGGAGAAAGTTGAAACATAGTATAACAAAAAGAACCTGAGTAGTAGTAACGATGAGATCGCTGTATACCCGCAGAGTGAGATGAGTGAGACCGTAAGTTTCAATGTGAGAGTGTCGTCATATTTCCCTTCAAAATAGGGTTTGTACTTTGTTGTGTCTTTGTGAATTCTAAAAAAAAAATTGGAAACGGCCCAATTTAATTTTTATTTTCCAGACTTTTTTTTTAAGACCAATTTTACTCTTTTTATTTTTTTAAAATTGATTATGCGGGCTGCGGGCTACCCGGTACCCATACGGGCTAACCCTAATGGGTAACGGGTTTTTCCGGACCGGGCTCAAAAGCCCTGAAAAAATTCGGGCTGAAATTTTTAGGCCCAAGCCCTATGTTTTAGCGGGCTGGACGGGCTGGCCCATTCGGGCTAGCCCATTTTGACAGCTCTAGGGCTAAGTGGAGATGCCCATTCTTGAGAACAACGCCCGACAACTAAACCAATTATTACTGAAATATATATATATATATATATATATATATATATATATATATATATATATATCACTACAAGATATTAAAGTGTTGTTCACTGGGATTTAGTATCTCATTAAAGTGTTGTTTTCAGTGACTGAGACCGTCGGGGACGTCGAGAGTGAAGAAGTCATACTTCCTTTGAGAAGAGTAATTTCCTTAGATTATGTTAGTAGATCAAGAGTTAGTAGACATAGTGTCTACATTGTAGTTTATTACGGGATTACTTATTAAATGCCCAGATTTGAATATTATGATTATTAAGGAATTTTCAGCTGTAAGGTTTTATTTTAAGGATTTTACAATATTATTTCTTTCGAGAAATTCTTTATTTATTATAGTACATTTTCTATTATATTTAAATGAAAACTTTTTCGTTATTTTTATGCCCACATAACTAGGTGTTACATTTTTGGTATCAGAGCCTGGTTCGAACCTAGATTGGACTGTGGTGTGGGTTTACTTTACTTTATTTTTATTATTATTTTCTATTTTTATTTATATAAAAAAAAACAAATCTTGGCTTATAGGATTGCTCGTTATAGTCATAAATTTTGTATGCTATTATGTTGGATATTGGGTCGGGCCAACCTAGTGGTGGAATCGTGGTCTGCATATTTATGGCCTGTAACAAGCGTGGGACGAATGACGAACTTGTTGAGACTCTCAGCTTGATAGCTGCTGCCATGGAAAATAGATGAAGACTCTCTGTTATTTGAGAGGACCCAATGTCGGATCGATAACAGTCGTAGACCCTTAATAAGTTGGACTTTCTGAATTTCGAAAGAACAATCAACCACCTTTTTGAGGAAGTTTTGGACCAGTCGATGCACAAGAGTGATTGTCGAAGTTAGAGAAGACCTTTAGAATAATGCACTGTGCTGACACTCAGAAAATGGACCTCACCGTTGATACGTCAGAGTCTGATGTTAAGCATTGGTTGAATTGTACTAGAGGAGGTCTGTTGACAAAATCAGTTTCTTTTACTTGGGATAGGTTTAAAAAGTTATTTCTAGAAAAGTATATTCCCCACAATCTTCTTATTCGTTATGGAGATATGTCAATTGTAGACTATCTCGCCAAATTTTGAAGTTATATCAAGATACTCTTGATATCTTAGGGACAATCCTCAAGACGAGTGGAAGGCGATCAAATTTGAGTAAGGACTTAAGTCTGAGCTGCAAAGCTTTAATTGGAATTCTAAGGATCTGTGACTACAACACTTTGGTAAACAAGTCTAGGGTGGTTGAGAAAAAGAAACATGCACTGGAAGTTGAGAAACCGATGGAGAAATTTATCTCTGGTGGAAAAAATACTGTACAGTAAGGACAATAAATTTCATAAGAATCTACACCCTCTACCCACAATTTCAAAGGACATGTAAAGACAAACTTCAACTAGTAAGAGTAAGAAATGTAAAAAGTGTGGATTCAATCATGGAGATCAATCGTGTTCTACAGCACAAATTATATGTCTTAAATGTGGAAAGGTTGGGCATTTTGCTAGATGTTGCAAGGGTGGGGGACAATCCCAACTTATGACTATTGATTGATCTTTGTTGGAATGTTTCGAGTCTGCTTTAGTTTGCCATAAGTATTTAGTTGAGAGAGTTCAAGGATACATGCTCTTATTTTCTTCAAAGGTAGAATAATAAAAATAAAAATAAATAATTAAATAAGATATCAATATAAATTATGATGGATTGTAAATAGGTGAGTTGACTATGCAACACCTAAGGCACGTTATTTTTAAAACAAACAATCTATTTGGAAGGTAGTAATTATAGGTGATAGTTACATAGTGGATGACATTACTAGGAATTGGTCAAGTTCTAATTAGCACACTGAAGCAATCCTTATAATAAGAAACCAAGCGCCCATTATATGTGGAATCGTCATCGGAATCACCTCATATGTATATAAATATAAGTTCATATTAGAAAAAAAAAAGGAGGATTCTGAATTTAAAATACAAAAAAAAAAAGGTACTTCGTAGTTGCAAACTGGCGGTAGCGATTAATAGTGGATAATAGAGAGCGAATAATTTATCAAGTCTTCAAGGTTTCAAGGTGAGTAATCACACCCTTTAAACTTTCATGGTACATTTATTTTGAGAATTTGGGATGGAAAAAGCGTTAGATATTTTGAATGGTACTTTCTTATAAAATTATATTTTTGTTGAGAATCTAACAATATTAAAATTGAGATTTTTATGAACTGTAACAATAGATTATGAATTGATTTATTTACTATTGTTTGTTGAATCACCATTTTTATATGACTGTTTGAATGTATATTCTTTAAAAGATTGTTTTATGATATTTTGTTGAATGATTGTTATTATTATATATTCAAATAAAATATCATATTATAAATATATATATTCTTTAATAGATCGTTTTAATTATATTTTCTTGAATGATTGTTGTAACACTCCAAATTTTATAATAATCAATTTTATTAATTAAATAGGATTTTAGATAATTCGGTGTTATCTTGGGGTTTAGGGTGTCACAATTGTTGTTATTATATATTCAAATGAAATATCATATTGTAAATAATATTCTTTAAAAGATTGTTTTATTGTTGTTATTATATTCAAATGGAATATTATATTATAAATATGATCTTACGAATATGATTGTTAAAAATATGAATTTGATTGTGTGTGCTAGAGATGGGTCTTGTACCCCACATATTGATGAGTTTTAAACTTCACAAAGAGATGAGGTTTAAACTCCCCCCGGATGGGTCTTTGTACCCCATATAGATGAGTTTAAACTTCACAAAGAGATGAGGTTTAAACTCCATATGGATGGGTCTTTGTACCCCATATAGATGAGTTTTAAACTTCACAAAGAGATGATGTTTAAACTCCACATGGAACTTCATATGGATGGGTCTTTGTACCCCATATAGATGAGTTTTAAACTTCACAAAGAGATGAGGTTTAAACTCCACATGGATGGGTCTTGTACCCCACATATAGGTGAGTTTTAAACTTTACAAAGAGATGAGGTTTAAACTTCACATGGATGGGTCTTGTACCCCACATATAGATGAGTTTTAAACTTCACAAAGAGATGAGGTTTAAACTCCACATGGATGGGTCTTGTACCCCACATATAGATGAGTTTTAAAGTTCACAAAAATATGAGGTTTAAACTCCACATGGATGGGTCTTGTACCCCACATATAGATGATTTTTAAACTTCACAAAGAGATGAGGTTTAAACTCCACACAGATGGCTCTTGTAGCCCACACTGGATGAGCTGGTACTCCACATGATGAGATAATACTCACTTCGCGGAAGTAGTATATCTCCATATAACGATAAGACATCCTTGAATTGATTGGTTTATTTTCTGCATAATAAATGTGTATATTGGATTTATTCGATTATTATAGATGTGAATTATTGTTAATTTAATTGATGAGGTTTTATTAATTATTGGAAGTAATTGGTTATTATAGAAAATCTTAGTTATATCATATATATTTCTAAAGAATACTTTTGGAAGAAAACGGGTGCCATGATCGATTTTTCTGGTTACCGCGCCGGCTGAGAACAATACTTGTTTTAAAAATGTGTGTATTATTCATTGGGATTTAGTATTTCATTAAAGTGTTGTTTTCAGTGACTGGGACCGTCGGGGACGTCGAGAGTGAAGAAGTCATACTTCCTTTGAGAAGAGTAATTTCCTTAGATTAAGTTAGTAGATCAAGAGTTAGTAGACATAGTGTCTACATCTATTATATATAACTAAAAGAGACTCCTGTCACCTCATGTTATTTTCTCCACGTAAGCGAACTTTCTAAATAGCTTTTCCCGTCTCTCCTGACCAATCCGAATGTGCCCCAAAATCCAGTATCAATCAATACAATAAATTATCAATTCATGTGCCATAAGTTACCAATTTCAATACAATAAATATCAATTATTTGTTCTCCATTATTATTGATAACAGTTATTCCTCCATAAATATTTTTAAATTGAATAGTATATAGTATCATTACTAAAGAAAAAAAAAATTAATTTAATAAAATTTATAATATCTACGAAATCTATCACATTTCACTTATTAGATAACTAAAATTAATATTTAAATCAAATAGAGAGATATAATTTTGAATTAGGTCAACAATTTGTTTTTCTATTTTTTCTTATTATATCATTACTCATGTGGACTTAGAGAAAAATTTATATATTTTCTGAAATATTGATATTGTTATGTATATTTTTAACTTTTTTCAAGTAGTAAATTGTTTTTCTTTTTTGTACAACCCAACACATTTTTTCTAACAACAAAATAATGAAATCTTACTATTTTGATCAAATAATACGTTGGAGTGTATAAAAATTAGAAATCGTGAAATCTGGTGTA
>JBBPBP010000003.1:5953773-5974857 GCA_037974735.1 Cicer chorassanicum
TTATATTTATTTATTTTATAATTTTGACTATTCTCTAATGATGGTAGTATTTTAATGTGAATATTTTATAAAATAAGTATAATTATAGTAATTATTTTGAATATGAATCTTGGTTATTAATGTATTTTAAAAGATTAACTACTTTAATTATTTTATTTTATAAAATATGGGTTTTGAAATATTAATAATTTTGTGCTTATTTTCTTTATATGTGTGCTTGTCAAGTTGTGCCTATTTTATATATATTTCATTGATTTAGTGGCTTATATAAAATATTGATGTTATATTTTTTTTATTGTCATTTTAACTATTCTCATAATATAATAATATTTTAATTTGATATTTTGAAAGATATTATTATTTTAGTGGCAAATAAATAAATTAAAATAAATATTTAATTAGTTGGACCTTGTGAAAAAATTAAATAAAATGGAGTTCAATGAGTTAGGTTAACAATAACTAATATGTTAAAAAAAAAATCAAATATACCCTAATATGAAATCGCTACAGTAGAAAGATAGAAAGAGAGAGAAAAGGCAGCGGCCATACTAAGAGAAAAGAAAAGAAATCGGTTCCGGCGATCGACAACTGTCCAGAAAAACTTTCTCCGTTTTCGTTCAAATTTCAGTATGTTATTTAATTTATTGAGTTAGTCAATCAAACACAATTTTCCAGATTTTTAACAACCCCAATTTCTCTCTAAAATACTCGACTTCTCCGTTTGTAGAATTCGTTATTTTGCACCGTTCTTCTTCACCGTAAGTCCGATTTGAGTGAAACCAACGCCAAAACGATCGTGTGTAAAGTGGCTATGTTATCCACTTATTGGTTTTCTGGTTTTATGGTAAGATTCCTTGACCGAATTTCAAAATTAATTTTAGAGTGTCTTCTCATAATTTATTTTTAACGTTTACCCATAAATTGTCGAGTTAGATAGATTGAAGGACAAAGAGTCGGAGAATAAAGGTTGTTTGTTCGTGGAATCGTATTCGTGTGTGAAAGCATCGAAATAAGGTAAGGGGTGAGAGAGCGTTTGAATTCAAGAGTGTAATATATTGTGAGATGAACGGAAAAACCGTATTTCCCAACGATTCATCCAGGGCTTGCTACGTGCGGCAATAGCCCTTTGAGTGATAAATTAATTAATGTGCAAATATGGGAATTGTGAGATTAAAATGTGGAATAGAAATATTTATAAGGTGTTGATTGATTTAATTCCATTGAATGTGTGTTATTTGATATTATTGTGATATTTGATTTATTTTTGTTAAATGTGTGATATTGGATGTCGAATAAATTTGGTGCATATGTTGGATTAGATGAGTTTATGTGATGTGATAATAAAAGATGTGTGCATTGTGATTGAGATGGCGGTCTTAATGGAGTATCATAGGACAACGAGGGGAGAAAATAAATATTGAGAATTTGTGAAGTGGAGATTATTTTGTCATCATATAGGTAGGGTCTGACAAGCCTAGCGATTTCGGGGAAGTACAACTGAATTGAGCCTGATCGTGGCGGTCTACTGTTGAGCCTTAAGGCAAGATTGTTAGACCTTGGAGGTATTCGGGTGGGGAATTCCTAGGTGACTTGGAGGTAGCACTCCAAATGTCGGGAGCTACCATGCAACACACGTTTACCTCGACTGTCGCGTATATGTGTCTCGGGTTGAGTTGAGGGGATCTATGAGGACAGGGCCAATTTGAATTGTCCGTCCACCGGAATGGTGGCATAGTATCATGGCCTCCTAACCAAGTACTTCAGAGTTAGAATGGTACGTACCACATTGTGAAGTAGAGTCTAAGCTCATGCATATCATTGCATTTTCTTGTGATTGTTTTGTTGTGATTAATATGTGTCGTGTGCGACAATAATTCTTCTTAGATGATTTGATGTTATAGTGAAATGTATTGACTTTCCTTGAGTGGTTTTGACTTTATAATGTTATGTTTTTCTTTGAAGAATGTTTGTCTAATGATACGGTTTATTTAGAATTAATTGCGTGTTCTCCTTACTTATATTATACTATTAACATGATTTCAAAACTCACCTCCTTCATTGTTTGTGTTTGACTGGCTTGGCCCTGCGTTTGCGAAATCGCAGTTAATACAGGTTAATGAGTCTTGAAGTTCAAGTTGGGAGGAACCCCGCTCTGATAGGTGATACCGGGAATAAGGGTTGTAATTTTGTATTTTACTTATTTAATTTGAAAAGACTTTTTGTATGAAAACCTTATAAGTACTAGTAAGTTTTTAAAATTAAATCAAGTAATTATACTTAGATCAAGCTCATTGAGATTGCACTGTTTTAATTGAGGAGCAAAGTTGAATTGTTACATATGTATTTAGAGAAACGTGATATCCTAAAATAGATATAAAAGCTTTTATTTTCTTGAACATATTTTCTTCATCCGCCGCGAGTTTTCTTCAAATAATTTAGTATAAATTATTATAAATGTTATTTTGGGTTTAGGGTGTCACAAATACGAATGAAAAAATTATTAGTAATCTAAACAACATGATGCAAAATAGTAAATAAGAAATCCTAAATATTAACTGAGTGATTGAAATCAAGTAGTTAATGAGTGTTGTGTCTAGTTTGTCCATGAAAAAAAGAGTCGCCACCAGTTTTATTTTATTAAAGAAAAAATTGGATAAACCTAACATGACGATCTTGAATCAAAAATTTGGATTTGAGAGTCGATTATGAGTAAGGATGTACATGGGTGTGCTATTTTAACTTTCAAAAGATTGAGTCGGGTACGAATGTTTTATTTTAACTTTCAAATTGATTTTCCTTTATTTTTGTTTATTTTTTTAATCATTTGGTGTGCTAATGAGATTGTGTATTGTATTTAAAATTTTAGAGTTGTCTGAATTAGTTTCAATTGATGTTGAAGTAATTGATGTTGAGCTTAACACAATCACTACTACATCATAAAGTACTTGTTATTGCTTTGTTTAATGCATATTTTACTTATTTATGATTTCTCCTTCTTTATCTCCTCACTTTTATTATTAATATTTGTTTTTGCAGATTCTCAATTGTTTCCTTCCATACTTTGAGGAACTTTCTCAATCGTTTCCTTCCATACTTTGAGGAACTTGTTAAGTGTTTGTACTTGAAGTTGACATAGCTTAGAATTGATGAATTTTCATATTTTATTGATTTACTGTTGTTGAATTTATTTATGTATTTGAATATTATTGGATTTATTTTTCTATGTGAGAGGTTGATGACTTTTTTAAAGAAATGAATGATGTGATTGAAATTTTATAGTTTTTGAGACATTCAAGTATTAAATATATTTTCATTCAATATATTTTCCCGTAAAATAAAAAATAGGTTATTATTTATGTATAACCCGCAAACCCAACCCAACCCAACCCGTTCTTGATCGAGTTAGTTCGGTTTGAGTTAAATAAAAAAAATACGGGTTTAGAAATTAACTCAACCCAAAGATAATCGGATCGGGTATGGGATTTTGTCAAAATCGATTCAACTCAACCCAAGTACACCCCATAATTACAAGTAGGGAAAGTATTACCACCCTACCCCGTCCTCCGTTAAAATGGTTACCCTATAATTAATTGTATACAATTTATTTATTTATTTATTTAATTATTTTATCCCAAAAAGAATAATAAAAAATAAAATAAATTATTTACATTAATAAAAGAATGAAAAATATTTTTTTATTAATTTGGTTTGACAAGTGTAAAAAAACATGTTCTTGGTAGAAAATATTTATGGGTTGATTGATTTTATTATTTATCAATTTAGTCCATTTATATTTTTTGATGTAAATATAATAATAATGGTAAACAAAATGTTTCCTTTTTTTAATAGAAAATAAAATTCACGAAAAGAATAGGAACATATGAAACTCCAACATATTCCTTTCTTAATGTGTCAGATTCATACATATATGGGCTACAAAATAACGAAAAAATGCAAGCAAGTCGTGCCTTCTGTGGTGGCAGCGGCGGCGCGATAAAGAAAGAGTGGTCGTAGGCGACGATTTGAATTCGGACGATACCAATTATTATAAAGAAACATCTATAAAATTGATTGAAAATTCTACCAAGAAACATCCATAAAATAAACAAATAGAAAGGACGTACCAAATAGCGATTTTTAAGACTCTTTTTTTCTTCCCTTCCTATGTGTTTTTCTCTCTTAACTATTGTTAGAAATTAGGTAAGTATTTTTAGAAAACAATAATTCCCATTATGGTAAATTTTAACGTTTTCAAAAACCTACCTTAATTACTTAAAATCTAATTGTTAAATACAATAAATCAAATCAGAAATCCAATAATTGATTATTTATTGATTTTTGCTTTTTATTTTATTTTTTATTTTAAAATAAATGAAAAGTCCAAAAAGTCCTCTATGCTTATTTTTTTGTAAATAATTAGAAAAGAACGAAAAAAATTGGTATCAATAGTTGCCCCCTCTTTGCTTAGAATTTACTTGAGAAACAAAGTAATAGATAAGTAAAGACGATGGCTGTAATTTTGTTCGAAAAGGATAGGGTTATTGGAGGAGGGTGCAAGTCATTTTCCCGGCTTAAGATGTGGGTCACTTTCTCGGCTTGGGTACAAGTCTTTTTTCCGACTTAAGATGCGGGTCTTTTTCTCAGTTTGGGTATAAGTCGTTTTCTCGGCTTAAGATGTGAGTCGTTTTCTCGGCTTGAATGCGAGTCGTTTTCTCATCTTAATATGCAGGTCATTTTCTCAGCTTCGGGGGTGCGAGTCGTTTTCTCGTCTTAAGATGCAAGTCGTTTTCTCAGCTTTGGGGGTGCGAGTCGTTTTCCCGACTTAAGACGCGAATCGTTTTCTCGGCTTCGATGATGCGAGTCATTTTCTCGGCTTAAGATGCAAGTCGTTTTCTCGACTTAAGACGTGGTTCGTTTTCTCAGCTAGGGTGCGAGTCGTTTTCCCGACTTAAGATATGTGTCATTTTCTCAGCTTGGGTGCGAGTCGTTTTCTCGGCTTAAGATGCAGGTCATTTTCTCGACTTCGGGGGTGCGAGTCGTTTTCCCGACTTCAAAGAAGAAAAAAAAGGGTGCGGGTCAGTCATCCCAACTTTTAAATCGGAGGTTGCTGGTCAGTCATCCCGACTTTTAAATCATAAGGTGCAGATCAGTCATCCGAGATTCAAAGAAAAAAATAAAGGGTATGGATCAGTCATCCCAGATTTTAAATTGGAAGTTGCGGGTCAGTCATCCCGACTTCAAATTAAAGTGTGTGGATCAATCATTATGTCTTTAAAATTATAGGGTGCGGGTCCGTAGTCTCGACTTTAAATTTATGCATTGTTGAAAATATGAAATGTAATGAATGCATTTGATGAATGAACATTTTCCTTCATTTTCATCTTTTTTTTTGTTCCTTCAATTTTTTCAATCAACTTTTTTTTCAATTTTTTTTCTATTTCTTTCACCTCTTTACGAACATGATCCTTGGATTCATGGATGAAAATATGCACAACTTCGAACAAATAGTGGTGATTGTCCTTTTGATCTTTAAAGTGATTTTTGTTACATTTTCGATTTGATCTCTAGTTGCCCTTGTCTTATGTGTAAATACACCATACTAGTTTTGGCCTTTTGACATTCACATATTTTGTGCCCCAACCTATGATTATCATAAAAAAGCATTTTGAATAAAAGGATTTATAACACAAAAAATTAGTGAAGGAATGTTCAAACAATGATATTTAATGAAAAAATCTATGGTACAAAAAAAGAAGGATTCATTAGAAAGAAAAGAAGATTAAGGTGATCTCATATGGGTAAATGACCCGATTTGTTAGTGGTATTTCCTAATAGAAGTGTACTAATAACTCATGCCAAAATTTCAATTACGTTTTCAATCCACTTTGGACGATATGATTTTGCCCCAATCTATCTTCACAACCTTTCAAAATATATTATGCTTCGGCTTTGAACTGTGTATGTAAGCCATATTCTTTGCTCATCTTTTTCAGATTCTCAAGCTAGTGAGCTTCTTTCATTCTATATTTTTTTGTTGCCCTAATTTTTGCTTATGTTACCTTTTAGGGCTTTCAATCTAACATACTTTTTTTTTCTGACTTTTGTCTATGCCACCCTTTTGGGTTTTCGACCTACCACGTCTTCATTCATTTTTGCACCCTAATTTTTGCCTAGGTCGCTCTTTCAGGTGTTCGACCTAACGGGTCTTTATTCAATTTTGTATCCTAATTTTTGCCTAGGTTGCCCTTTCGAGTTTTCAACCTAGCGGACTTTTATTCATTTTTATACTTTTATTTTTTTCTAGGTCGTCCTTTTGGGTTTCAACCTAGCGGGTCTTCATTTAGATGTAATATTAACCTGTTGTGATTGTTTATTAAGATCGTTCAACTTATTTTGATAAATTTTTATTTGGTTGAGAACATCACCAAAGCGATCTTGACCCCATTGAAAAAAAATCATTCACACAAATACTGATTTTGTCAAACATAAAATTTTTTGTCATCTCCCGAACACCCTTTAGTGCTTGCAATTGCACTATCGTGTAATCAACATTCTTCAAACCATTTATTACGTGACTATGAGAGGTCAGGAAAAAAGCATAAGACACTAGGACCAAATGAAATCTTTATTTATTAAAATTATTGTCATAATGAAGTAGTTTTTTCCCCTAAAATGATGACAATTTTATCATTTATTATTTATTGAAATTACCACCCAAAAAAATAGAAACAAATCATTTTTTTTTTGGAAAATGTTTATCGTTACAATAAAAAACAATAATAAAAGAAAAGAAAATATATGCATTATTTTTTAATTGATTTGAGAAATATTATTTTTTCTAACATAATATTTGAACCTTTGTAACTTATTCATAAAAAAATCAATCAATATTATATAGTATTGCTATTTGTTTAATGGGTAGCTACAGGGACTAGGTGGATACATATCACTTAGACGAAAACTGCAAAAATAGCAAACCATCTTATTAATTATTTCCTTCAAAATCATTTCCTCTACCCAAATATTTTTACTTGGTTTCAAAATAGATGAATTATTTGGGCGGAAGAAATTATTTTAAAGGCCATCTAATAACTGTTAAAATATTTTGTTTGACCTTCAACTAGCAATATTATGCATTTTTAAAATTTTTCAAAACAGAAATAGAAACAAAACAATTTTCTAACTACTACCACTTAGACAATTTTTTTTGAGAAAACAAATCATCAGATTAATTATTCTCTCCAAAAAAACTTCCTCTGATGATCACTCAAATATTATAATTGAGTTTCATTTTTTCGTCATTTTCTTTTATTTATTGTCCAATTTAGTTTTTTAAATTGAGATTCCATGGATTTTAAATTGAATTGAATTTCATTTGATTTATAAATTTTGGATATGTAAAATTTGGTTGATGAAATTGAATTTCACATGGTCATTTAACTTTGATTTAATTATTTTTTTTCCTAAACATCCTTCCTTGAATGTGATAGAAGTGTAACTTTAAATAATATAAGCATGTTTGACTTATTATTATGTCTAAAGTCATAAGGTGTTTGTGGAGTTGAATTCACAAGAAAGTAACATATTTCATATTTTCTTTTTAACAAAATTAACAATTACTTACAATCTTTCAAATGTGTGAGAGAGTCTTTTTATGAGAGAGAGTCATGTTGCTAATTTATCCAACACAATATTAAAGATTAATAAAGTTTTAGTTGAGGTAAGTTATCAAAGATAATTAAAAAAATATTTCGAAAAATTCTTTAATTAAAAAAAAAAGGCAGCCAAAATTATCTAATGGGTTAAACATTAAAAAAGAGGATCAAAGGTATGTCTTTCATCATATAATTCAATAGCATACAATAAAAAACATATTTGTTGAAAGACAGACAAAAAAATATGTTGAAAATGATGGTTACTTTATTATAGACCGGACAACATTTGGGTGGTCCAGCGTGGAGGTATAGAGAAGTCTTGAAAATATCATTATTGGTTGACTCACAAAAAATTTCACAGGATTTTGAGGTCAGAGAAAATGTGAACAATTTTTTTAATTAGAATTCTAATTAGATCATCCCCAAAAATATTACAAGATATTCTCCTTTTTTTTTCACATTACAAGATATATACAAAAATATTCTACTTTTTTTAAATCTTTAAGAAATCCTAAAAGAATAATTTTTTTTCTTCGATCGGAAGTCATGTACTACGTTTTAATTTTTTTTTAATTTCACAAAACAATAATTGTTAATTTAATAAATAAAAAATAATAAAAATATTTAAAAAACAAAATAATATTAATAAAATAAAACAAAATAAATTTAATAGAAAAAAAAATACTTAGTGCAGTTGAGTAGACGTGCCAAAACAAATAATGTCTCTCTAATATTTTGTAAATAAAATAGCAACACAATTTTATTTTGTTAACAATTCTTTCCTATTTTTCCTCCAATCTACTAAATAAATAATAATAATAATAATAATAATAATAATAAATTGTTAATTTAATTAAAAAAATTAAAATAATATTAATAAAATAAAATACATTTAATAGAAAAAAAATACATCAAACTTAGTGCGATTGAGTGAGTAGATGTGACAAAACATTCCTAATATTTTGCAAATAAAATAGCAACACAACCGTACTTTGTTAATAGCTCCCTCCTATTTTTCCGCGATCTAATAAATAAAAAATAATAAAAATAAAATCTTGTTAATGTAATAAAATAATAATAATAATAATAATAATAATAATAATAATAAAATAAAATAAAATAAAAACAAAATTATACTAATAAAATCAAACAAAATACATTTAGAAAAAAAATACATATGATTGAGTAGATGTGTCACAACAAATAACCTTTATTTTGCAGATATATTAGCAACTTAATTCTTGTTAACGACTTCGTCCTATTTTTTCTCTTGATCAAATAAACAAAAAATAATAATAATAATAATAATAATAATAATAAAGTAAATTATATTAATAAAATAAAATAAAATACATTAAATTGAATTAGTTAAAATTAGTATTTTATTAATACCGTCAATATAAAAATGAAAGCAATTATAATACAATATCTATAATTTTTTCACTTTTTCTTGATGGAGCTAAATATCACTAGAAGGGGGGTTGAATAGGGATTTTGGCGTTTAAAAATTGTTTTAACGAGGTTATGAATTTCTGTCCTCTCTGGGAGGATGCGATAGAGGATGGAAATTCAAACTCTTTAATCAAGAACAAATTAAATGCAGAAATAATAAAATGAGATAGACACACAGATTTTATACTGGTTCACCCAATTATGGCTACGTCCAGTCCTCACACTCTTGTGAGATTTCACTAACAATCAATCAGATCAACCTCTAACCGAGGATGATTACACTTTGTGTATTTTCTAGCTTCACCAAGCTTACAATCACGTTTTGAATGTTTTCAAGTAACCTTACTTGAAAAATCACAGAATGATTTGAGTATGATTGCTCTCTCTTTTCTTAAACACTTTCTATAAAGATATTACAAAGATCTATTTTGTGAATGTAGAAAGTTTGAAGAGATGATGGATATTGCTTTTGATAATCTTAAGATTTTTGATCTTTTTCTGCAATATTGGTGTGTGTTTGAATGTGGAGAGCTTGTTGCCTTTTATAGAGTTATTGTACAACTCTTCCATGTGTTAAAACACTTCTTGACCGTTGAGGAGGATGCATCAAAGAGTCCAATGGTCTTTGAGCTGAAATTACAAAACTGCCATCCAGCTGTCTTGAACAGTGTTAGTCCATCCTCAGCCTTGAGGTTCAAACCTCCTAGGTACTTGGTCCATTGTAGCCTTTTTCTTTTTCTTTCTTCAAGACATGAAACGGCTATTTCTCTGACTATGTGTGCTACAACAGGCTGATTTCGTGGAGTACAAGGTTTGAATACAACTTTTGAAGAATGATGTGACAAATTGTTCAACCTTTTACCTAGTACTAGCCGTCCTCTACCTAGAACAGCCTATCCTCGTACTAGTCCAAATGTGCTTTCTGACCTCTTTAGAAAATATGCTTTATTGGGTCATTCTTGGTTACAATCTTGTCATTTTAACCTGATTAAGAATCATGGTTACGTTGTTGGATGTATTTTGTACTTTTACGAGGCCATCCTCGCGTAGGCTCAACCCATCCTCTTGCTTGCAAATATGATGGTTTTGAGTCATATGTTCATCCTTTTAGTCTTTATGATTAATAGCCTGTTTTCTATTATAAATCCACTCAAGAGCACATATTAGTCCTTAAACACAATCATAATCTCTTAAGTAATTTTGTTATCATTAAAATCAATTGAGAGAGATTTTGTCTCAACAATCTCCCCCTTTTTGATGATGACAAAATTCTTTAGATTATGATTTTTAAATATGAATGCATGATGAGATTTAATGTTTATGCTCCCCCTGAAGTGAGTAATCTTTTTGTTTAAAAATTTTAAGTTTTTTAAAAATATTACTCCCCCTGAATGTATGCCAAAAATATGAATCAACCAGAATATAGCTCATAATGATATTTCAAACAATAACGTTGTAATGGCATAGTCATTAATCTTCAAACATCAAAATATCAAAGTCATAGTAGTAGGACAGCAAAACATTAATCAACTAGACATCAAAACATCATAATCATCAAAACATAGCAACAGACATAACAAAACATCATAATCTCTCTCCCCCTGAATTTGGCAGCAGCAAAAAAAATAGGAATGAGAAGGCTACTCAGGAGAGGATGGCTCATCAGACGAGGAGGATGGTTCATCAGCAGCTGGGAGCTCAGGAGGATGTTCTCCAGGAGCAATGGTATTGACCAAATTTTTGGTGACCCATTCGAGAATGAGACCAAACTGTGTCATGGTGCGAAGAATTTTCTTTTGATCATTTCTTATCGTTTTCAACAACTTCATTTGCTTGCTGAGATCCTTATCCTTAGGTGGCTTTCCTATGTTGGAGTCTTTGGGTTGATCATTGACGCTGGAACTTTTATTTTGAGAGCTTCCAGCTTTGTCCTTAGAAGTGTTGTCATTTGAGGTACCCAGAAATGAATCTAGAGAGCTAAATTGGCCAGTAACCTCAGGGAGAGGTTGGGATGGCTCTTCAGCAACAACAACCAGAGGTATTTGTGAGATAGGGGCAGTGGCAAAATGATCAGATTCGTGCAAATCAGAAGGAAGATCAGGCATTGATTCTGGAGGACTTTGAGGCGAGAAGTGGTGATAAGTCAAATTAAGATCAAAATATAGTTCTTCACCTTCCTCCATAAGGGCAGGAGGAGCCTCTTGAACAGCATCCTCACGAGGAGGATCTTCAGATGGAACTAAAACAAATGGCAGCATAGGTGATTGTGGAGGTGAAGGAACATCAGGAGTATGATAAGGAGATGAGGGATTTGGTTCAGCTTCCACAGTGGGCTGTTGAGGAATTTGAGTGAGAGTATCTTCAGACGGAGTTTGAATGGGAGTATCCTCAGATGGAGCTTGAATGGGAGTATCCTCAGATGGAGGTTGGCATGATGATGGTTCTGGAGAGGCAGCAGATGAGGAGCTTCGTGTTTTTCTCTTCTTTGATGAGGGAGCAGCAGGTGGTTCAGACGACTGAAGACGCATTTGTTTGACATTCTTCATGGAAAATGTCAGGTTAAAATGCACAGAAGGTTCATCATCCAACGGAACCTTAAAAAATTTGAAAATCTTAGTCAAGATCATACCGTAAGGTGCTGATCGACTCAATGCAGATGCATTTACCATAAAGTTGAAAACAATGTTGCCCAGATGCAGAGATGATCCGGTGATCAAGTGATGGATGAGGAGAACATCCAACTCTGTCACTTTCTCAAAGCTTCCTGCTCGAGGTACAATGCAGTGAACGCAGATGTTGTGCAGAATGCGGCATATAGGAAGTAGATTTGAAGCAACATGTGGCTTAGATGGTGAGATGAAGATGTTTTCCAGAACAGAGGAGCGAGTGATTTGGCACTGAGAATACCAAGTTTCTGAAAAGAAATAGGCGCCTTCATTTCGAACATCTAATATATGGCATAGTGAAGCGGGATTGATTTCGATCAAGGCTCCTTTGAGAACAACAGTTAAATCAGAAAGTCCCTTGCAGTTGTTCGCAGCAGCATAAAAGGTCCTAACCAATCTTGGATATTGGGGCTCATTTATCTTAAGGAAGGACATCCAACCCAGTTGGTCAAAGATGTCTTCAATGTTGAAGCCACCTTCCTTCAAGTCATCAAGATCAATAATCTTTCTGTTAACCACAGATTTGTTTAACCATTTAGATATGTAGATAGATTCTTGTTCAGTAGAATTAAACAAAGAGGTCTTGGCCGATTTTGGTGATGGAGAGGATAATAATTTTTTGGCTGTGGGTTTGGAATTTTTTGAAGTGGTGGTTTTTGTAGGAGATTTTTTAGGAGTTTTGATGGGTACTGAATGAGGTGTTGGCGTGGTGGATAATGTTTGTTCTGAATCATCTGATTCAATCAGATGAACAGTAGAGTCTTGAGAGATGGGGTTTTTTGATGAAAGAATTCCAGAAAGTATTCTGGAGGATCTTCTAGTGGGGGCCGAGGATGTGGAGGAGGATGGAATTTTATTGGACTTTGGTGAAATAGAAGGAGTGGAAGTTGTTTCTGATGGTTCGAAGAGACTTGTATCTGATGAAGGCTCTTGATTGATTGTGGTGTTGAGTGAATCTTCCCTATTTTGATCAGACTCCGTGCTGGAGATCTTCAATGTCTTCAGATGCTTGAGGGAAGATTTTGCGTTTTGCAGCAATCTTAGTTCTAGCCATAATTTTTTTTGTTAATGGAAGAGTAGAAAAGATGATTCTGGGTTGAGAGTGAGATTAAGGCAAATGAAATGGCAGAGTTAAGTAAGGAGGATGGAAGATGGAAGGGGATGACGTTGGAAAGAACCGTTGATTTAATTCTGCCTAGGAGGATGCACTCATGATTGATTTGATGGTGGCGTGCAGGCAAGCGTGTACAGCACGCGTGTGGGGAAACGACTATTTCAGTCGTTGAAGCATTTAATGCTTGCGTGGATTAAGGGGGCGGCGCCACATGGACGGCCCAATGGGAAAAGAGGCGCGTGCACGCAAGGACTGGGCCTATTAAATGCAGTTACATCAAAGAGGATGCTGTATCCTCTGGTTATTTGCCATCCTCTGAACTTTAACCTTATATTCAAAGATCAGATGTGATCTTTCAGGCATTTGACAATTAAATAATTTAAACAAACCAAAATCAGAGACACGCAGTAAAATACAAAGGATAAAACAATTAATCAAGTAATTTTTGAAAAATTAATGATGGAAAGTTTTTTCAAAATATCCTTGAACCTATCCTCTTGAAGAGGTTTGGTAAAAATATCAGCCAGTTGATTTTTTGTATCAATGAAAATTAATTCAATGTCTCCTTTTTGAACATGATCACGTATGAAATGATGTTTAATTTCTATATGCTTAGATCTAGAATGCTGTATGGGATTTTTGGAAAGATTAATGGCACTAGTATTGTCACAGAGGATAGGAATTTTAGTGTACCTTAGTGAATAATCTTCAAGTTGATTTCTTACCCATAAAATTTGAGAACAGCATTGAGCAGCTGATACATATTCAGCCTCCGTAGTTGAAAGGGCAATGGTGCTTTGCTTCTTGCATGACCAACTGATAAGAGAACTTCCAAGAAATTGACAAGCTCCACTTGTACTTTTTCTTTCCATTTTGTCTCCAGCATAGTCAGCATCACAATATGTTGTGAGGTCAATGTCTTGACACCTTTTATACAATAAACCCAGATCTGTTGATCCAACAAGATATCTCAAAATTCTTTTCACAGCTTTGAGGTGTGATTCTTTTGGTGAGGATTGGAATCTGGCACATAGACCCACTGCAAATACTATATCAGGTCGACTTGCAGTTAAGTACAACAATGATCCAATCATTCCTCTGTACTCCTTTTCAGATATGGGTGTTCCTTCATCATCTTTGTGTAGCATGGAGGATGGGTGCATAGGAGTTCCCATACTCTTGGCTGAACTCATGTTGTATTTCTTAAGCAAATCTTTGGTGTATTTTTCTTGAGATATGAAGATGCCATTCTTTAATTGCTTGATTTGTAAACCAAGAAAGAATTTTAATTCTCCCATCATACTCATTTCGAATTCATTTTGCATGAGGTTGGCAAATTCTTCACACATCTTTTCATTAGTAGACCCAAAGATTATATCATCAACATAAATTTGCACGATTAAAAAATCTTTTTCAATAGTTTTCTTGAAGAGTGTTGTATCTATTTGTCCTCTTAAGAAACCATTGTCTTTTAAAAATGAGCTCAACCTCTCATACCAAGCTCGAGGAGCTTGCTTGAGACCGTAAAGAGCTTTTGAGAGTTTATAAACATGATTTGGCTTCTTTTCATCAATAAATCCAGGAGGTTGTTTAACATACACCTCCTCATTTAGAAATCCATTTAAAAAGGCACTTTTGACATCCATTTGGTATAGTTTGATACCTTTATGGGTGGCATATGCTAAGAGGATGTGTATAGCTTCAAGTCTTGCAACCGGTGCAAATGTTTCATCATAGTCAATTCCTTCTTGTTGATTGTAACCTTGAGCAACTAGTCTTGCTTTGTTTCTTACTACTTCTCCAACCACATTTAGTTTGTTTCTGAAAATCCATTTTGTTCCAATGATGGATTTTTCATGTGGAAGAGGTACAAGGTTCCATACCTTGTTTCTTTCAAATTGTGAGAGTTCTTCCATCATGGCTTCAACCCATGATTTTTCACACATAGCTTGATCAATATTTTTTGGTTCAATTTGTGAAATCATGGCCATGGTAGCTTCATTTCCACGAAGGGACTGTCTTGTTCTTACTCCATCAGCCGTGTCTCCAATAATCAGATCTGGAGGATGATAAGTGACTATCTTCCATCCTCGTGGAGGTTGCTGAGAGGATGGAGCAAACTCGTCCTTATTGTTTGGACTAGGTGCGTTGGAGGATGAAGGTTCATCTTCCTCAGATTTATCAATTTTTTCTAAGCACAAGTCATCAAACTCATCAAAAATAACATGCATGGATTCCTCCACAGTTTGAGTCCTAAGATTATATATTCTATAACCTTTAGACGAAGTGGAGTATCCTAAAAATAATCCTTTGTCAGATTTTGAATCAAACTTTCTCAAATTTTCTTTATTATTTAGGATGTAACAATAACACCCAAATATATGAAAATATGAGATGTTTGGTTTTCTTCCTTTCCATAGTTCATATGGAGTTTTGTTTAAAATCTTTCTAATGGATACACGGTTTAAAACATAGCATGCCATATTTATAGCTTCGGCTCAAAAATATTTTTCAATATTAGCTTCATTTAAAATGGTTCTAGCCATTTCTTGCAATGTTCTATTTTTCCTCTCAACAACTCCATTTTGTTGAGGGGTTCTTGGGCAAGATAAGTTGTGAGAAATACCATTTTCATCAAAAAGATTTTTGAAAGATTCATTTTCCAATTCACCTCCATGGTCACTTCTTACGGAGATAATTTTTTATCCCTTTTCATTTTGGATCTTTTTACAAAAATAATGGAAAGCTTCAAAGGCATCATTTTTATGTTTTAAAAATAAGACCCAAGTAAAACGTGAAAAGTCATCAACAATTACAAATCCGTATCTTTTTCCACTAAGGCTAGGAGTTTTAATAGGACCAAAAAGATCAATATGAAGTAGCTCAAGAGGATGGTTTGTGGAAACAACATTTTTAGAATGAAAACTACTTTTAACTTGTTTTCCTTTGGCACAAGCTTCACAAATTTTGTCTTTTTCAAAATCAATTTTTGGAAGGCCTTTAACTAATTCTAATTTAGACAATTTTGAAATAGTGTTTAAACTTGTATGTCCAGCCCGTTTGTGCCATACCCATTTATCTTTTTCAATGGATACAAAACAAGATTCAGTAGGCAAATCATCAAGATATAGTTCATATAAATTCTTTTTTCTAAAACCGGAAAAGAAAACTCTACCCGAGGATGAATGTTTAACCTCACATAGATTGGGTTTAAAAATAACTTCAAAGCCACTATCACAAAGTTGACTAATACTAAGCAAGTTATGTTTTAAACCATCCACATATTGAACATTTTCAATTTTGGCAGAATTTTTATTACCAATGATACCGGTACCTTTTATTTGAGCTTTCTCATTGTTTCCAAATGTAACCGATCCTCCATCTTTTATTTCCAAGGAAATAAAGCAATGCCTATCCCCGGTCATATGCCTTGACCAGCCACTGTCCAAGAACCATGGCTTTCTTTTGTTGATCAGAGGATGTACCTGAGGATGAGTTTAATAGTGACTTAGGTACCCATATAGAGGTGGGACCTTGGTGGTTAGTCCGTCCTCTTGTGAGGAATTTTCTTTTATGATAGCAAACAGATTCGTGATGTCCATGTTTACCACAGAATGAACATCCTTTCTTTATGTTATCTGCCTTTTTCTTGGCATAACATCTTTTGAAAGTATGTCCAAGTTTTTTGCAAAAAGTGCATCTTGGCCTATCCTCTTGTTTCTTTGGAACGAAAAAATTTTCATAGAGTTTTTGTTTTTGAGAACTTTTAAATCCAATACCAGCTTTGTCAAAGATTCCAGATTGTGATCCCATTATCTTTTGAAAAGTATCAGTAGATTTAACAAAGTTGGTAAGATCATTTTTGAGTTCTTCAACCTCTATTTTTAAAATTTCCTTTTCTGCATCCTCTTCTGGAGGATGAGTTTTGACATTTCTTTTGTTGACACTAGATATTTGTTCAGACAACTTCTCATGAGATAACTGCAAGTCTAAAATGGTTTGTTCATATTTTTTATTTTTAGCTTGAAGTTCCTCGTTTTGCCTCTTAATTTCATAAAGTTGATTTTTAAGAAAACCACATTTTTGAGATAGAGTATTTGAGTCATTCAGAAGATTGTCAAATTCTATTTCTAATTGTTCACAATTAGGACAAAGTTCAGATATGATTACCTTTTCATTTTCTGAGTTTGTCATAAGACAGAGGTTGGCCTTTTCTTCCTTTTCTTGCTCCGAGGATGAGTCATCACTATCATCCCACGTGATCATCATAGATTTGTTTTTGTAGGGAAATCTTCTTGAGTTCTTTTTGTTCAGAGGACACTCAGTTTTGTAGTGGCCCAGCTTGTTGCATCCAAAGCAAGTAATCTGACTTTTGTCAGTTTTTTCTTTTTGAGGAGATCTTTTTTCCTGTCCTCTACGATTTATCATCCTCTGGATTCTTCTGGAAATTAGAGCAAGTTCATCCTCTTCCTCAAATAGAGGATAGTCTGCATTTTCTTTCTTTGTGGCTTCTTCAACTCTTTTGGAAGATGAGCTTTATGTTTGGCTTGATTTTAAAGCTATCATTTTTCCCTTTTTGCTTGGTTTGTTAGCCAGCAACAGAGGTTCGTGAGCTCTTAGAGTTCCAACCAGATCCTCTAGTTTCATGTTGGCCAAATCTCTTGCTTCTGTGATGGCAGTCACCATTGGCCTCCATTCTTTTGGTAAACTCCTTAAGATTTTTCTTATCTTCTCTTGAACAGAGTAAACCTTTCCAAGAGATCTCAAGTTGTTAAGTATGATTGTCAACCTTGAGAACATTTCATCAATCGTTTCATCCTCCTTCATTTCAAATAACTCGAACTCTCTTACACCCATGTCTATCCTTGCTTCCTTTACGTGGCTTGATCCTTCATGATGAATCCTTAGAGTATCCCAAAGTTCTTTGGCGTTTTTGCATTCTTCCACTCTATCATATTCTTCCCTGCTCAAAGCACACGTTAGAAATAAATGAGCTTTAGAGTTTAGGAGTACCTTAGCATTTTCATCAGCCGTCCATTGTGCTTGAGGTTTCTCGACGGAGGTTGCATCTATGTTGTTGATTCTGATGACATGATCCCCGTTTTCAATAACAGACCAAATGTTGTTATCTTGTGATATGAGAAACAATCTCATTTTACTTTTCCAGTGGTAGTAATCTGTACCATCAAAATAGGGAAGTCTGGTGGAGGATCCTCCTTCAGGAACATACTTAGCTTTTGACATTTTTTCTTGGATATTTTTCTCTTACACGGTTAAGTGTAATATTTCTAGAGAACTTTGCTCTGATGTCAATTGATGGAGCTAAATATCACTAGAAGGGGGGTTGAATAGGGATTTTGGCGTTTAAAAATTGTTTTAACGAGGTTATGAATTTCTGTCCTCTCTGGGAGGATGTGATAGAGGATGGAAATTCAAACTCTTTATTCAAGAACAAATTAAATGCAGAAATAATAAAATGAGATAGACACACAGATTTTATACTTGTTCACCCAATTATGGCTACGTCCAGTCCTCACACTCTTGTGAGATTTCACTAACAATCAATCAGATCAACCTCTAACCGAGGATGATTACACTTTGTGTATTTTCTAGCTTCACCAAGCTTACAATCACGTTTTGAATGTTTTCAAGTAACCTTACTTGAAAAATCACAAAATGATTTGAGTATGATTGCTCTCTCTTTTCTTAAACACTTTCTATAAAGATATTACAAAGATCTATTTTGTGAATGTAGAAAGTTTGAAGAGAGGATGGATATTGCTTTTGATAATCTTAAGATTTTTGATCTTTTTCTGCAATATTGGTGTGTGTTTGAATGTGGAGAGCTTGTTGCCTTTTATAGAGTTATTGTACAACTCTTCCATGTGTTAAAACACTTCTTGACCGTTGAGGAGGATGCATCAAAGAGTCCAATGGTCTTTGAGCTTAAATTACAAAACTGCCATCCAACTGTCTTGAACAGTGTTAGTCCATCCTCAGCCTTGAGGTTCAAACCTCCTAGGTACTTGGTCCATTGTAGCCTTTTTCTTTTTCTTTCTTCAAGACATGAAACGGCTATTTCTCTGACTATGTGTGCTACAACAGGCTGATTTCGTGGAGTACAAGGTTTGAAAACAACTTTTGAAGAATGATGTGACAAATTGTTCAACCTTTTACCTAGTACTAGCCGTCCTCTACCTAGAACAGCCTATCCTCGTACTAGTCCAAATGTGCTTTCTGACCTCTTTAGAAAATATGCTTTATTGGGTAATTCTTGGTTACAATCTTGTCATTTTAACCTGATTAAGAATCATGGTTACGTTGCTGGATGTATTTTGTGCTTTTACGAGGCCATCCTCGCGTAGGCTCAACCCATCCTCTTGCTTGCAAATATGATGGTTTTGAGTCATATGTTCATCTTTTTAGTCTTTATGATTAATAACCTGTTTTCTATTATAAATCCACTCAAGAGCACATATTAGTCCTTAAACACAATCATAATCTCTTAAGTAATTTTGTTATCATTAAAATCAATTGAGAGAGATTTTGTCTCAACATTTCTTTCTTTTGAAAACGAATCGCAAAAAGTAGACCTGTCAAAACGGGCTACCCGGCTCATTCATGCCTTCTAAATAAAAATGAGAATAATTATAATATACTAATTATAAATGTAATATTAAAACCATACATGGACAAATGTTATCATTGAAAAATTAGTTAAAATTAATATTTTTTTAATATTGTCAACATAAAATTAAGAACAATTTTAATACATTAACAATATTTTTTTTCTTGTTTTTTGTTTAGAAATTAGTCGCTATAAAAGTTAATTGAACATATAATCATTCACGGGATAAATGTTAGTCTTTAATTAATTAGACAAAATTAATATTTTTTTATATCTATTAAATAAAAATAATTATTATTACAGTACACAAATTCTAACTTATTATATAAAACATACATGAGAGTAAAACAATTTTTTGTTACAATGTATTGACTAAAATCAATTTCTTACATTTTATAGGAGTTAAAATGGAGCGGAGGTTAAAACAAATGTTTTTCATATTTTACGGGGACTAAGTTTAAAGTCATTAATTACTCAGTTGTTAAAAAAATTTAACGTTGATAAGCATTAGAGACTAAAACAAAAATATTTACATTTTGCAGAGATTAAAATTAAATTTATTGTATTTTGCAAAGACTAATTACATATTTAAGCATAGATTTAATTACACAAAGATTTCTAAATATTTTTAAAGAGTATAATTTTCATATATTTACAATGTAAAAAGTTTTACACAATCAACACATCATGATCAATTATGTTATTACAAAAGTCAAATATTATTAACGATTTAACAGTTATAATTGATTGATAATATAAAAATCAAAGTTCTGGAAATTGGATTTTTCGGCTGTTTCGACCGGTTAAACCGTGAACCTATAAGATAGTTGGTCCGTAAAAATATTTTATTTTCTAAAATTTTGATTGTTTCAAAATATCAAAATACAATTAATAATTTTTTTTATACTCTTAAAAATTTAAAAACATGTATTAAATTAATTTTATTTTTACATGATAAATGAAAAGTAAAAAAAGACTAAATTTACATGAACTTATTATTTTTTAATATGGGTGTTCAAGGATAAAACAACCAAAGTTCATAAATGGAGATGTAGTATATTTCTATAAATATTAATCGGTCAATAACATCTCTATTTTCTCTCTCCCTTTCTCTGGTTGTGATTCTCACCTTTGAGTTTCCTACGATTTTGTATCCATCTATCCAACCAATCATTCTCTCTTATCTAAATAATTTTTATCAATTAATTTTAATTATTTTACTTTAAAATACATTAAACTCACCTATCACTAAAAGTAAAAAATCCATTTTTCTATTTTCCCTCTTCATTATTATAGCTTTGATATGTGTTTAGATATATATAAAAATATTTGTACCCACCAGATGTTACATTGTTATATTTTATATTATCAAAACTTTGATAATAAAAAAAAATAGAAAAAGTGAACAATTGAGAGGATGTTTAACTCTTAATTAATACCCTTAACTTTCCGATAACTATCATTTAAAAAAAGTAATAATTATATGTCTATATCTCATTAAAAAAAGTTAATTTTTCTAAATAAATATTAATTAATATATCATATTAAAAGTAAAAAATATTATTTATT
>JBBPBP010000003.1:5983326-5995074 GCA_037974735.1 Cicer chorassanicum
TTACTTCTCATTTTTCAGTTTTTTAAATTCTTTAATCAAAAACTGTTTTAAAAAATTAGATGATCAAATAAGTTTTTTCCTTAATTATATTATATAAAATAGTTTTTTAAATCAAATTTGTAAAATAATTTTTAACAATTAGTCTAAGATAAATAATATATTTTTTAGTCCATTATTGAATTTTAGATTTCAATTTTGTCATTCATTTACTTTTTATTTTAAAATGCTCCCTTATTTTGCAAAATTGTACCAATGTGATCCTTCTTTTATTTTTTACTTTAAAATGATTATTTGTTTTACAAAAGTTATACTAAAATATATATTTTTTTTTATTGTTTTGACATGGTCTCTTATTTTATAAACATTATATCAAAATGATCTATCACATCTGAAATGAAAGAGCAATATTTTTCCGTACATTGCACGAAATAAATATTAATGTTCTTTTTATTTTTTTATATTCTTCAATATATAACGCACTCTTACATTACACATGTGTATAAACTAGTGACAGATAATAACTTCTTAATAGTAATTAAAGTTTTATAAATCAATAGAAGACAACACTTTGAAGGGTTTTTACGTCTGCTAAGGTTTCTATAGAATTTTTCTTTACGGCACATCGACCGCCGTTGGAAACAAGCGATAATCATCAAGAACCTCCGGGTCGTGGAGGAGAAGTGAAGAAAGATAACATACAAGAACCTATCTCTTTTCGTGATAAGGTGCTAGGCAAACAAACTATTGTTGCTCGGGTCAAACTAGATCTAATTGCAAAAAAGCTTGTTCAAATGGAACATGTCAATGGTAACAGATTGCTACCTATATTTCATGTTGATCCTAAGATAATGGAGGAGATGAGTAATCCTTAGCAGGATCCGTTGGTGGTGAAACTGTTAGGGAAAAATCTTGGATTCAATAATGCAGTCTAAATTGGAAAGCATTTGGAAGCTAATGGGGGGCTGGAAATAATGGATGTAGGGAGTGGTTACTACATGGTAAAGTTTGATGGTGCATGTGACAAAAATAAAGTGATCAGCGGAGGTCCGTGGATGATTTTTGAACACTACCTCACGATACATCAGTGGACTCCGGAGTTCAATGCTATGAGTGCAACCATCGATAAAACAATGGTTTGGATAAGAATTCCAAGCCTCAATCTTGTTTACTATGATGAAAGTTTTCTTTTGGCTCTTGCTACTGCTGTAGGGAAACTGATGAACGTGGATACACATACTTTCAACGCAGCAAGATGAAGGTTAGCTAGAATTTGCATAGAAATAGTCCTGCATCAACCTGTGGTTGGAAAGGTGGGAATCCACAGTCAATGATACAACATTCAATACGAAGAACTACACACTATCTCTAAAAATGTGGATGCTACAGGCACATGCGACAAAATTGCGTGAGCAAGGTTACTGCAAAAGAAAGTATGCCGAAGCATAATGGTGATGATAGTGAGAATAAAACCAATGCAACGTGCAACGGTGGTACAAAAGCGGTGGCGGAAAACTGCAGTGACGAGCAACAAAAACTAGATCCAAAAGTTCCAGAAATGGATGCCTCTAGGGGAAAGGAACCAAGCGAAATTCTTAGAGGAAATCAAGATGATTTGCTACATGGTGATTGGATAGTGACGAGCTTCATTAATTCCAAGATGAGTTGGCCCAAACTCTTTATCACGAAGAGTTTCATTAGTTTCAAAAGTCCAGAGGTAAGTGGATCATTGATGGTGATAGGAACACACAATATTACCACTCCAATACTATTGTGCGTAGAAGAAAGAATAAAATCATGGCGCTTATTGATGCGAATAGAGAGTGGGAGTTTTTCGGTGCGAAGTTAAAGGATATGACTATGCGAAATTTTTCTAATCTTTTTCATGAAGATTAAGAGATCAGTGAGGCCATTGTATCATTTTTCTTTTACCCAATGCATCTGGAGAATCATCAAGTAAGTTTATGCTCTATGCCTTCTATGGTTGAGATCTAGAAGGCTCTGTTTGATATGCGTCCCCACAAAGCCTGAGGGAGGATGGTTTTCCAGCTCTTTTCTACCAGCATTGTTGGGACATTGTGGCTCTGTCTTTATACCAGTTTGTTAGCAGTGTCTGGAATGACCCCTCTTATATTAGCTCCGCTAACAATATTCTTCTGGTGCTCATTCCAAAGGTTGAGTTTTGTCCTATTTCTCTTTGCAATGTTATTTATAAATTGGTTACTAAAAATATGGTGAACTGTATGAAACCTTTGCTAAATAACATCATTTCTCCATATCAGTCAAGCTTTATCCTCAGGAGGAATATTCATCATAATACTGTTATAGCGCAAGATATGGTTCATACAATGAAAAAAATGAAGAGCCAAAAGGACTTTATGTCAATAAAGATCGATTTGGAGAAGGCCTGTGACGGACTAAATTGGAATTTTGTTACTCAATTTTTCGGGATTGTAAGTTTCTTGAGGAGTTAATTAATTTAGTTCATTATTGTACTTCTACTCCGTCTTTCAAAATTTGATGGAATGAGGACAAGCTTGATAGCTTTGCCCTGTCTAGAGGTATTCGACAAGGTGACCCCCCCTTTCTCCTTATCTTTTTACTATTTGTGTGGATCTTCTGTTGCATATTACTGCTGACCAGGTTGATGTAGGTTGTTGGAAGCCGATGTGTGTAGAGCGTGCAAGACCTAAGGTGTCTCACCTTCTTTTCGTGTATGACTTTCTTCTATTTGCAAAGGGCACTATAGAGCAAGCTTACTGCATCACACATTGCTTGGATCAATTCTGTCAAGCCTCGGGTCAAAAGATCAATGTTGAAAAGACTCAAAAAAAATTTCTCAGCTTCAACAAGAGATTATGCAACATACGGGGTTCCGAAAAGCTCTAAACTTGGGGAAGTATCTTAAGGCAAACATCACACATGGTATGAGCTCTAGAAATAGGTTTCGACATATCACTGACCAGGTTCAAAGGTGTCTGAGTGGTTAGATGCAACAATGTTTGAGCTTGGAAGGAAGAATTACTTTGAGTTAGTCTGTATTGAGTTCAATCCTTTACTTTCATATGTAGTATGCCAAAATCCCTACAATTATTTGTAATGAGTTGGAAAAACTACAATGAGGCTTTATCTGGGGAAACACTGAGATAAGTCGTAAGGCTCACTTGATCAGTTGGGAGGTTTGTTGTATGCCTAAGAAGAAAAGTGGTCTTGACATCAAAAGAATTCAGTTAATGAATGATGTTTTTCTTTGTAAATTACTTTGGAATTTATTGACTAATTATAATGACTTATGGTATCAGGTTCTCTTAAATAAGTATGACAGAAATTAAAACTTGTTGGAGAATATGATTTGCAAGTTGAATGACTCTCCATTATGGAGATCTCTATCGAATATTTGAGACAAATTTCAACAGAATATTACTTGGAAACTTGAGGATAGAAGGAAGATCAGTTCTTGGCTTGATTGTTGGATTCCGATGGAGCAACAACTTTTCTTCAATTTGTCGCAAACTCATTTAACTTTAGATACTACTTTGACCGTTAAAGATGTTGTAAACAGGGAAGGGAAGTGGAACCTTGATCTGCTTCAAAACTAGTTCACTACGGATATGGTTAATCACATCATTAATATTCCTCTTCCTCTTCCTGAAGATGGTGAAGACAAGTTGGGTTAGGGTGATAATAGATTTAATGAGTTTTCTATAAGCAATGCTTATAAATACCTTTCTATAACTCAAACTGTTAGTGCTACTAATACCAACTGAATAATCATCTGGAAGTGGAAAGGCTCCCATCGGATCTAGACTTTCATTTGACTTAGGTGACATGAAAGACTTTTGACAAAGCATATACGACACAAATGAAACCCAACAATCTATGTTAAGTGCAACTGGTGTACGAACACCGAAGAATTTATTATTCACGTGTTGAGGAATTACCATATGCGACACATGTATGAATTATACTTGTTCCTACTAACAAATTACTATTTTTTTACTCTTTTTCTTGCATGGATTGGATATCTTACAATATTAGAGAGAATATTGCAGAGTATCAGAGAGCTCAGTGGTAATCCATCTTTATAATATCGTGTTGGTACTTGTGGAAATGGAGGAACAAATCAATTGTTGAAGAAGGCTTTCAACAACCTAATAACCCAACCAGAACAATCATGCATCTTGTGAAGAAGATCAAGAATGGAAATTGTGTGAAGAAGAATGTACATCAGTTGAGACCAGAGATCATGCATGTCTACTGGAGCCGACCAGATAGCAATTGGATCAAGCTCAATTGTGATGGTACTTACAAGAGTTCTACATCCATTGTTGGATGTAGAGGTCTTTTTTCGGGATTTTTCTAGAAATTGGATTCTGGGGTATGCTCGAAAAATTGGTATGTGTAATGCTCTCACTATTGAGATGTGGGCAATGTTGCATGGATTGAAGTTAGTTTGGCAAGAGAAAATTACAAACCTGGTGGTCGAAAGTGACTCCAAAGTCTTGATAGATATGCTCTATCAAGAGCAAGTGGATGACCATGTTTTTCCATCCTTAGTTAGTAGAATAAAAAAGACGACTCGGTGGGATTGACATGTCAAATTTAACCATATATGACGTGAAGGAAATCGTTGTGCAAATTGGCTAGCCAATTATAGTCTTACATTAAACAACATTGAGCTCTTCTTTCTCCCAACTCTCCCGTCAGATGAATTGAAAATCATTTTAGTTGATGATAATTTTGAGGTTCGTTTCCTAGGCTTATTAGCGTTGCTTGTTAATTGTTTTTATTCTTTTTTCTTTGGGCCTTTAGGCCCTCTTTTGTACAAAAAAAAAACATCTTAATAGTTGAATTCAAAGCATAAAAGATCTTTTTGTGATATGTCATATTGGCATTTGGGGAAAATCCACAAATATAATTTTATCAGGCAAATGCTCCTCTTACATTGTTTGTCACACTCTTTTGAGTAAATATTTGAGGTTAATCAACAATCGCCTTTACCGACTTCTTTTTTTGACATCTTTGTCCTAGTGACAATATTCTTTTCTCAAATAAAATCTTGTGTGTATGTCAAAGGAAGTCTAAATTTAGCAGTAACTTTTTTCTTCAAATAGTTAAAATTAATTATTAAAAATATTTATTAAATTAAAAATAACAAGGCCTCTAAGGTCCAATCCTGATGTATTTAATTCTCAAGTGGTGGTTGCAACCACTACTATGAGACAACCTATTGACATTAGTTACAAATATTTTGAACAACCTTAATTTTAATCTTAATGTGTGTCAACGACGTATCAAATAATTTAATATTTATTTAAAACAACTAAAGACGATCTATGTGATGATATAAAATTGAATCAAACAATGAGTTTTGTATCTGTAAAAAAAAAAAGAGTTTTCTAAATATGTATCAAGTAAAAAGTTATTGAGTGGTACAACTATGTCCAAATATTACATCACTATAATTGAATCCCTCGTTCAATAACTTTTTAACCAATATAAATTTTACAAAATTACCATTGGATTGAATGTTTATATCAAATAGATCATTCATGTCAAATTTTATACAAATCTAAAATCATTTGATTGATAATTAAATATAGACTTAAGTGATTAAATATAGGGACCAACTGACAATTTATGTATATGATATTTGATAGAATAATGAATGTGAATGACGTTACACAGGGTTAGAGATGTATTTAAAATATTTGGAATCATATAGATCTATTTGAAGTGTATTATTGTCATTAACAAATTTGCTCAAATTTAAAGAATAATATAGAAGGTGAAGATTGCTCATAAAATACATTATTATTATTATTTGAAAACCTCCCACCCGATTGTCAATCAAACAGGGGATGGGGCAGCCATGAGTGTTTTACTTTTTATCATAACCAAATATGAGTTGTTAGTATATATGTTACTATAATAGCTAAGATTTAAATTATTTGTCTTATTTTAAAGCTTTTCTAAATGACTCAACTCAACTATCTGGAGCTTTTTTAGGGTGTTTTTGATTTTAAAAGTTAATTTAAAAAATAAAATATGTTTGGTGGTCGTTGGTCACCACCTTGACCACCGCCGACCGCCAGCATTGACCATCTAACATCGACTGTCACCAACCTCAGCTACGACCATCACTGATCACCATGGTGGCCCCACGAATCATCACTTCGACACTCCAATAGTCGATGACCACCACTCCGACTTCAGGTGACCATTACTCCGACCTCTGTCGACCACCATCGGTTATCGATCACCACTTCGACCATCTTCTGCCATTACACTGACTACCAACTTCGACCACTCCAACACTGGTGGCCACCACTCCGATCTCAATTGACAATCACTTTGTTCGTTGTCGACAACCACAACCACCACTCCGAGTATCGTCTGCCATCACTCCAACTTCCATCTTAGACCTCCATTAGCCACAACTGTGACCTTCGTCAAACACCCTCCAGCCATAATTGGCTATCAATCATCTGTTTGACCACCACCATCGATCACCATTCTAATCGCCTTCGTCAATCTGAACACCACCACATATCACCAATTTGATCACTTCAGCCACCACTCCAACTACCACCTTTGAACATTTCAACCATCAATTACCACCACTTTGATCCTCACTGACCACCACACTGATTACCACTTTCAACTTTGTATCATCACTCTGACAGACGCCACATCTGACAACTACTATATAATATTAAAATTATTAAATAAATAAATTATAAATTTATAATTATTTTATTTTTAAAATATTTATAATAAAAAAACCATATCAATAATTATTTTTTCAACTTCAAAAATAAAAAAATTAATTTAAAATTAAAACTCAAAACTAAAATTCAAAAGTCAATACTATAACTCATAATTCAAAACTGGAACTAGTTTTGCTTTATGAAAATTTGAAAACGTAAAATCACCTCAATGAGACTTAATTAATATCTTGGGTCAAAAATTGGGCAATTAAGTATCGAAAATCTAAATTTTCTATCAACTTTTTTTCATGCCCACCCCACTAAAAAAATTACAAGCTTGAAGACGAGTTGGCTATCAAGTCTTGCTTGCCCACCCCATTATCTTATTGGACCACTGAAGTCACAAATGGTCCTCAATATTATTCAAAGACTACATTCACTTTTAATATGATGATGTATCCCATATGTTAAAAAAGTCACCAGCCTCGTGATTATAGTAAAAAATATATAAATATCTCATATTTTATATAAGGTTAGTTTTAGTAAAAGATTTATATTGTTGATGAATAACAATCATTTATATATAGTATAATTTTAAAAATAATTATAGTTAAAATTAAATATCTTTAAAAATTCAATAATTATGATGAACTAAAAGTGTAAAAAACTTTTACAATATCGCATAAATAAATAAATGTTTTTATTTATTTATTACGTCAATTACTTCAAATCTTCAACTAAATTTGACGGAAGACAATAAGTTTTTATCACATCTATGATACATAAAAAATTGCACATAATAAAATCTAATAAAAAATAGAAAAAGTAGACACAAGAGTACTCTTCATTGCCACAAATCATTTGCCAAAATTTAGTTATGACCTACTTTAAGGCTTCAACTTCGTCCATAGACACAAAAGTCTTTCGTTGACTTGCCAATTTGAAAACATCTAATCAATATTAAAGATATGGCCCAGATAACATGTAATGTGAGCTTTGCAATTTGAAGTTTGAACTCATCTATTGATCCAAAGACTTTATTTGCAAGTGGTGCTTCTTGCACTCTACATTAATGCTTATATCTGCTTAGTTTGGTACATTTATTATTATCTTATGTCCAGAACGGAGCGAGATTCAAGGAAAATAAAAGTAACTGACTTAATTATATTTTTGTTTATTTATCTTGTTTTAATTTCTTTTAATTATTGGTTTTAATATGATCTCTCATATTACATATATTTAGACACAAGTGATAGTAGGTTAGTTCTCACAATCAAACAATATATTATATAGGTTTTATTGGTCCATATACTCTTTAGAAAAATTAGTAAATTGGTATATGATTTTAAAAAAAATTAATGAAATGGTATATGATTCTAACACATTATAAACAATCTTAAATTTAAATACAATTTTGACTCCCTTAGTTTTTCAATTGTGCAATTTTAAATCCTCTATTTTTTTTGAGTAATTTTGGTCCACCAATATATATTTACCATATTTTGATATAGGGTGATGTTAATTGGCAATAGTGGTTATTATTAACATTATTAAAAATAAGAAAACTCAAGTTAACATGTGACTTAGAGTTGAGAATTAGGGTTTGGAAAAAAAATGTTGTCAGTTGAATTTGAATGAGACAGTTAAAAAGCAAAAACTCGTTATTTCCACTGGGTGGATAGGGGAGACGAGAAGGTCGTGAGGTAGCATCGCCGGTAGCTTAATTGGTAGTGGGACTCTGTGGAGACGGTATTTAGACGAGAAGGTCGTGAGGTAGCATCGCCGGTAACGGTAATGGTCGGGGTGTTACATAAAGCAACTTAATGTAATAACAAGTAAAATGTGATATGTGAATATTGAACAATTAAAAGAGATGAGATAAGAAGATCAAACAAGAGAAGTGGAGGCGGTACTTATCTCCCAAGTACCGGGCTCGAATCCCACGGAAGACAAAAACTCGTTATTTTCATTGGGTGGATAGGGGGGACGAGAAGGTCGTGATATGTGAATACTGAACAATTAAAAGAGATGAGATAAGAAGATCAAACAAAAGAAGTATACTAGTTCACCCAACACATGCTAGGTCTAATCCTCACAATATGTGTTTTCCACTAATATGCTCACTACAAAATATTTTGCCTTTGCATTTTCTTTCTTGTTCACACATTAATCAATTATAACTTTCACCTTTCAATCCATAAAGTAATTTTTACATCCACCTTTCAACCCATAAGGGATTTTTACAACCACCTTTCAAACCAGAAAGGATTTTTACAATCACACTCAATCTAATAATAGAAATACTTGAGTTACAAACAATGAGTATGATGAAAAAAAAAGTGTTTAGAATCAAACTATTCTCAACTCTTTATTTGAGATCAATTGACAGCAAAAACTCAAAAGAAATTATTCACGAATATAGTGAAAAGAGCTTGGAGTTTTACTTGAGAGAAGAGTTTCAAAACTTGTGTTTAAATGAACAAGTGTAGATTGATTACTGATTGAACTATTGTCTTCATCTTCTAATTGATCTTCTTTTTATAGATGAAGATAAGCTTTGAATATTTAGTTTAAATTGAATATAACCATTGGTCAGTCTTGCCAACCGTCAATTGCTTTATTTGAAACAATCTTCTTGTTTGCACTTCTATCCAGAACGTTCTTGTTCAAACCCAAAACGGTCTTCCTCGAGTCTTAAAGAAAACTTGGACACAAAGGATGAATATGTCCATTGGAACAGTGATGAGTCAAAAGCATGTTGTTGTTTTCACATCAATAATGCCTTTTCAATGCACTTGAGTTCTTTTTGCACTTGCTTCCATGTCATCAATTTAGAGTTCAATCATGTAGATCAATCTGCATGTATTTTTACAAGTGAACTTCAATATTTGTCTTCTAAAAGCTCATTCACTTTTGGGTGACCCATCTACGAATTTTGTCATTCTTGGACATGCATTTAGTTTTACCAAATTGATTCATTTTGTCTCTTGTCTCTAAATAAAACAATCAGAATGTTCTACAATCATTCTGTCATCAATCTCTTGTTTGACATTTCTTTGAGTAATCTTCCAAACCATTTCATACTTCATAAAAGTGCGTTATGATCTATTTGTATACATGAGATGGGTTCACAATTGATGATAAAATCTTTCTAATTACTTGAAAAATGACCACTTGATCTTGCATGAATATGCATGCTTCAACATATCATGAATTCACTTGTTTTGATTTTCTGTCTAAAAAAATACACTCAAAAGCACAAGTTAATAATTAATAAGATCAAAATAATAATTAACAAATATAATTAAATGTATGATTAACTTCGAAACATTAATTAAGAAATTTGTCTCAATGCACTCAAAGTGAAAGGAATTCTTTTGTGAATTCTGGTTTGGAAGGATTATTCCACACCTTCATAAGTTTTGTCACATGTCCATACCACATCAGGTTTTTGGAAAGATAAATTCATGTAGAGACTAAGCAAAATAATCTCAAATTATAAGGGTATAATAAAAAAAATTATAATACTAATAAATTTCTTATATGTTACTAAAATCAAAATCATAATAAACCTTAAGCTAAATACCACTCGTGGTCCCTTAACTTAATTTCGATTAACGGTTTAGTATTTTATCTTTTTTTTTTCTTCCGATTTGGTCCTTTATGTTTTTAAATAATTTAAGCGTTATCTTTTAAGTGGGTTTCCATTAAGAAAAAGTTAAAAATAATCTCTCATTTGGATCATTGCATATGTTCATCAAACCTCTATGAACGATTGCCATTGATCTAAAGTGATGTCTATGGAATATAAATACCTCATAACTTCAATTTTAACGAATCAAACCTACTCTAAGAACAAACTTTGAACATTTTTCTGAAATATTTTAAAAACATAAAGGTATCTTTTTCTGAAAACAGATGAGAGATTTTTTAACTTTTTCTTAACGGAACCCCACTTAAAGGGTAATGTTGAAATTATTTAAAAACTAAATTAGGAAAAAAAAAACGATAAAGAACTAAATCGTTAACTGAAATTAAGTTAAGGAATCACGAGTGATATTTAGTCTAAACCTTATAAAGAGTTTTTTTTTTGTCCTTAATATAAATAGCATATTTAACTAAGGATCTATAGTTAAGTTCTATAGTCTTACTCTTATTGTAGTTTTTATAACCTTTTTATTTTCATTGGGGCATTAGTATGAGGAGGGGCAGAACTAGGGGTGGCACACAGAGGTCATGGCCACAATCATATTTTATTCTTTTGTGAGTACACCTTTAATCTTAATAATAATAATTCCTTCAATTGGTCCAGTCAAAAAAGTTCCTTCAATCAGAATGTAAAGATTAAATTCAAATGCAACAGATAAAGCATGATAAAAAGTATATAAAATCAAAATCATCATTTGGCTAAAAAAGAGTCGTTACATTCCATCCGTATTATATATTTATATATTGTTACCAGAAAATTATCAGCAAACGCTTCTACATATTTGTTAATGTTCTGTTATTGTTCAAGTATTGTAAATTTTTTGCAACGTTTCATTGTAAGCTGATAAACATTCTTAGTTTTATTTGTTTAAATATTATGAATATTATAGAAAATATTTAAAAAAGGAGATTATATGAAATAAATCTTTATATGATAATATTATCATGTTATATAGAAATTACTCAACTTTCATATTTTTATTTTTTAAACAAAAATAGTATAAAATATAAATTGGTTCCCTTGAAGTAAAATTTCTTATAATATCTCATATTTTATATCGAAATTCCCTCAACTTTATAACTTCAACCGACGAAGTTAAATGTAGAGGTTAAATGTCATTTTAAACGGTTCTAAAATTTCATATATGAACAATTGTAAAATTGTTATTAATGTTGTCTTTATTAGTGATAATTTTTTTCTAAAATTTCATATATGAACAATTGTAAAATTGTTATTAATGTTGTCTTTATTAGTGATAATTTTTTTTTTCTCAAAAAAATATACATATATCCATCTAATGATGATTTAATTATTTGACAATGTCATACATAT
>JBBPBP010000003.1:5995527-6020555 GCA_037974735.1 Cicer chorassanicum
CCCAAAATATTAAGGTATAATCTCACTTTAAAACTGCAATTTAAAAATAATTATAAAATGCAGAATTTTTGATCGAAAGTTAACGTAAAATTAATGTCTTCTCATTTATAAATTCTGTCAAAATAATACTTTATTTGTTTTAAAATAAATGTTGTTTAAAATTTTATATATGTATTAAAAAAATATAATAATTAAAAAAATAATTATTTTATCAAATTACTTTTATTAACTATAAAATGTTGAAATTAATGTAAAACTAATTTCTCTTAAAAATCGAAAATCAGATTCATTTTGAGATTATCTTTGTTTACTTAGAGTTACATTTATTTTGACAAGGATAAAGGATTTAATTAAAAATTTATTTTAACTCTATAAAGTTTATTTCCATGTTTGTGCCATTGAAACATTGACACTTGCCAACCAAGCCATAACAGACAACAAACATAACCAACTAAGATACAGACAACAATAATACGCAAAATTTTCAACCTTAATTTGTCTCAACATGACAACCACTTTTCAATTTTCTTCTTCCTTATTCCTGTCTGTTCCATCTCATTGCATGTTCTTTTCGTAATTTCCATATTCCTCTCTGATCCATTTTTCTGTTAACTTCTCTTTCCTCTGCATAATCCTGAATTAATTCCGACCTTTTATTCTTTCCTGCATAAAAATTCAATTTTTTTTCTTTTCTTCGCTTTTTTTATTCAAAATATCATCTGGGTAATCTCTTAAATTTTGTGGGGTTGGGTTGTTTTCTGGTTTTGAAACATGGGTGGCTGTTGTAGCCACGAAGTTTCTGTTCGAGGCAGAGTGGAAAGTGAGGTGGATGATGGAGAATATGAATATGATGATAATGAGAATAATATTGAAGATGTCACGTATCAAAATGATGGAGCAATGGTTAGGTTAAAAGGATCATCTAAGTCTGTATCAATGTTTAGCCAACAGGGTAGGAAAGGTATTAATCAAGATTCAATGACAGTTTGGGAGGTGAGATTCTTAATATTAATGTTTTGATTTTTATTTTTTATGATTTAATTGTTTCATTTAATTTTTTATAAACTTTTCTTTTTGGTTGGTTTTCTTAAATTTTCAATCAATTGCAAAATAACTGTTTTCTTTAGTCATGGATTTTTTGTTCCATTTCAATTTCATTAATCATCAACTTTTGGTGAATATAAAAATCAATATTCATATTAGAAGTTAGAGCATTTATTTTTTTGCTTTGTCAATTATTAGTTCGTGCAATTATGATTTGGTTTGTTCTCCACTTTTTCTTTCTCTTCTTTTTGGATTTTCATGTTATTTATTTTGTTTTCTTTTCCTTGATTATCTTATTATTATGACTTAATTACCAATGTTCTTATGTGCATTCACTCTTTTATTTAATGAACGAACCAGATATATATAATGATTCATTTCATTTTCATATATGGATTTGAAGCTTGTATGAATTATATCCTTCTTTTCACATTTTCTCATCATAGCTTTATTATTTATTTTGAATATTTTTGTTTGCAAATGTTATATGACAGTAATCTATTTGTCAGACTAGGGGGAAAAAATCAAATTCAACCATTGATTATACAAATTTGATTCCATTGTTATTCTTGAATATCTGGGCTTGATAGATTTATTTAGCTTTATGATTCTAGCTAATAACAGAATTTGTTTATTCTATCTTATGGCCTTCATTTTATTAGTTATTATAGCATGATACCTGTTCATTAATTGATGAAAATGAATCATGTAGCTCAAATTAATGTTGAATATGCTATATTATTAGGACTATACTGGACAACAAAACATGATCTTTTGCGGCGTGTTTGATGGTCATGGTCCTCTAGGCCACAAGGTTTCTCAATTTATTCGAGACAATCTACCATTGAAACTGTCTGCAGCCATCAAAATGGCACAACAGAAAGCCAACAAATACTATGATGCTAATGATGCAGAGTTGGAGACATTTGATGGTGTCCGCAATGATAATAACCTCCGCAACATATCCCTCGCTTCGTGGGAAGGATGTTTTCTGAAATCCTTCGATGAAATGGATGAATATCTTGCTCAGGAAATCAACACTGATAGCTATTGCAGTGGTTGCACAGCTGTAACTTTAGTTAAACAGGTATAAATTACCATGTAACTAGATATTCACAATTGCATAAGGTTTTAAATCACATTCGCATTGTAATTTTGATATTGCAGAGAATCGCAGTTAAATGAGGCTGATGCAGCCTTAATCGCAGCCACAGAGACATCGAAAACATTGATGTCACGGCCCAAATTGTGATCACAGACATTTTTTTATAACCCTTACACTAATCACTTTACAATAAATTTCAGGGTGACCAGTTGATAGTTGGTAATTTGGGCGATTCTCGTGCAATTCTTTGCACAAGGGATAGAGACCAACTTATACCTGTTCAACTTACCGTTGACTTGAAACCGGATATTCCAAGTAGGTATTGGTATATTAGTATTGACCTCAGCTCTAAAGTCTTACAAGCCTATCAAATCTAAGTATAACTTACTTTTCATCTTCAATGTTTTTTCAGGTGAAGCTTCAAGAATCTTTAACTGTGAAGGCAGGGTTTTCGCCGCAGAAGAAGAACCAGATGTATACAGAATATGGATGCCTGATGATGACTGTCCTGGACTAGCTATGTCAAGAGCCTTTGGTGACTTTTGCCTAAAAGATTATGGCCTCATTGCAGCTCCAGATGTATTTTATAGAAAAGTTACCAAGCAAGATGAATTTGTTGTTTTGGCAACTGATGGGGTAAGCATCAATAAATTTTCAACTTTGTATCATTGATATTGAATTCTAAGGTTGGAGGTAAACAATATTTACTTGTTTGTTGAAATTGTATCTGAGTACTGTATTTAAGTTTTGTCCTTTAATCAAATCATGCAAGCAATTAAATGAGAAATTCACTAATTACTTTTATATTAATCTATCTAAAGGACTAAACTTTATTTGATGTTTTTTGACAGATATGGGATGTGCTTACAAACAATGAAGTAATAAACATAGTTGCTTCGGCGCCAAGAAAGTCCATAGCAGCAAAATTGTTGGTAAAGCGCGCCGTTCGAGGATGGAAGTACAAGTATCCAGGATCAAAGGTCGATGATTGTGCAGCCATATGCTTGTTTCTAGATGACCAACCTGTTTTGTCGCATTCTCAATCGAGTACGAGTAGAAAAAGTCGACATCGCAGCAAGCACTCGCATCGCTCCAAATCACATAGAAACGAAGACAATGAAACTGTGGCTGGAAAAGTTGGAGTAGAATTGAATGAAGAATGGAAAGAGCTTGGAGTGTTAGCTAGAGCAAATTCAATATCAAAACTTCCAAGGGTTGCTAGGAATATGAGTAAAAGACAATCATCTAAGCGCCATATTGGAAGTTGAAGTTTCACTCAATCAAAACCTTATGATATAAGATAATAAGTGGTCAAGTTTTTGGACCTTCAAGTTGCATATTTAGGTGCAAACAAAAAAAGAGGTCGAAGATTTTAGAACTTATTATTGTTGGCGTTTCCTTAAAAACGTGAAAAATTTGAATTTAATGATGAGGTATGTTTAAAAGCTTATATCTCATTTTTCACTCAAATTTTAAGGAGATGCCAAAAAGTGCATGTACCTCAAAAGATGCAATGGTGGTGCCTTCTTATAACACTGGGAGGGGCCACCATTAACTAATTATTGACCATTTGTAATTGTTATCAATAGCAATATTTATGATTTATCTGTTATGTAGATTGATGGATATTTGGGTGGGGGGCTTCTAAGATATGTTCAAATGGTAGTAATTTAGTTCAAAAGTCTTTGTCAGGTTTGAAAATGGATAAAATGGTCTTTTACAACATTTTTCTCATTGTAAAATTCCTCATAATTTCTTAACTCCTTTTCTTTTGTTGTTTTCTCTTCTATATTTTTGTGTATTTACATTTATGAATTTAAACTATTAAACTTTAGTATAGTTGCTAATGGAATCTGGATTATTCTGATCAAATCAGATGCTGAACATAGACAAAAGCTAACAAGTGTTGATCACTTAAAACAGACATAACAAATTTTTGTGTGGTGAATTACGTAGCACCAGACACTTTTAGTTAAAGACTTGTCCTAATATCCGACAGAATATTATCACATTAATTTCATTCAATTAATTTAATTTATGTCAATTTCCGTGCTTCATTATTATGTGGTGAAGCAACTTCATTCTCTAAAATGAGAATTACCTTTCATGCTAGTGAACCAGCAATGGAGCAGCTACAACAATTTATGCATTAGAAATATGGTTACAAAGTTCTTGCACCTTAATGTATGTGTACAAGCTATAGCTTAACCCATTTTTATAAACTACTAGTACATTAATCTAATTCTACTTAGTAACTTGCAAATTAAAAAGATACACAAATTAGCTTGATGTAAGAGTTGGCTAATCTTCATGGTCCCAGATATCAGCTACACTCCTGAGTGGTCCTTCATTTTTGTTCACAAAGAGCTCTTCACCATCCAGAACTCTCCTCTGCAAGTTTCATACAGTTATGATCAGTTATAAGACCCAAAATACCAAAAGTGTGTATATAAGATTTCAATCTTTGTCTCATGATAGTTTAACTGAGATAAGGCCATTTTTTTCTTGCAAGTAGTAATTGTTTTTAGTATAGATAACAATCCATCTTGAACACTAATTCAAATAAAAAACCAACAAAATGCATGTGTTAGAGAGTATACTGCTAGCACTCCTCGAGTTCTAGACTTGTGGATGGTAAGAATGTAGTTAGGACTTGGGAGGGGAAACTAATGTGTTCCAAATATCCTGAATACACAATTGAATGTTACTGTGACCTACCTGATCTTGTATGTTGCTAAGGTTTTTGAAGTCTTGTTCTGGAACTTCCCAGTTGAAAACAGCAACATTCTCTTTGATCCTATCTGAATTAGTTGATTTAGGGATGACACTTGTCCCTCTCTGAATGGCCCACTTCACCAACACCTGCCCTGGACTCTTGTTCAGTTTCTTAGCTATCCTATCAACCGTTTGATCATGGATCAAATCTCTCCCACCATCTGATGATCCAAGTGGTGAATAGGCCTAGAAAGCACCAATTTTTGGATTCAAAACATTACACTTTAATCAGAAAACCATAAATAAAAATGAAGAAAAATCAAAATAGTATAGTAGTGTGTTAATTAATTACAGTAACATGGATGCCATTGTTCTTGCATGCCTCTAGCATCTTATCATTTCTCCATCCAGGATGCATCTCCATCTATCACAAACAAAACATCATATATACACAAATCATTGGAATTGTTTTTTTCTCCAATTAATGTAACTCATAGCCTGTTTGGATTGACTTATTCGAATAGCATATGTCCATAAGTTGTTTTCAGGCTATTTCCTTACGAAAAGCTAAATGCTTATATGATAAGTGTTTATGCTAAAAGCTTAATTAAGTTGTGTATCCGAATAGTAAGGGTAGTACTGAGTCATTAAATGAATCTTTCAAGAAATATAATTTTTACCTGGCATACAGAAGGCAATATTTGAGCAACATTAAGTAGCTTGTCAAGTTTAGTAAGAGTGAAGTTGCATATTCCAATGTCTTTGACAAGATTTTCCTTGACAAGCTTCTCCATTTCTCTCCACACTCCTTCCATGTCAAATTCCATCACTTCTCCTGCTTTAGGTGGCCTGCTGGCCCCATCTTTCAACCTAAATGGCCAGTGAATCTGCATTATATATACATATATTAGAACCTAATTTTCACCAAATTTTCTGTTTCCATATTAAAAAAATCATCACATGCATCATGAATGAAAGAAGTAAAAAAAGGTGGATTTTAAGAATAATAGAAAAGTTGTTACCAAGTATAGATCAAGGTAGTCAAGTTGGAGTTCTTGAAGGGTATTGTTGAAGGCAGGTCTTACCCTTTCAGGGGTCAAGTCAGTGCACCTACCATTCATAATAAAATTTCATTCAAATGTTAAGAAACAATAGATACAATTGAATGAGTAGTTGGTATTAACATACATAACTATATCTATTATGTTACATTACCATATCTTGGAGGTGACAAATAGATCCTTCCTTTCCACTCCTGCCTGTATGGCAGATTGAAGTGCATGCCCAACCTATGTTGATTTTTTTCTCAATAAGAGTCTTTATATGCAATTAATATAAAATGATCTTGTATTCATGTATTAATTGAGATTAATGTGGTTTAAACCAACAAAAACTTACAGAAAACAGAAAGGTTATATATATACCTCTTCTTGAACTCCATACTGAGCAGCAGTGTCAATGTGTCTGTAACCAGCCTGCATCCAAAATTCATATAAAGTTGTATGAAATGTATAAAAAATCAAATTAAAAAGTGAATTGCAAAGAGTTAAATGAATGAATGAATTAGTTACCTCAACAATGGCTGTGAAAACAGAATTGATGGCTTGTGAACCAGATTTCCATGTGCCTAATCCAATAGCTGGTATTGCATTACCACTCAATAGATTAAATGAATGTGTCTTTGGTTCATGTGGCTTAACACTTTGTGCCATGATATTTAATGAAATTAGTGTTAATTTGTTTGTTATGAATAAAATCTTGTTATTCGGATAATTATAAGACCAAAGAATGTTTGTGGAGTATGCGGACATGTAGGAGTTGATGAGTGAGATGCAGATGCAATACATCACAACCTATTTGCATGGTAGACACGTTTATGCCCATTTTAAGGATACGTGTTCTGTTTCTAACACCTTTCTACCTCACACGTTTTCTTCTCTTCAATATTTTGTTCTATTCAGCTATTTATTATATCACACGGTGCTTGCGGTGGAATTAATATATATCACCGATACAAATCTTACAAATCTGGATACTTCTCTTCTTTATATTTAGTGTGTAAATCTAACGAACTCACCTTGATTGCACTCAGATACATTTCATCGTACAATCAAAATTAAACAATTTTAAATTTTGATTTTAAATTTAAAAATAATTAAAACTTATTCTTAAATTTAAACCGTTCAATTTCGATTCAACAGTTATCAACGTATTGAATACGTGAATTGTTGATCTTTGGAGAGCATTTGTCAATCATTCTCTAAGTTAGTGTCGACCTTAAATATGTGTAGGATGTGCGATTACTGGACATCTAATTTTCATATACACCAAAAAAAATTCTTCTAGTATAAAAATATATAATAAAAAATACAATATAAAAAATTATATAGTAATAAAATGTTAAAGTTTGTCTAGACCAAAAAAAAATTATGGTTTTTCTTCTAAGACTCTAAGTCCAAAATTTTAAATTTATAAATTATTAAATCCCTATAGTTGAATATGTATAAAGCATGATGGACCTTATTTTATCCTTATACTCAATTAGAACTCTAAAAAAAAATTTGTCAATCTCAATTTTTCTACTCTTTTTACTCCTTGGTCCCTAAAATTTGTAAAGAAAAAACAAAAAAAAAATCATATTATTTTCCATTATAATCTCATTTACTACCAATTTTATGTCCATACTCTTATCTCATAGGTAAAGTTTTATTATTTCGTTAATCTTTATATATTTATAAGTTAATTAGAACAACAATAATGATTTTACTAGTATGGTGATAGAAAATTGGCAAAGCTTTGAGATATTATTTTACAGTGGCAATCTTACTACTACCACATATTCGGATTGATTCTATATTGTATAACTATTTTTTGTTGTGATTCTATTTTAGTTTTGATTTGAACTTTTTAATGTTGACTTATTTTATATATATATATATATATATATATATATATATATATATAAAATCTACATAAAAAGAAATAGGACACCAACCTCAAATTATCATGAACGGTCCTACTGTATGTGGTCTGTTTGGCGTGTACGACATTGAAGGCCGGTCATGATGTGTCTGCTATCTGCATAGGTTAACATGTTTTGTGCTGAGAAGACGTATAGCCTTGGAGGTCAAGTTGTTGAATGCGGATAATACCAACTTCTGATATCGTCTGGAAATTGCAGTTGTGATTCAAAAGAAAGCCGAAGAGGCCAAAACGAAAACTGAAGTTGCTGAGGCTATGGCCAAGAAAGCCTTAGATGAGAAGGACGTAATCGAGAATGTTGAAGAAAATAGACATAGAAAAATTAAAAGAACACGATTAAAACACACGAATTCAACATGGTAATTCCTATATCAAAAAAAATAAAAAACATATACTTCTCACATATAATCTCGACCACCAATACACATACATCCTCAAAAGCAAATATCTGAACTTCATTTCACCACACTTTAAGACAAGAGTATAAGAGAAAATAAAAAACTCAATACAAAATTAAAGTGTTTCCAACTACTGCATCTTGTATTAAAGAACTAGAGTTATATATATATATATATATATATATATATATATATATATATATATATATATATATATATATATATATATATATAGTATTGGTCTCCCTCTTCCTTTACAATGCTAAGTAATGTGAAATTATTTCAACATGTATTATTTAAAATCAACTTTAACAAAGAAAATAAAGGTTGAGGATTTCTTTATCATCTCTTGCACCACAAACTTTCAAAATGGGGTGGACCAAGTCTTCTTCCTTAATGTCGATGTTGCTTTGGTTCTCTGGCGCGACGGAGGTACATGCATGCACTCCAACGTCCAACTTAGTGAGTAAAGTGGGAAAAGTGAAAGGTAAATTGTGAGATTGTGTCCCTAATTCTCATTGCTCCCCTTATATAAGAGAGCGATGGAAGATTTTAGTAGGAAATATTGTTGGCAGTTACGTCAGATCTTGCATGGAGCATAGGAGTCCGTTAGATTTGTTTAGCATTTCAGATCATTCGAAATCGTGTGACACGAAAGAGTGTTCAATTGCCTGGTTTTTCCATTTGGCCTTACGCATTTATGGGTTAAATGGGTCGTGGCCTAGTCCAAAACAACTCTAATTATATAAAGAAAAATATAGTTTACATTTTCCTTTTGTATCAAAAATATATTAGCTTATTGGTTTAACCATGTATGTATATGTTTGTTAATATGGTTGATTTTATGTATTATAATATGGTTGGATTCTAAAGTATGCCCATAGATAGATGATTATATATTTAGGTACTTTAATGATAATTTATTTTTTTGGTAAAGTGCTAATGAGGCACAAAAGTATTGCATTAATAGAGGAAGACATCTCAATTATGTGATACTTCAACCTCTAACAATCACATACATTACCCCATAAATTTATTTTTAAAAAGTAAGAAAAAAACTTAGGGGACTGTTAGAACTGGTCTGTGAATTGAATAAAACTGAAGTGAATAGATGCAGTAAAGGAAATCAAGAATGATTTCTCTCAAGAATGTATTATTGAAATTGACAACAATGAAATCTGTGACAGTTACAGAATCTGCCAACTGAATTGCCCTGCAATTCAGTTCCAATCAATTAACTCTCTAACTGCCTACCTATTGAAGACTAAGCTTCTGTTATTTATACTAACCATCCTAACTAATTCAGTTAGGATTTACAGCTGGCACAACTCAGCAATTAACATAACTAACACATAGAATTTAAACTTGATTCCTTCTCTCATACACCTTCATAATAGGAAGCCTTGCTTGACTAGCAATCCTATCAATACCCCCCCCCCCTAAAAGAACTATCTTGTCCTCAAGGGGAAAAGACGGAAAAACCTCCAATATCTTGGAAGCTCGCTCCCATGAGTTATCACAGGATGGTAAATGAGCCCATTTCACCAAAACCTCCATATTGCCTCCAACATCAGTCCTCCACTGCAGAATATCTTCTGGCTGTACAACCAATTCAAGCTCCTCAGTCAACATTGGTGGTAAGGTCTGAGGTGAATGTTGCGGTTTCAACGCCTTCTTAAGCAATGAAACATGGAACACCGGATGAACTTTAGTTTCAAGAGGCAGATCTAGCTTGTAAGCCACCTCCCCCACGCGGCTTAGAATTTGGAAAGGGCCATAATACTTAGGAGCCAATTTAGCATATGGTCTATCAGCCAGGGACTTCAATTTGTAAGGCTGAAGTTTCAAGAAAACCCACTCCCCAACTTCAAAATTCACCAACCGCCGGTGCTTATTTGCCTGTGCCCGCATCTGATCTTGAGATTTCAGCAAATTCTGTCGCAAATCAGCAAGTATATCATCCCTTTGCTGGGCCAACTGATTGACATCATCCAACTTTGATGGAATGGTGCAGCTCTTAATCAACAACGGAGGGTCTCTTCCATATAAAGCTTTAAAAGGTGTCATTCCAGCAGAGATATTCTAGTTACTGTTAAACCAGAACTCAGCCCAATGTAACCAATTCAACCAAGTCTTGGGCTTAGGGCCAGCAAAGCACCTAAGATAGGTCTCTAAGCACCGATTAACAACTTCGGTTTGACCATCCGTTTGAGGGTGATAAGACGTGCTATGCTTAAGACTAGTTCCAGCCAATCTGAACATCTCCCTCCAAAAACTGCTGAGAAAAACTGCATCTCTATTCGATACAATCGTAGAAGGAAATCCATGAAGCTTCACAACTTCCCTCACAAACAAAGCTGCTACCTCCTTAGCATTGTAAGGATGCCCAAGAGGAAAGAAGTGAGCATACTTTGTAAGTCTATCAATGACTACAAAGATTGTATCCTTGCCTCTAACTCGTGGAAGGCCACCAACAAAATCCATAGAAATATCCTGCCACACTTGGCAAGGAATAGGCAACGGTTGGAGTAGTCCCGCCGGCGATAAGGTGGAGTACTTGTTCCTTTGACATACATCACACTCTTCAATAAACTTCTTGATATCTCGCCTCATGCCTTCCCAAAACAAGAAACTAGAGACCCTTTTAAAAGTTCTGAACAATCCTGAATGTCCTCCACAAGGAGAATCATGGCATTCAGCCAAGATAAGTGGTATTTTGTTAGAACCCTTAGGCAGCACCAATTTACCTTTATACAAAAGCCTTCCATTCTTGAACTCATAACCAGAATGAGAAGTAGGAGAGACAATTAAGTCCTGCACCAACTGCTGCAATTTAGGATCTTGTTGCAATTTCTCATCCCAAGAATCATCTTCCACCTGTAGAACTGAGAGAGCAGCATACATATCTCTCCTTGACAAGCTATCTGCTGCAGTATTCTCCCTTCCTGGTTTGTATTGGATTTCAAAATCCAAACCAATGAGCTTGACAGCCCATTTAAATTGCTCAGCACTGAACAATCGTTGATCAGTCAAAAACTTAAGGCTCCTTTGGTCAGTCCTCACAATGAAATGGTTGCCCAAAAGGTAGTGTCTCCATTTGGTCACAGCCTGAACCAAAGCCATAAGCTCCCTCTCATAAACAGACCTTTGTTGAGCTCTCAAAGATAAGCCTTGACTCCAAAAGGCAAGAGGTTTACCCTCCTGCATTAAAACAGCCCCCAACCCCTTACTAGAAGCATCGGTTTCGACTACAAAGACCTTAGTGAAATCAGGTACAGCCAACAAGGGAAGATCAATCATGGCTGTTTTCAAGGCTTGAAACGCAGATGTAGCTTCCTCAGTCCAACAAAACTTGTCTTTCTTCAACAGCTCAGTTAAGGGTTTGGCTAATTTACCATAACCTTGGACAAAACGTCTATAATACCCTGTTATTCCAAGGAAACCCCTAAGACCCTTCACATCCGTAGGGATAGGCCAAGACATCATGGCTGCAGTCTTGGACGGACAAGCTGCCACCCCTTCTCCAGAAATCACATGTCCCAAGTACTCAAGACTAGACTGTCCAAAGCTACATTTTTTCTTATTTGCCTTCAACCCATTCTGCACCAGCACTGCCAAGACTTGGTGAACATGAACAAGATGAGCTGACATATCCTTGCTATACACCAAAATGTCATCAAAAAATACCAGGACAAATCTCCGGAGGAAAGGCTTCAAAACCTCATTCATGAGGGCTTGGAATGTGGAAGGAGCATTGGTGAAACCGAAAGGCATCACCAAGAACTCATAATGCCCCTCATGAGTTCGGAAAGCCGTCTTCTCTATATCATCTTCCTTCATCCGAATTTGATGATAGCCTGATTTTAAATCAAGCTTAATGAATATTGTTGCTCCATCAAGTTCATCAAGCAACTCTTCAATGATAGGGATGGGAAATTTGTTAGGGATAGTAATTTTGTTGAGAGCCCTATAATCCACGCAGAAACGCCAACCCCCGTCTTTCTTCTTGACCAAGATGATGGGACTAGAGTAAGGGCTAATGCTCGGTCTTACAATTCCAGCCTCAAGCATTTCTGAAACCAATCGCTCTATCTCTGTTTTTTGATAATGTGGATACTTATACGGTCGTAGATTAGGTATCTCAGCCCCCTCCTTCAAATGAATTGCATGATCTAACCTCCTTTGGGGTGGAAGACCTTGCGGATCCTCAAAAACCTCAGAATACTGTTGAAGAACCTCTGAAACAGCTTCAGGAATGACTGGAACCGCTGTTGGTTTCTACTCTGCAGAATCGTACTGAATTAATAAGCATTCCCCTTCTTCCTTCAAAATTTGCATGAAGGCTCCATAGGACAATTCAGTCTTGGTTAAGGAAGGATCACCAACCAAAGTAATCAACTTGCCATCTCTAGATAAGGTAAGCTCCAACTTGCCAAAGTTGGTTTTGACCTCTCCCAAACAAGAGAGCCAATCCAAACCCAACACCAAATCTACCCCTTGCAGGGAGAACAAATAAAAGTCTTGCCTAATCTCCATTCCTTGCAAATGCAAACTCAACTTGGGACACTTTCCCTTACATTTCACCCTATGACCATCCCCCACTTCCACAATGTAAGAAGGAGTAGACAATTGCAGAGAATTGAAAGTTTCAACGTCCTGAAACTCAGCCTCGCTGTCCTCCTCGTCATCTTCTTCTAAAATAATCATACGAAACTGCTTATTCTTGCATTTTTGTTCTCTATTATAAGGCTCATCACATCTGAAACAGAGTCTCTTCTCCCTTTTGTCTCTCATCTCAGCCCCGGACAACCGTTTGAAATCACCACTCCTGATTTTATTCCCTTCCCTAGCCTGAACACTCATCATATTAGCAGCAGAGGTACTGCCCTCAGTTTTCTTATCTAACCAAGGCTTAGTATCCACCGTCACAGTCTTAGTGTACGAACTAGCCTTAGAAATAGAGGTTGGTTTAGTGAAAGTGTTGGTTCCTTTCTTAGTCCAAACCAGATTCTTCTCCTCAATCATAATAGACTTTTGAATTAAATCAGACAGAGACTTTAATTCATAAAGTTTTATCTCCACTTGAATTTCCTCTTTCAAGCCATTCATGAAAATTCCTCGTGCAAATTCTTGATCAATGACTTTCAAAGCTCCAACATATTTCTCAAACTCCTCCACAAATTCCACCACCGTCCCTGTTTGTTTGAGTGCCAGCAACAACTCAAAGGGATTTTGTACCATTGAAGGTTGAAACCTGCGAACCACCGCCAGCTTGAACCCGTCCCATGTTGGTTCAAGATTGCACCTAGCCCACCAGTGATACCAGCTCAGTGCTCTACCCTCCAGGGCCACCAAAGTGGCACGCATCTTCTCCTCCTCAGGAACGCTTCGCAACTCGAAGTATCGTTCCAAACGGTGCGTCCAACCGTACGCATCGTCGCCGGAAAAAATCGGGATCTCCAGCTTCCTCCACCGGTCGTGCTCAACGTGGTCACCCAAGGATCTACCCCCGTCGTCGCTGATTTCCGCATCTTCCATGCGAACAGTCCTGCCGCTGTTGGAATCAATCTTGGCTGCGAGTGCAGCCAATTGGTCCTCCGTATGTTTGGCACGCGCCTCTGCCAACTCTAATCGTGTGCGCCATTCCTCGCGCTCCTGCTCCCAATCACTCGAATCTCTCACCATGCTTCTTGTCTTCATGCAATGCGCAGTAGAAGGAATCAAAATCAGTGCACCAGATCGGTGCTCTGATACCAGTGTTAGAACTGGTCTGTGAATTGAATAAAACTGAAGTGAATAGATGCAGTAAAGGAAATCAAGAATGGTTTCTCTCAAGAATGTATTATTGAAATTGACAACAATGAAATCTGTGACAGTTACAGAATCTGCCAACTGAATTGCCCTGCAATTCAGTTCCAATCAATTAACTCTCTAACTGCCTACCTATTGAAGACTAAGCTTCTGTTATTTATACTAACCATCCTAACTAATTCAGTTAAGATTTACAGCTGGCACAACTCAGCAATTAACATAACTAACACATAGAATTTAAACTTGATTCCTTCTCTCATACACCTTCCTAGTAGGAAGCCTTGCTTGACTAGCAATCCTATCAGGGACTAGGGTAAAACTTAAAATAACAAATAATTGAAATACTATGCAATTGCCTCGTTAAAAATCATATTAGAAAAACATCAAACAAAATACAATAATTTGAATATGTAACTAGGAAGGGAAACTATTCCTAAAATAAATTCGACTTAATAGAATTAAGAGAAACAAACCACCGGTGAAATCCATGATGAAAGATGTTGTGGGAAGCTAAGATATCAACAAAAATCTAACCTTGTTGAAAATATGAGAAACTCAAAATTTCATCTGAAGAAATAAACAATATTTCATAATGATGCAGAGACTTCAAGGAACTTTATAATCATATTGAAAATCGTCAACCAGCAACTTAGAATTGCACTCCAACAAAAACATATGTCAATCAAGGCAGTCATAATTGAGATTCTATGCAGGATCGGGGAAGGTTCACTAGATCGTGAATTGTGGGATCATAACACGAATTGTAGGATCCTACCAAATTTAGAAATTCATATATATTGTATATAGATTAATACATATGCATGTAAAACAACACAATATAGTAAAAAAAAATCACACCCAAAATACTTAGAGAAACACAAATTTGAGATCATTATATTCATAAAAAAACTAAAAACAATAAAACACTTAGAACATGAGAAAATCACGTCTAAAAACACCCAAAACATAAACAAATCACACATTAAAATCTCTATAACAATCACCAAAATAGTCAAAAACAATTAAAAAACTTGAAAACAATAGCAAATCTATATGATGTTGAAACACACATAATCGTGCAAGATCACCGATTTCACAACTGATTCCACCTTCTCCCATCATTTTGGTTTTCTACTCGTCAACGAACACGGGGAAGGAGTGTGAGATTGTAAAATCATGGGATCCTAAGTGCTGGATCGGAGTTTTGACTATCATGTCATCAATTATATCGAAAAGCAAACTCAATAGCAGAAATAGCAGCAAAAAAATTCAACAAAGTGGACAACTTGGATAACCAAATAAATACTAAAATAACCAAGGACAACCCTGTTACTATCTCGAAAAATACAACTTGCACTAGATTAACATAGTCCCATGAGTTACTTAATCTGTATAGACCTTTATAGAACCATCGGAGAATGATGTCAAATAACTTCCATAAAATCAAGGAACTACACAATTGAAACACTTTTATAAAGTAATTAAATCCAAAAGTCGTCAATTTAATTAGACACATAATTTATAAAGTAATTAAATGATTATTTGGAACACTCAAACCGACATGAAAGTTTCATTTGATCACTCTCAGTTATACAAAAATTGTAAACTAGAAAATATATTTTTAACAAAATAATTTCCAACCACCCTTATTAATTTTTTTAGTTTTCTGATTATATCATTCTTTTTGTTGGAAAATTAACTGGCAAGTCCCATGCATCATGCATGGGTAATAACTGTTTTAACCGCTATAGTACTAACATATTTAGCAAACTTATTAACCCAACAAATACAAATTCGGCTAATGTATTATTATGAAAATTAGATTTTATACCTCCACAGCTTAACTCCTACACCACATTTTGTTACTTTTTGTATAAACTACCAAAGAAACTCATAGACAATAAAAAGTAAAAAAGAAAAATCAACTTGTATTTTTTTACTCCGACATCAGTGTTTTTTTTAACATACCTATTTGGATTATTTTATCCCAAAATCCAACTTGTATCCGAAATCTAAATAGTAGTATTTGTGATTTTGAAAACGAAATATTTAATGTGAAATTGAGTTTTTAAAAAATTATAAGTGTAGGACAAAGTGTAAGGTATCAAATTCAATTTTTTATTATTCGACATGTGGTCTCACTACAAATACTAACTCGTATTAAAACGTCAAAATTTAAATGTCCGATCTATATATATAATAAAGAAAACCAAAAAAGAAGTGGGCCTAAATGAGTGTAGTGAGAGCCCAACAGTCTGACTTTTTGAGTTCGAGCTCAAACAATCAGAACTTCAAAGTCATTAATATTGATTTTTTTTTTTTATAATTATTTTGGGTAACCATAGTATTGGTGTGATATATGAACCACAAATAATAATATAGACACTAAATATGATACAAATACTAACAATAATAATAATTTAAGAAAAATAAATTACACTAATAATAATTTAAGAAAAATAAATCAATTGTATATTATAATTAATGTGTCAGTGTTGTGTTACTATCTAATATCGACATGTATCAAACACCGATAAATGTCGTACATCAAAAAACACATTTAATTTGAAATGTCGGTACTACAAAGATATTAACATGTTTAATCAATGACTATTCTCATGTTACAATGACGGATCATATTTAGCCTATGCTTGGAACAAGAGAAGGAAAAAAAAAACTTAAGAAATGAAAGAAAAATACATTTCGAAATATTTTCCACTGTTTGTTTTCTCATAAATAATTTGAAAAGATGTAAAATATTTAGTGAGTCCCACAAATATTCTTTCTTTCTATTCTAAAAAGAAGTTGATCATCTTCTCTATTTCCAATTTTAACAAAATGGGGTATTTTTGTCATTTTTAAAAAAATTCAACTTTCTCTTCAACAAAATAACTAAAAATCTACATATTTTTTATTCTTTTCTTCTCACTTTCTTCTCTTTTCCCTTACCTTTCCTTCCTCGCACTTTCTTTTTATAAACCAAACATAGCATTAGTGAATTCTTCTCTTTCTATCACATTTCTTACTCCTATAAGACTTGAATCTAAGTTTATTTAATTGTATTTTTAATTCTTCTATTTTATCACATTCAAGAAAAATAGTCTTCGTATTTTAAAATTAAACTTTTTAGTCCATATTTTTTTTTTCATATTTGTTGCAGTTTTTGTCTCAAACTTTAATTTTAACCTATAAAATGGTGATTTTTAACCTCAAAAAAGATAATTCATAACTCCAATTGTAAGTTCATAGAGAAAATATAATTTTTTGGATAAAAAATCACTATTTTTAAGATAAATATTCTAGTTTGGCATCAAAACAGCAACAAATGTAATACTAAAAAGACAAAAAAAAATTGATTTGAAAATGAAATGACTATTTTCGTAAACAGTAGTACTATTGATCACGATGAATACTTTTACGAATTAATGAATAATTAGTTGTGCCTTTTTACAAGATAGAAAAGTAGTAATTTCCTTATTTAGTGGGAAAAAAAAAAAAAAAAATATAACTAACCAATCATATTAAAGCTTGCATTGTCGTGATCATAGGCGGAGGGGACATAGGGTGGCCACAGCCACCCAAAGTCCCCAATAATTTTTTAAAAAATACTACTATTTTTATTTGTTGAAGTAATGTTATTGAAATATAATTTGACACAAAATGAAACACAAATACAATGTGTATTGGAATACAAATACACAACGTGATTCTCTTTATTTTACGCAGTATTGTATTTGTGTCACATTTTGTGTTAAATTTTGTGTTCCAATAAGATTACTCTCTTTTTTATAAGATTCATTTGACTTATAATTTGATCGACAAAAATTGATCTATTTGATCCATGTTATGAATTAAATACATTAATTTTTGTTGACCAAATTATAACTTAAATGTCTATTATAAAAAAAAAATCAAAGGGAATTATTTATAAAAACAATTACAAAAACAACTACTATAATTATAAAATAAACTAAATTTTTCAACCTAAATTTCAACTATGTGAGTTGTGAATTTTATCTAGAGGTATAATTGTGAATTATATATAGAGATATAAAAATCAAACAAAAGGATCCTATGATCCCAAAAATTTAACCAAAACTAATTAAATTATATTGATATTTTTTTATGAGTTTGAGTCCAAGTTGAAATAAACCAATAAATTCAACCTTTATTGATTTGAGATATAATTTCACGTAATTGTAAAATAGATCGCATAATACTCAAATCAAACACTTATCTTTTATTAACACTATGTCAATATTGATATCTTAAATAATGTGTGTTTAAATGTATTTTAATAATTTTATATATATTATTTTTGTCCTTGTAGTTAAGAGAATTGTATTAATAGTATAAAAATTTAGATTTAATTTGTATGCATCAACAATGTAATGATATCTTACATTGTCAATTAATCATAACCGTTAGATTAATAAAATAATTTGACTTTTATTATAATTACTTTTAAAGTCACACTTATGGATGATTATGATGTGCTAAAACTTTTTACATTGACAAAACATAACAATTAAACTATAAGATTTTAGTGTTTGAAAAAAAAATAGATTTTAAAAAACGAATTTTTAATTATTAAAATTGTCAACTAAAATTTGATTTGTTAGCTTTATCTTATAATCGTTAAGAGTTTGATCGTCAATGTATTTTTATAAATTTACACCTTAAATTTTTTATATATAATATTATATTATACCTTTTTATTTATCAATTAAAATTTTAAAAATTTGTCAATCTCAATATTTTCGTTCAAACTCTGCCATGGATCGTGATTGACAAAAAAAAAAAAACTTATATTTTTGTATAAAGAATATATGAATCCAATTTTATTCATCCCAAACAAAACTTCAACTTATACGAAAGATAATATTTTGTGGAAAAAGAATGGAACTAGATTTTCTAGTGTTACATCAGAAAATTGCAGATGTAAATCATCTCATTTCAAATCTACGACTAAAATCATTATATTAATTTTGTACTTAGTTTAAATCGTCAAAATTTCAATTTAATGGGTGAAAAGCAAATAGCGTGAAAACTGTGTGGTTCTCCATATGCCGACATGGTAGTCTATGCCTCTATCTATGGGCCGAAAATTAATCCAGAAACAGTATGTAAACAGAATATGATATTGTAAACTTTGATTAAAATTTTTCATATAGGCCTGTTTTATTAGGCTCTAGGTAGGTTTTGAAAGTTACTATTTCATGCTCATGCACAATGGTAATGCTTGCCATCATGGTAGAAATCTGAATGTAGGAACTGCTGCTACTGTTTCTTGATATAGAAATTTCTTGATATACAAAATTGAAGTCAGTAATGATGTAATAATTTGCACCATCATAACCCTTGAAGCACGGACCTTTTCTGTTTTCTGCAGCTTCTAAGGAAAAATATCCATTTCACATTCAATTATACATTCATTGTTCTGCTCATTTTTCTGTAAGTTCTATCACTCGGTTTTCCAAATTTCCAGTCATTGTGTTTGTGGACAAACAGCTAGTCAGATATATATTGTTATTGGTATTGGCTACCAAATTTCTACTGGAAAATTTCTAGCAAACATCTAAGATTATGCAAAATGCTTAAACTAATTAAAATCCTGCTCCTTGGGGCGAACTAACAAAAAATTAGTGTATTAGCTACCACTAGACACCATAAATATTTTAAATGAATTTTTCTGTACGTTTTAACATGTTCATTTTGTCAAATGGCATTAATGATAAGTTTGAAATATGAGGTCACATTGAGTACAATCGTCCTTGAAAACTGCAGCAGATGTTGTCTCCACGGTGTGGGAAGACATCATGTACTATATACATAGTCATATATGCTGCTCTTAACATAACACGTTATCTCTTCTGAACTGTCCTAATCTCTAAGCAGCAAGTAAATCCTTCACATTATAATAAAACTAAAAACATCACACAAAATCACATCAAAATTAATATTAATATTTTTAATATAAAAGATTATACTGCATATCAGGTACATCAAATGACCAATTTCACACACGTCAATAATGACAATACCCTCTGACAAAACTCATCACAATACACAAACAGTGCTTAAGCTCCATACGCAAAGCTAATTGCTTTTTCTTCTTTACCAACTGATCATGCATCATTCAACATTTCAACACCATTTCTCACTTTCTTTTTACATCCCAACATAAAATACTAATATTGTTTAACAAAAACAAATCATAAGTAACATTACAAGCAAAAAATACAACACAATATTGTTGTTGTTACAACCACTATTTGAGGGTTAATTGCAAAATATCAGATTGTGTGTTGTTGTTGCATTTGCGGACAACATAGCGATAAGCAGCAACTTTTTTCTTCTTAGATGCAGAGTTATCAACTGAGAGTACCATTTTACCTGCTTCTTTTGATGTGAATGAATTTTGAATTGCTAAAGATGATGCTTCAACCTTCCTTGGTTTTTCAACTGCTATAGTGTAGCTACCTTCTGAGTTTGGGACAAACTCAGCACTGTATTCTAAGTCCCAGCCTCCAACTACAATCTCCCACTTGATTGTTGCACCACCCTAATTAACAAATAGTAAGTATTAATTAACAAAAAAAATAACTGATATATATAGCAAATTACTTTAACTTGCAGTAGTACATGTCTAGGGGGGATGCTAGCTGGTCCACTATGTCAGATGGTCCAAGATAGACTATCGGATAGAGTCATTTCGATAAAAAGGAAAACCGAATGTGTCATTTAAAATTTCATTTAAAATTTCAACTTAACGAACTGACATCAATTAGGATATTGTCTCGGTCCTAAAGACAATTAGGATATTGTCTCGGTCGTAAAGACAAGAACAGTCATTAACCTATCAAGATGGTTCACAATAAAATTTGCCCATGTATAGTTAGTTTAAAGAAATCATCGTAGCACAGTGTTTTCATTGAAATTTCTAAAATTCAGTTTTACCAAAATCACAAGGAAACATGGTGGTTGAAGTTCTAAAGTGTAACTCATGGTTTTAAACTGCGGTTACATCCACAAATTTAACAATTTTAAAAGCCTCAGCAACAGAAATTGAGGCTGCATTTATCATCAATATAAAGGTTTCTAGCTGAATTGCAATTCAAAACCATAGTGTAGCTATTTCTAAAATGTGATACTAGCAAGCGTACCATCAATTAGTGAACCATAAGTAACCATTATAATTTGTGACAAGAGTATATAGAATGATGTAAATTGTTACCTCAACTCCTTCTATTTGTATGTTCACTTTTTCTCCACCTTTAACAGTGAATTCAGAAGCTGGTTTTGGAGGACCATTTTGAAAATCATTTGGAAGACTCAATCCACCATATTGAACAGGAATATTCTCAGGCCTTACAAATCTGAACAAAAAAAGACAAAACTCAATCACCATACATAATAAAAGAGAAATTGGGGGAATAAAGTCATTCTGTTTGATACAGAATCAGTTTAGCAAGATGAAAGCCTAGAAAGGACAACTTGAACTTCAATTTCAAATAAAGTAAACAAAATTAATGACAAACTCTCTAGAGAGTTAAGGAAGTTCAGAAGCTCAGAGCCATTTTGAATTCCATTTATAGACAAAAAGGTTAACATGAATCACAACTACAAAAAATTGAATTTCTAAAAATGTATCTTTGCATAGAAGAGAACTTAAATATTATTGATGTATTCGACTTACTTATAAAGTGTCTCTGCAGCATTTCCTTCCTTAGAGATCACAAACTTGCTCTTAGTTCTTTGAGTCAGAAATGGGCTGAACATTGAATACAACATGCTAAAGTACCATGGCACATTGATGAAAATCTGAAAGCAAGAAAATAGAAAGAAAAAAAGAAAGTGAATTTCAAGTCATACACTTTAGAAGAAGAACCCGATTTCAAACTTCGACTAAAACAATCTTGATCAGAGTTTACTAACATCGACCCTCCAAGAAACCAGTGTTAAAGACAAAAAAAAATAATAATAAAAGAATCAATGTTACTTTATACCAAATAAAAACAGCAAAACCACAGAACAAAAGTAATGTCATTAAGGTACCTTACGAGCCACCATTTCAGGGTAGTTATCTTGAAACAATGAGAGAATATGATTTGAGACAGCCCTTAACTCCCTCTTAGGCATATCCTTAAGATCAGTAACTTGAATCAAAGAATTAACCCCGCCAGGCTTAAAATGCAAAAGCTTGATTCCTCTCTCAAGAACTTGAACCCTCCACCTCAAAAACTTCTTCAACTTCTCTTCATCACCAAAAATCCTCTCATACATATCCTTATCTTTGAAAACACCATAATGATTGTAACACACAGGGTGTCCCTCTCTATCATACCCATGTGTAAAAGCTACAACACCTTCAAGCTCTTTAAATCCCAGCTCTTCATCCACAACATTATCAGCACCAAACTCTTTCCTCCAAGCAAGACATTTCACAAGCATGTTGAGAGCATCATTGACTCTAAAGTCTCTAGCTCTAAGGAACTTCAAGAGCAACACATCAGCAATATCATCATTATCATTACCAAGCAATGAAACACCCCACATGGAAGCATTTTTGTTGGTTTCATCTGAAGCTAAGAGCTTGTTTTTCAACTCTTGCAATGCTTTCTTCTCTGATGATTTGAGGTGGGAAATGAAATAGGTGTCTTCTTTGAAAGAAGAGGATGTGAAGGTTGCAGCTTCCATTAATGTTGTGACTATGTTTTTTTTGTATGGTTTTGGGGAAGATTGTTTTGGAGTGTCTAGTAAAAAGGGTGTGTTGAGGATGGACATGGAGGATGAAGAGTGATCCTCCATTATTGGTGAATGAGGGATTTGAGAGAGACCCAGATGAAATTTAGGCATGACAATGGGAAATGATTTGAAGAGTGTGTTTTTGGTAAAAGAGTAAAGAGACAAAGAAAAGAAACACAAGAAGGGGAGAAAAGACAAGAGAGACACATGAAAAGAATCGTTTTTTATTATTATTAAATAAAATCAAATGTAAAATAACGTTAATGTAATAATGTAAAATGTAATGGTTTCAAAATATTGTTGTGTTCTTCTGCTTCTATTACTACTTTACTTTCTTGATCACTTTTCTACTTTCACAGTAAAAAAGTCCAAGGTGTGAAACCAGATTAGGAAAGGATGACCGAAATTATAGGCATCTAATTATAGTAATAAAATATGAGATTAATGTGTATATTATTTACAAACCACAATTATTTATATATATACAATTATAGAAATAACTATAATTAAAATCAATTTTTAATGATCGAATTGACGGAAAATGTAAGTATTATTTACATCATCAGTAGATATATATTATATGAGAAATGATATAAACACATCTTTGACATCAATTTGTGTGTGCACGGAGACCGAAATGTGTAGTATGTGGACTGAACTCCGAAGTAAGAGATAAAACCTGTGTTTTTTTTTTATATAAATGTTAAGAATATTGTTTTCTCAATACTATACGATATTAGTTATCAAAAGTGTGTCTATATATTATTTTATAAATTAAATTTATAAAATATCAATAAAAATCTACTCTCTTCATCTACCTCTAACTAAACACATCTTTAAAGTAATGAAGTTAAATATTTAAAAAAATTAAGAAGATTTTTTTATGAGAAAATTTTAAGACTCTTTAAACACTTACAAAAATATTTACATTATATATGTCTCTGTTTACTACGGAGATCAAATTCGTAATTTTTTGAATTCTAAATTTGTCTTTTTAACTCTAGACAAAATCAACGGCGTTGGTAAAACTATCGAGGTTAATCTAAATAACTAATTATCTTAATAAATATTGAAGTAACAACAATCAGAGTTGGCCCGAGGATAAAATCACTGAAGCAACCGTTTTAGACTTCTATCAAAAACAAAAAATTTACTTAATCAAAAGGCCTAAAAAAATTTACTTAATAAAAAGGTATCAAATTTTAATATTTTTAAAATTAAAATATATATAAATATTTTCTAAATTTAGTATTGTCGCAACAATATTAAACCAATTGAAAAAGAAATATCACATGATATCAATTATATTAATTTAGTGATGTTGAGTTAAAATTTCAAAAATTCGTTTTACGTCTCATATTAAAAATCGTTTTAGATATTCACATGTGTTGGGTCGACCCTAACAACAATGATACATGTTTACTTCAAATTTTATTACACTCTTTAACACTTCATTTTCTATTTATCTCTCTTTCTAGCACATCATTAATCTATCACTTTTATTGCATCACTCTCTTTATACTTCCTCCACCGTGAACTTTGATTCTTTTAGACTTGGACACATATTAAGAAATGATAAACTTAGATTGATTTAGTCATTTTTATAATTCATTTTATTAAGTAAAAACAAAATTCATTTAATGTATGTTTTTGGAACTTTAAGAGTATAAAAAGAAAAACATCATTAATTACATCTTACTTTTCTAAATATAAAAAAAACAAAATTGTGAGAAAATAATAAAATATTTAAAAGACCAACGAGGAAACAGAGAGTATCTATCTCTCAAGGTGAATACACTCATGGTCCGTTTGATGCGCACGATAGGATGAAGACAATATATAATATAAAATTAGATAAAGATAAGATATGATAGTGATATGATAAACATTATCTTATCATGTGTTTGATACACACAAAATAAAAATATTTTATTTTATTATGTATTTGATACACATCTCATCATGAAATGATGCAATATATATTATATTTAAATAAAAATTACCATTATGAACTATTGCATATTAGTTTTTTTAAAATTAACTTATTATATTTTAAATATTATAAACTAACAAAAAATATATTATAAATTGAATAAGTAATAAAATAATTTTATATTTATAACTATCTATTGACACTATTAAAAAAATAATTTAAGTTTTAAAAACAAAATCACTAATAACTAAATAATTCTATTTTTTTGTTAGAATGTAAATAAAGATATGAT
>JBBPBP010000003.1:6020897-6048363 GCA_037974735.1 Cicer chorassanicum
GTTAACTACAAAAACAAAATATGATAAAATTTTAAATCACCGAATATAATAATTTATTTTTATATGGTAACGTATTTTTATCCTATAAAATGGGATTCTCTTGAAGCAGTTACTTGTTTTTTTTTTTGTCTATTTTGTTCACGAGGGAGCATTGAAGGAACATGTTTGAAAGGTTCAATGTTTTTTTTGAATAAATTTTAAATGTTTTATCAAAGAAAGGACGCCGCCTTGTTTAGTAAAAATAATGAGTAGTTTAATTCATAACAGAAAAGTTAGATGGTAATGAATAAATGATGTTTTGGTTGAAGATTTATAAGTTGAAAAGTTAGTTGATTGGATTTCTAGGACTAATGAAACCAGCTACTTGGTCCAACAAAAATGAAACTATTTACTAAATTAATTAAAAAATAAAAGTAAAGAGTATGTGTACACAAATTTATCGTTATTTTAAAAAAATTATTTAATGTCAAATAAAATAAGATAATATAAATGAAAAAATATATTCATATGATTTTACTACGCAAACCTATTATTTTATTTTATATAAAAAATGTTTTTTTTTTACCTTTTGCATTGAAAAAAAACTATCATTGAGTGATATACACCAGTAATACATTTCTTGAGTGTAAATACTTAGTGAGTGGTTAGAGCCTTATTTTTATCTTCTTTAACTTGTTCTTATAATTTGCTTGATTATTGTGGTACTCATTGATTTGTTGTTTTTGAAATCATGAGTGGAAGTGAACCAAACCCCTTTCTCCTAGAATAACTTATCTTATGAATGCCTTGAAAGAAGAGTTTATGAATCAAAGAGATATGAGATCTCATCATGGAAGATCTTCTCAAAATAAAGATAAGTTTGAAATTGAGAAAGAAATAAGATATAAAAGTTATGATGAAAAGGACAAGAGGTATGAGAGGAGATTTAGAGGAAAATAAAGACCATGTGAAGCTTATGATGAGAAGGAAAAGATGTATGAAAAGAGAAATAGAGAAAACGAAAGAAAATATAGAGATTATGGTGTGGAGGAAATGATGTATGAAAGGAGAAATAGAAAAAAAGTAAGGAGACTTAGCGATTTTAATAGAGACGACATGAGGTATGCAAAACAGAAAATACACAAATAATATAAAAAGAAGGATTGTTGAGAAAAAGGAAGTATATCATATGAAAGATATATTAGAGATTTTGTATTGGATTCGAAGTATGTGAAATATCTTTATGAAAATGAATATGCAAAAGAGACAAGAAAAATAGAGAAACTAGCCTGAAGATAGAAAGAGAAAGAGCAAGAAAATGAAAATGAAAATGAAAATTAAAGAAAAGGAAGATGAAGTGGAACAAAATTTGAGAGACAAAGAGCAAGAAATTGAGTCCGGTTATTTGCCTAACTTTGTTGATTCTTATGTTCAAAAGCTTGAAGATAGGTCTCCAAATGAGGAATGTCCACAATCCATTGAAGTTAAAGGTGATTGGCCAAAGGTTTCTCAAAAGGATGTTTGCAAGGAAAATCTTGGTTTGAATCCTAGCAACTTTAATTCTTCTACTACTTTAATTCATATTTCTCTTAAATTGTTTGATAAGTTTCTTCCTCCTATGCTTGATAGGTTTTCAAATATTCATGTCAAAATGCCTAACTTGTGTTATTTCCACAAGCCTCATTTGAAATTTGAAACCATGATGCATCAAGTGTTTAATCTATATTACTCTTGTAAACTTGATTTGAGAATTATGAGTCAAGACTTGAATGATTTTCTTTATAAATGTGTTGTTGTGCTTTCTAAATTAAATTTGGTTCGTGACATATTTTTTAAAGAATGTATTGGGATTCTTAAGAAACATTTGTTTGTTAACTTGAATACTTACTTTTGTGTTAAAAATGAAGTTAATATTTTGAAATTTGCTATGAAGAATAAATGTTTGCATGTGGAATTAGTTAATAGTTACACTATTACACCTCTCATTACTCTTTTTGTTATTGGCAAATCTTTTAAACTTCCATATGATACTCCTAATTTGTTTGAGGGACTTGTCTTATTTCAAAAAGAACCTTCATTTGTTTATGATGAAAGGAATGTCCATGAGACTCAACTTGCTTCGAACTCTTTGGAAATACAAAGTATCTTCTTGTCTGTCACCAATTCCAATAAGAGGAAGATGACATTGGTACTTAATGACAATTTCAAGAGATATAATTTTATCTCTATTTTGAAAACTCCTTATATTGAAAATGAATATGTTGAATGTTGAATGCAAAAAGTGGAGTTGTGCTTCACCCACTTGACACATTTGGTGTTTTTTCACAATTTCCATTTGATCATGATGGTAGCGTTAACATTGTTCTTCATGTCTTTGACTTGTGTTTCTATTCATGTAGGTTATGATTGAGCAAAATTCGAGATTGAATTTCTTCTAAAAAAGAGGGAATGATGAAGACATAAAGTGAGCTAATTAGGAGTAAAAACAAAAATATTTCGAGTCAAGACTTTATAATAGTTTTTAATTTTATTTGTGTTTAATTTAAATTGTAATAATTTTAGTTAAGTGGTGTAAGCTCAATATGGGATTTATAAATATATATATATATATATATATATATATATCAATATTTAAAATACAAAAAAAACTCACTAAAATATCCCACCTTGAAAAATATATACCAAAATGTTCTACTTTTTTTTCACGAGGTCGCATCCCCGCCATACGACCACCTGAAGGATAAATATTTTTGATGAAGTAAGAGGTCGCATCCCCGGGATGCGACCACGTATAAGGCTTTAATTTTTTTTTTTTTTCATTTTAATAATTGGATAATTGTTAATTTAATAAATAAAAAATAATTAAAATATTCAAAAAAAAACAAAATCATATTAATAAAATCAAATAAAATACATTAAATTGAAGGAAAAAATGCGGTTGAGTAGATGTGCCAAAACAAATAATGTGTTATATTATTTTAACAACCGCTCCTATCTTGCAAATAAATTTGCAACTTAATACTATTTTGTTAACAACTTCCTCCTATTTTGATTTAATGTATTTTATTTTATTAAAATAATTTACTTTATTATTATTATTTTTATTTATTTATTAGATCCGGAGGAAAAATAGGAGAGAGTTGTTAACGAAATGAAATTAAGTTGATAAAATAAAATAGCACGTTATTTGTTTTGGCACATCTATTCAACAACATTAATTTTGATGTATTTTTAATTTTTTTTTTTATTATAATTATTTTTATTAATTTTTTTTATTAGATTTGGTGAAAAAATAGGAGGAAGCTGTTAACAAAATAGAATTAAGTTGCTAATTTATTGCAAAATAAGATGAACTTGTTAAAATAATATAACACGTTATTTGTTTTGGCACATCTACTCAACCGCATTTTTTTCTTCAATTTAATGTATTTTTTTTTATCCTTGAGGTGGTCGTATGGTGGGGATGCGACTCTGAAAAAAGTAAAATATTTTGGTATATATTTTTCAAGGATATATATATAATCTCCAATATGGGTCTACATAATTGTATTTTGGCTCATTTTATGAATAGGGTAAATATTTATTTAGATAACTTGTAAGAGTCTTATTTTGGATAAGTTTGAAATTAATTAGAATTTCTCTCATGAGAATGGTGAATGAGATGTGTCTCCTCTTTGAATTTTTGGATTAAAACTTGTGAGACCATCGATGCAGGTTGGATTAAGTGTGCTCGAGAATTATTTTACTGTGGTCCCACGATGACCTCTAAATGTTTTTATATAGAAACTTGAGGACTAGTTGCAGGATACCGTGATCAAGTCTTCGGGGTGTTTAGGGTGAATGTTTTTCTTAACCGATGAAATGCCTAATTCTTAGTGCAACTTCTCTTTATATAGACTAGGATTAGAGTTTCCTTCCTATAGTACTCGGTAAGGACTCCCTTCTTTTCAACCTCCACTTCAAGATATTGTGCCTATCTTGACCTCTCACATTTTCTCTCCTCTTCGTGCTCATATCTTGACATCTTATTATCTCGTCTTCTACTAATTTGTTAGAATATTGTACCTCAGCCATTGTCTAATTATTGAGATCCATTGACTTTGCACCGCATGGATCAGATACCATATCCTAATCCAACTATAGATATTAATTTTCCTGTCAAGGCTACATAACCATGCCTTCAAGGAATGGGCAAGCTTTTGCCCGAATGGTCAGGGACTCATCACTTTATTTAATTTTCCCCCCATTTTTTACTTTGAAACTGTGGCAAAATTATGTAAAAGAGATAAATTATTTAAATTCCACAAAAATATTCAATTCCCTTAAGAAGAAGAAAAAAAACTAATAAAACTTCACATGACGTTGCCACACCGGTACAAAGCTTTGGCAGATTTGGCCGTTACCAAAACTACAAAAGGGAACATAACCTACACTTGTCATATTTTGCGGGAACAATTTTGTCCCCATAATTTGGATGACATTATATGGCATGGCTATGCACAATTTCAAAGTGAATTTCTTTATCATGGATTGGTGTACATCAACTCTGGATATTGCAATTGGATAATGATTTGCCACGACATTGTAGCTAGATTAGTCAAACTCAGAGTCCTCTATTTGAACAAGATATTATACCGCATTTTAAAAAATATAAAATTAATTTTAATTAATTATTATTTAGGAATTTGACGTCATTAGTCTAATATCAACTAAAAATATGTTAAAGAAAATATATAATTGAACTTAAGTAGTTAATAAATTTTATTTAAGGAGAAATAATTCAAAGAAATTCATGTTCAAATTCTTATCAGAATAATTATTGATTATAATCAGATTCTAGTATCAAAACCACAAAACTCTACTAGAATTTTATATTTTTAAGTCGGTTAAAATGTACATTTTAAATCAGTTCCGTGTCCGAGTTAATAGCAAAAGACTTAATAAACATGTTGTTTTTTAAGTCGTTTCATGAACCGACTTAATAGAGTTTTTTCATGTTAAGTCGGTTCAACTTAACCGACTTAAATATCATAAATTCAGTTCAACAAATCACTTTTTTAAATCGGTTCTTTTAATCAACTAACTTAATAGATAAAGTTAAAATAATTATTTTTTTTAAATAAATTTCTTTTTTTTTTTTGCAAATTCTAAAAATTCTTCCACACCTTTCTGATACACCTCACTTAAACGATTAGCATTCATCCAACTACGGTCTATAACTACTTCTGTTAAAAATAAATAAGCGTAAAAATTAAGGTAAAAGATTAAAACTAAAACAACTTTATTGTTTAGGAAATGTATAGTTTACTTTTGATTTATTGTCCTAAAGTGTCGTATTTATAATAGCTAAGAATAATCTAATAGTATACTATTGTTTTCTTCTTTATTGTTATTATTTTGTGAATATCTAAGTACATGTGAAATTTACAATAACAAAATAATTAAAATATTTTAAATGGTACACTTCCAATTGAAATAGTTTAAAGAGGACATTTTCAAGTGTATTAGTTTAATCCATTTCTTCTATGTATTTTAAAATTAATTAATTTTAATGTGCATCAATGATAACAACAATTACTTCGGGAATAATGGTTCATTTAATCTCTTAAAGATTACAACCTATTACTTTAGGAATAATAGTTTCTTTAATCTCTTAAAATTTCAAATCATACCAATCTGCTCTTCTTATTTGATATACCATTTCGGTGAAATCAGAGACATAAATGATATTCAGTAACATTCTATATTTTTTAATTGTTTTGTTATGTTAAAATATTTTTTTAATTGTTTTGTTATGTTTCTATAGCAAGATATACATGTTTGATGTCTCTAATACATAAAATACGACATTTGTAAAGTTTATCCCTTATCTGCCTTTCTATATACATTTGTAAAGTTTATCCCTTATCTGCATTTCTATATAAAATACTATGTCTAGTGTCTCTAATACATAAAATACTACATTTGTAAAGTTTATCCCTTATCTGCCTTTCTACCTAAAATATTATTGTTTTGCTCCCTATTCTGTCCACACATAAATTATAAAAAATGAAAGATGTAAAATATGTAATTTAACTTGAGAAACAAACATGTTTTAATGAATTGATGAAGATAAAATGGCAACGGTTGTGAAGTTGACGTTAAAAGAAAGTAAGTGCTTCACGATGTAGAGATTAGGAATAGAAGGTGGAGGTTTAGAGGGTTATGAGAGCGGGAAGATAAAACGCGTGGAGGTTTAGAGGGTTATGAGAGCTGTAAGATAAAACGCTAATTAAGTACACGTAATCTTTTATATTTTTTTTAGCATGACTTAAGTCAGTTATCGATAGAACCGCATTAAACAAGTTTTAAATATTTACAAAATTGTCATCGTCTCATTTTATTAAATCGTTTATCCAAATAATCGACTTAAACACCGAGGAAGATGGAATATATTAATTTTTTATTTTTATTTTTACTGTATCTCTTAAGTCGGTTGTCAATATATCCGTGTTAAACGTGTTTAACATATTTACAAAATTGTCACCGCCTCATTTTGTTAACTCGTTTATACAGACAACCGACTTAAATATACTTCCGCCTCATTTGTTAAGTCTAGTGACACGTAAACTTCGCTGTATTAAAAACTCAATTTTCACCAAAAACTTTAAAATATTAAATATGAATCATATCTCTCAAGATCAAAAACTTGACAAATATATTAACTATTGACGATCTTCATCGTTAGTTCTCTCATGCTCTTTTAGTCTCCCCAATAATCATCAATTTATTTTTTATTAATTCATTTTAGAACAATGTTATTTATTATGAATGATTTATATAAGAATGCAAAGAAATAAAATATTTGACCAGTCAAACGATGGCATATCATACAATTTTTGTAGTTATTATTTGTAAGTGTTAGTATTTTTTTATTTTAATTCTAGATAAAATTAATTTTGCATCTATATATATATATATATATTAAAATATATATAATTAACCTTTGTTAGTTTAAATCAAACATAGGCTAATAAATCCAACGGTGGTCACGATCAAGAATTTAATTGATATATTTGCAATTGTCAATATGAGCAGAATGATATGAATCATGTGTGCATAATTTAGTTGATGCGCCACATGCAGACTCTTTGATTTGATTCTAAAGAATAAAGAATGGGAAGTGAGCTAGGCACTGTTGGGCTCACCAAATACGAATGAAATCATATGGTTGCAGTTGGAGGATTACTTGCTTGAAATTAAGCAAGAAAACGATGGCTTTAGTAGTAATAATTATTATTCCTTCCGTTATACATTTTAATAAATGTAATAATTAAAAAAATATATTTTATTAAATCATTCATCTTAATTAGTAATAAATTTTTTATTATTAGAAATATAAAATATAGTAGTTTTTCAAAAATTGTTTATATAGTAATTATTAAATAATATAAAAAAATAATTAAAATTATATTAAAAATTGTGAATAAAGTTTGAAACAATTTTTTTGTTAAGGTGTAATATGGAATATTACATATACAGAGATATCGAATCTCTCAACAGTTTCCTGTGCGGAGTGTGAGAATATAGTGTGGTCCTGTGTGCCTATGTAGCTGTGCCATTGCTACACGCGCATGGAAATTAAATCAAATTTAAAACAATTTTGATTCAAATAAAAGAAGAAATGCACACAACAGAAAAAAATTGTATTATTATGCTTGCCACGATGTTGTTTTGCTACCGCCACCGTGTTAACTATGTTCATGAGGTATTGGTGTATTTATTATGGCGCTGTCTTTTTTATTTTTATTAAAAAAATTGATAAAATATAATTAATATATTTATTTTATGTGTTAATATTTTTAAAATAATTTTTAAATTTAAGACTATTTTTATGTCATCTTAAATAATCTCTCTTATATTTTTACGAAATTCACTTTAACTAGCATATTCCTATAAAATGACCACTATTAAACCACCAACACAGTGAAATGTCCTTATCTCAAAGGGGCCGTTTGAAGTATTTTACTCAATTATTTTGCCACCATAGCTTCAATTTAAGGTTATTTTTATACCGGGTTACACAAACACATATGTTACATAAAGGCCAACTTCTATTAAAAATAAATCAACCAACTTGATACTTCACGCAATTTCATACAGAAATTATAATAAAATTTACTCCTATAGATCTGTCATTACGAGAACTCTGAAATCAAACCTAAGTCAGATATATAATATGAGTGGAAGATCCAATAAAACGTGCCAATCTACATTAATAAATTGGTCCTGCATTTTATTATTAAAAAATATGATATATACTAGGTGTCAAAATTGACTACCTAACCCAATTGAGTACTGAGCTTTTTTGGGACCGACTAAAAACTATCATCAAACTTTCCGAGGGCAGACCTATGCGGGCTACGAAGAAAATTGGTGTATAAGCCCAGACCTATTCAGGCTACGAACTTTTCCAATCGACCTGCATATTTTATTTATAATTAAATTCTTTTATTAACAAATATACATAATTTATTATCACTTGAATTTTTAACTAACTAAATGTACAACAATAAAAGTAAATTGAACCCAAACACATGCTTTTATTAACGAAATTAAGTTTAACATTTTGTGATACAAATAATTAAATAATTTAAAATCAATATGTACAAGTGACACAAAAATAAATTAAACTCAATAAATAATAACAAAAGATTTATACTTAATTATTAGTAGCAACCATTAATTAGCTTTCAATAAATATTTAGTATTTTCATATATATATATATATATATATATATATATAAAGTTTAATAAATATTTAATCTTGTATCAAAATAAAATTAATGCAGGTACATATACATAATTTTGGATTTAACTTATATACACTATAAATATAAACAATTTTGATATTTTATGTCAATCGTAACTGTTAAATCATACAAAATATTTGACTTATAAAAACTACTTCTAAAGTTATTCCCACAAATGGTTGTGATTTACTGATAATATAATTTTTTTTACACTGACAATACATAACAATTAAACTCTATAGTTTTTACATTAGTTATTTTTTAATTATATTATTTTTTAATATTTAATTGTTAACAACAAAAAAGACAAAGTATTAATATTTTTGTCAATTATTGTTGCACTTATTAACTAATAGTATTGTAATTTAAATTTGAAGAGTTTATAGTATGTTTAATGGTCAAAGAGACATGATATGATACATTTATCCTATTTTACTCAATTATTTTAGGCTTAAGAACACAATAATCAACTTTTTTTTAATCATATCCTACTTAGCTTATTTTCTAATCCTTACTTTAAATTAGGTTAAAATAATCATTTTCCTCTCCCTCGCTTTTCTTGTCAATCGTGGCACTCCTCTCCACCGTTGCACTATTCCAATGTACCATTTCTCCTATTTTCATATTTGCCCTAATTTCCTTTGATTTTCTTATTGTGTTGATGAAATTATTTTTTTATTTCCTCTAATTTTGTGATTGTTTTATGTTGTTGATGTTGGATTGATTTTATGATTATTGATATTGGGTTGATATATATATATATATATATATATATACACACCAATGTCCTATGTGCATGTTCTAGGGATTTGAAATTTATTTATGTGTTGTTGGACGGGATGGACTGCGCCATTTGCGTGATGCCATTTCTAGGAGGAATGGATTACATGTTCCTATATGTTAGACTAATTATAATATTATAAAAAAAATTAATATTGATAAAATAGTAATAATTACATTTTTATTTGACAACTCTTTTTTTACCATATGTTATTATTATCTTGCTCTATATGGAGAGTGAATGGAGACATGGTATACACCATCAAATAAGCAAGAGCTCTTTAATATGGGACACTCTATGACAAGAAATGTGATAAAAAGAATTTTTGGATGGCTAAAAATGCGATGGCTATATTTATGAGCCGGTCTTACTGTCCAATCAAGATTCAAATTATAAATGTTTGTTGTCTTTTACACAATTTTATTCGAAGAAATGCCTACCAACCTCAATGGAAGAACAGTTAGACATAGATCTTGAAAGCATGACCACACGATTGAGGCAACTGATGCACGATCTACTTGAAGGGAAAACTTAGCCACATAAACATGGAATGAGTGTCTTGCTAACTGGCATATGAATTGATTGTTTTCATTAATTTAATTATTAGTGATATTATTTTGGAACCTTTGCTAATTATATTGGAGTGAATGATTTTTTTATTTTGTTTTCTATTTTGGAACATTTACTTGCATATTGGAATTTGGAACAAATGCTTTTTTGATTTATTTTATATTTTGAAACCTTTGATTAATGATATATGTTTCAATCCTATATACGATTTTCTTTCTATTTTATTGATGTTGAAATACTATTTTATTTATAATTTGATTGTACAATAGAAATAAAATATGAGTTTAGCACACAATCAAGTAACAAAAGGAAGAGAGATCGTAAAAAATTGTCTGAAAATGAGGATGAAGCTCATCTCGATATATTGATTGAAGTTGTGAACATTGGTTTAAGAGGTGATAATGGACCGTTCAAAGCAAACACCGAGGCAAAATTGGAGGAAAAGTTTCTTGGATGTGAAATTAAGGTAAAGTCATACATCAAATCTGCAATGAAGAGGCTAAAATTAGTTTATGGAATAATTTAAGATATGTTAATTTAGAAGCATGTATCATAAATTATTCCATAAACTAACTTTAGCTTCTTCATTGCAGATTCGATGTGTGGCTTTACCTTAATTTTCTATCCTAGAAACTTTTCCTCCAATTTTGCTTCGGCCGCTGTTAAAGTGTTTGCTTTGAATTGTTCATTATCGCCTCTTAGACCAACGTTCACAACTTCAAGCAGTATATCGAGAAGAGCTTCATCCTCATTTTCAGACCATTTTTTATGATCCCTTTTCCTCTTGTTACTTGATTGGATGCTAAACTTAAATTACATTCCTATTGTACAACCAAATTATAAATAATATAGTATTTCAACGTCAATAAAATAGAAAGCAAATCACATATAGGATTAAAAGAAGATGGACTAGTAACTATTGAAAAACAAGTAGTTATGACTTTACACATATTGGTTCATCATTCTAAAAATCGTGTTATTAAGTTCCTATTTAAAAAAATAGGAAAGGAAAATTTGGTTTTAAAGCTGAGTTGAGTGCAATATGCACAATCTAAAAAGCTTTTCAAGCAAGTGATATGACATGAAAATTTGATTAGAGTTACTTCCTTTTTAGGAACTCTTACTGACAATAGAAAAATCATCATTGTTAAGAAAAAAAAAAGTTTTTATCTTTTATTTTTTCAAGTCCTGATCAGACTATGTATTGTTAAGCTGCCATAATTCAAAGCATCCAGGAGATCTTAGATCGAGATTAGACGGTAAAGTTGGCTCATACACGAAGAGAGGGCAATACTTGTGCAGATTGTTTGGCCATATTATAAACAATAAAAAAAGGTAATTTCAAGATTTTTTAGACTCCTACTCATGGACTAAGCTGCTCCTTTCAAGCGGATACTAGGGGATGCAATTCATGGAGTTTAGGAGTTCTAGTTTCTTTTTCCTTTTGATTTCTTTCTACATTATTGTGAGTCGTGACAGTTGAATGAATGTAACATTTCCACCCTCACCATTAAGCTAATATGAAGCAACTAGATAGCAATGCATTCAAACGCAAGAATTTGGCTTCTCAACGCAGTTTCAATCAGACACGATAAATTTAGCTAGTTATCACAAACTGATTGCTGGATTGAACTTGGTGTAGAAGATTTCATCTCATGGCTTCACAGTTGGAGAGTGTACGAACTTTTATTAGACTATTTAGCTAGTTATCACAAACTGTTTGCTGGATTGAACTTGGTGCAGAAGATTTCATCTCATGGTTTCACAGTTGGAGAGTCTAAGTCTACGAACTTTTATCAGTAAACTAGTCGCTGATACATGTACCGCCCATTCTGTATAAAACACATTGAAATTTTCCTTTCAGCACAGCATCACAGCACTCCCACCAGTAGCTTCATAATCTTCAACAAAATTTATCTCAAACTTACTCTCTTTCAACTCTGTTCCTAATGTCCCATTTTATCATAACATACATTAATAATAATAACCAAGCTTCATTGTTATCTGGTAAAATCCAAAGGTTTACCACTTGAAATAAAAACAGAATTCCATTTCCTTATATCCTGAATTGCTTTTTTATCCGTGTCATCGCCCTCATAAATTGTTGGATCCTCAGATTTGGAGTGCTTCCTCACTTTGCTTTGTAACTTGTGAAGAATCCTCCATGTCACACAATCAGGTGTGACTCCATTCTTATTCATCTCTCTAACAATTTGGTATGCTTCACTTTTCAAACCTAAATTGCAAGCACAGTTGATCAGAATATTATAGCTATATATATTTGGAATGACTCCAGAATCTACCAATTCATACAAGAAATGACAAGCCTCGTTAAATTTGCCAGAGCGACATAGCCCTTTCAGAATGGTTGCGTAAACAAAATTATCATGGATCCCTGAAGGCCATATAACACTCTGCCAAAAATTCTTTGCCTCTTCTATTTGATCACATTCACATAGACCTTCTACTATAACTGTATAAGTGGTACTATCTGGAGTAATGCCATCGCTCGCCATGTTATTATAAACCTTGAGTGCATCGTTCAGTCTCTTTAGTTTGTATAGACCTCTGATAAGAGCGTTATATGTTATAACACCAGGCTTCAAACCATTTTGAGGCATTACTCGATTGAACAGATCAAGTGCTTCATAGACTTTTTCAGCATCCAATAGACCAAAAATCAATGTAGTGAATGTCACAACATCAGGTGCACAAAATTTACCCATCAACATGTCATCCAAGACTGTTAAAGCTTCATCAACCCTCCCCATCTTGCAAAACCCATTGATAACTGTGTTGAGGGTAATTACATCAGCTTTACAATGGCTCTCAAGCATAAACACAAGCACATTTAAAAGCTCTGTTGGATTGTTTACAAGACAAAGAGCTCTCAAGTAGATGTTGTATATCCTAGTCTTGTCAACACCTTCCTTACACAACATGAGTTTCAGAACTTCCCTTGCCTTGTCCACATCCAATACACGACAAAGAGCTTCCACCAATACCTTATAAGTATGCTCACACAGCGAGAATCGAAATTCAGCTCCTTCTTCTAACAACTGATAACCCCTCATACAATCACCATCCTTGCTAAGTCCATGTATTATATAATTATATGACACATCACTTGGAACAAACCCTCTCTTCCTCATCAAATAAACAATCCTAGCTGCTCCATGATACCTTCCAACTTTGCAGAATGAATCAATCATCTGGCCATAAACAACCTCCTCAGACAAACTACTTCCACATGGCATCTCTTCTGCAATCTCAAAAACTTCATTGAAAAACCCTTCTTTACACAAAGAATCAACCAAATTAGCAAAAGCAGCAACCTTCACACCCAATTCAACTTCCACTTTCATTCTCTCCCACAACTTGCACATCAACTCTCTACCACCTTCCAAATCCCTTTCCCGAAGAAATCCACGAATCAAGACACTATAAGTCATCGAATTTGGCGCTAAAGCACATTCAAGCATTTCATCAAACACCTTCATTGCATCCCTTATTCCACCAACTGAACAGTACCCATTAATCAAAGTAGTATAAGAAACAACATTGGGACAATGCCCACGATTCTTCATGTCGAAAAACAACCGGTGAGCATCAAACGGTCGATGAATCAAGCAAAACTGATCCATCAAACGGTTGTAGTTAACCAAAGAGGGAACAAAACCAGGTTTAGTTTGGATCAATGATTTAAAAAGAGACCAGGTTTGGAGTGGGGTTTTGGAACGGAGTAACCGTGCGAGGAGGAGGTTACAGGTTCGGTGATCGGGGATTGAACCGGAGGAGAGGAAGAGAGAGAAACGTTGGTGGGCTTCGGAGAAACGGTTGGAGTCACAGAGAGTGTGGACGATGGTGGCAATGGTGTGTTGTGAGGGTTGAAATGAGAGAGATGAGAATGGAAGAGAGAGTAGAATGAGGGATTTGGGTTTGTGGGGAATGAGAAAGGTGAAAGCTTTGGTGCATTGACAGCAGTTTGTTAAGGTCGTTTGCATGGTCACCTAATGAAGACAAACTCGCTGTCACTTGCATTGCATTATTACAACATATGATTGCATTATTAAAAAGTATTGTTTTAGATCAATTGAGTTAGATTTTTTTTTGTAAAACTCAACTCAAATGATAATATTGATTTTGTTAGATTGAATTTTTTTATGGTGATCAAGATTTGAACTCATAATCTCCATTTTACATGTTTGAGATTATTAGTGATGTTTGTCATTTCATTAAAAAATTCAAAATTAGGCCAAAACTTATAAAACCATCCAAAAGCTATGATACTGTGAGCAGTTCACAGGGAGTTCCCAATAGATTATTTTGCTTGATATTTCAAAGAAATGCTTTGATTCTTTAATTAATTGATCTAAAATATAATCACAAAACACAACGGTGTCTCTTAGTCTCTACCGTGTGAATCTCAAGTAAGTAAAATTAGGCTATCGTAACTTAATCACACACCTTTTAATTCTCTGATTAATCTCTCTTATATATGTTATCATAATTAGGGGTGTACGTGGGTTGGGTTGGGCGGGTTTTGACAAAACCCAAGACCCAACCCGATCGATTATCTTTGGGTTGGGTTAAGTTCTAAACCCGTAATTTTTTTTTATTTAACCCGAACCGACCCGACCCGATCAAGAACGGGTTGGGTTGGGTTGGCGGGTCATACATAAATAATAACCTTTTTTTTTATTTTACAAAAAAACATATTGAATGAAAATATATTTAATACTTGAATGTCTCAAAACTATAAAATTTCAAACAAATTATGCAATTCTTTAAAAAACTCATCAACCTCTCACACACAAAAATAAATCCAACAATTTTCAAATACATAAATAAATTCAACAATAGTAAATCAATAAAAATTGGGCCTGATAAAAAAAGTGCAATTTTAATAATTAAAAAATTGATAAAATAAATTTAGTCCATGTACACATATCAATCCTATGAGATCTACACATACCAATCTTCATGTCATTTGGTTAGATTAATTCATGTAACAAAAAAAAAATGCACATATAATATGTCATCTTCACATATTAGACTGAAACATACATCTCGACAACATAACTCAACAACCGCAATTCAACTCATAAAATACACCAATTATAGAATCCAACATTAAAACAACATAAAATTCATGTGTCCCTATGAAATGCTTTTTCACAATGACAAGGATAAACCTGATTTAATCTATATTAATTTTTATTTAACAAATTACAGTATTATAAATAAAATAAGAAGTATTTTTAAAAGATTAGAGAAAATTTTGGGGTGGCCGTGCCCTCCCAACAAAGATTAGCCACTGGTTACACATAATTCACTGACCATTTTAGTTTACTAAGTAAACTTCATTTGTTTATAGTTACTATTTTCAAATAAAATACTAAAAAAAATGTTTAATAGATTTAAATATAAAAAATTTAAACTAAATTCATCGTAAGCTTTTGCATAAGCATCAATTTTGCTCATAAATAGTATTTAACTCAAATAAATAGTATTTAACTAACAAAATTTGTATTTAACAAATGTAAAAAATTTAAACTAAATTCATTATAAGCATAAGTTTTTTGTTGATACCTTTACTACGTAAAACTATAACAAAATATAACATTTAAATAAATAATATTTAACTCAAATTAAGTTGTTCATTTGAAAGAGACAATTCAAAAATTAAATATGAATTTTATGAGTAGGCATATATGAGATTACAATGTCAAAACAAATTAAATGAGTTCAGTGTTTAGCCTAGACGCATGAACACCTTGCATCAACATTCATATAAAAATCACTAGTTAATAATATCTTATTATAACTAATTCGTATACAATCGGTTAAAAGAAGAATAATGAACCCTATTGAACTAGCCAAACAATTTAAAAATAAATAAATAAATAACTAGTTATCGGGTCGGGTCAACGGGTCGACGGGTTCAAATTGTTAAACCCATTACCCGACCCAAATATAAGCGGGTTTCAACGGGTTGGGTTGGGTCGGACCCGAATGTGATCGGGTACGGGTAAAAATCGGGTTGGGTTGGGTTGGGTGATCGGGTTGACGGGTCGACCCGCGCCCATGTTCACCCCTAATCATAATCGAGTTGAGATCTTCTCTATTTCTCAATAGAAATATAGAAATCCAGTACTATAATTTTGAGTGTATATTGACACATATTTTAAAATATATGACATAAATCAAGCATTAATCAACTTTATACACACAAAATTATAGAATTGGAGTTCTCAATCTTCAATTTTAAAAAGAAATTGAAATATTATCAACTCATCATAATCCATGTTTCTCAAATAAATGCACAAGATATTCACGAACTCCGGCTCCACCTCAAGTACTATCTCGTTAGTGTCATTTATTGTTCTATTATTCTCGTTTTATCCTTTTGAAAAATAGATCCTACACTTTATTGAATGTATTTAATAGAAGATTGAATTTGAGATTAGAGAACCTGTTTTTAAAACCACTACGCCAAAAATGACATTTTATAGCGCGTCTTTTACAGCGCTTATTAAATACAAGCGTTGTAATATAAATTTTTAAAAATAACGGAGGCTACAACAGCGCTTTTTTTACAAGCGCTGTAAAAAAAGCGCTGTTGTAGGGTCATATAGGGTCAGAAAGCGCTATCACATAGCCTTTTACAGCGCTTCTTCAGAAAGCGCTGTAAATCAAGCGCTATTGCATAGGCTTTTACAGCGCTTTCTGAGCGCTTTAAAATAAAGCGCTGTAAAAGCCTTGCGCTTTGTGTCATTGGTTGACCTATTACAGCGCTTTTTAGACAAGCGCTGTAATAGGCTTGCCCATTAAATTTTTATAGGACCTATTAGAGCGCTTTTTTAGAAAGCGCTGTAAAATCATTCATTTCAAATAAGAAGCGTTCACTTTAAGTAAATAAAATCAAATTTAAAACAAATTTAATACGTTGTCAAAGCGCTGTAATAGGTGCATAACAATGCATCTGGATAAGTGCACTTTTTACAGCGTTTTTTTGAAAAAGCGTTGTAATAGGTGCATAACAATGCATCTGATAAGTGCACCTTTTATAGCGCTTTTTTGAAAAGCGCTGTAATAGGTGCATAACAATGCATCTGGATGTGCACCTTTTACAGCGCTTTTTGAAAAAGCGCTGTAAAAGGTGTATAACAAGCGCGTAATATATCCACCTTTTTTACAGCGCTTTTTTTTTTAAAAACAAGCGCTGTTATATCCTTTTACAGCGCTGGTAACTACAGCGTTTTTTTTTTTTTAACAAAAGCGCTGTAATAGGCTTAAAAAAAACGCTGTAAAAAAGGTTTTTTCGCGTAGTGAACATTCGCAAACAACTTCAATCTAACACGCACTCTTACGAGAGGTGTGATTTATACTTGGTATGATGGTAGAAGGGGCCGAACTTGAAAAAAAAAAAGTTAGATAAAAGTAAAAAAAGAATTCAAAACTAAGTAGAAGTATTTGTAACGTGGATTGATTAAGTTATTGAACTTCTATTTTCTTTTGTTCATATATGAGCATGACTAACTCAATATATAAATTTATATTTTGCTGATATTATCTTCAATTAATGGATGAAAAAAAAAGCAGTGGAAAGAGTAATACAAAAAATTATTTTAGCATCATTCATATCAACCACAAAATACACCATATATATAAAACCATAGATAGGGGGTGGATGGAGCAGTGCAACCACAACTCCATCTCTTCTAAAGCATTCTTTGATGTAAGTGAATGCTTATTATGTCCTCAAAAGATGAAAAAATAAAGTATATAATTACTAGTACCATAGTAATAATCCGCTAAAAAATATAACTAAACATGAGTAAAAAAATACTTATATATTTGGTTTAAATTTTAAACTGCATTTATCAACGTCTTTTAACCAATTTTTGTTTATAATTTAAGCTAGATAGTATCAATTAATAATGTAACACATATATATTGTACTCAACTATAGCATCACGTGTCTTGGATGAAAACGAATGAGTTCTAAGTTGAGCATATCCTCTAGCAAATCGAAAAAGACCACTACCACCAATTATAGGCATTTCCCTAACCTTATCAAGAATAGGGTTCCTCCCCAAAATTGTGATGGTGCTACCATTGTACTTCCCTTGAGTGATAGCAAAATTCATAGCCATGAGAAGGTCTACCTCACTAAATGATGTTGAGGCATAGAATCCTTGTGCTTTTCCAACCAATTTTGAGCTCAATTTAGGTCCTAAGGTCAAAGGGTTCTCAATCATGTTAACAAAACCAAAGGAAGTGGTTGAGTTTTTCAAAGGTGATGGAACAATTATTATTGATGAAGGGTTGTTTCCACTAACTATGTCATGCCAATAGAACTTTAAATGGCTTAGCTTCTCTTTTTTGTTCTCCAAACCTAATGCTTTGTGGTCTAGTGAACGTACGAAATTGTTATTGTCTTGTTTTGCTTTGATTAGAGATGTAAAGGGAGTAGTGGAGAGGAGGAAGAGGATGGTGAATTGGATCAACATGGTGGTTGTTGAAGAAGGTGACTCTTGTGTTAAAGTGAGGTTTAGAGAGTTTTTTTTATAAGTATCATATAAATACGAAGTATATATCGTCGTGTAGTAATAATTAATTTGTGAAACTTATTAAACACGTAAGAATTCCTTACCAACCCATTTACATTTTAAGAAACATGGATTGATTTATGATGAACGGAAGGTAAGGAAGCAAATGAAATATCATGAGTAGTGGGTGTAGTGTAATATTAATGCATTGATTAGAATATATTTGATGCGACATATGCATTTGCTCTTACTTTTTAGGTAAAATGTTATATTGGACAATGGAACCAACTATCTCTCACAAAATCTTAAGTTTTTTTATGAAGGAATCTCTCAAGTCTTATATTTTAGAAAGGCTTGTCTAGTTGTTTTCTAGATTTTTATAGGATTTAATTAAGGTACATTATAAGCTTAAAATGTGTTTTCTCCCGTTTTTTAAATTTTATTGTAGACTATAGATAATATATATATCTATATATATATATATATATTATCAAATACTATAGTGGCTAGATTTATACACAAGGGAGAAAAATAGAAAATTTTGCATTCGAAGTGGAGCTGTTATATCTCATTGTTACTGTCAATTATGGGTGTTTTTCTCCCATAAAAGTGAGAGTGTTCATATCTAACTCAAAATAAAACATAATAAACCTAATCGAAAATTTAAAACCAAACAAACCAAACATAAATAAAGAAACTAAAAAAACAAATAATGTTTTTTTAATGGATTGATTTGTTTTTCAATTCTTATGATGCAAATCGAATTGAAAACAATACTATTAATATATGTGTCAATACTAATTTCACACACTTAGTGAGTTGAGAAAACACCGAAGGAGTACTAACCATGTGGTCTAGAGCTCTAACCCTTAAAATTAACGTAATTTACTAATATTTGTCGATTAATAGTTCAAATTTGTGAAACTAACGTAATTTACTGTAATTTATTGATAGGTTTGTAAGATTGTATTCATCCTTTTATATATGCAACTGATTCTTTTAAACAATCGTGTTTTGTCTTTTTAGAAAGCACTGAACATTAGAGCTCGCTTTTCCTTAAATCTTAGGAGTATTTGATGTGCTTGAAATGAAAAATATTGAAAAAATAATCATTTGTTTTCTCATCAAATTGTGGAAAGAGGACATAATATTCTTTTTGATTGGATCAAGGCGATTAATCAATTAAGTCGATGTCGTGAAAGTTAGAAATTGAAATGATTATTTGGACAGATGGCAATCTCCTCCCATTGATTTTTATAAATGTAATTGATGCCAGATTTTTTCAATAATTGGAGAAAATCAGTTTTAGTATGGGTATTTGTGATCACCATGACAATTTTGTCTAAGCAAAAATGGTTTGCGTTCCGTTTTTACTTTGGTTGATAAAATTAGTTTATAACTTATAGTTGATAGCTGTTAACCTAATTAAAAGTGTTTGATAAAATTAGTAATTCACTTGTTTAAAAATGTAAAATGACATATAAATTTTTTAATTAAAAATAAATTTTATCATGCTTGAAATATTTTAAAAGTAATTTAAAATTTATCATTTTGATAAATATATTTTTTATTTATCTATTTTATTTACTTTAATTTAAAATAAATAAATATATTATCTACTTTAAAATATTAATTCTTTTAAAATTTAAATTATTTATAAATGATTTAAAATTATAATAAATAAATTATAAGCTCCTTGAATTAGCTAATAAAAAACGCTATAAGCTATAAAATCATAAATGACTGTTATCAAACAGAGTTTATAGCTTACAAACAGAGGATTTATTTATCTACTCTTGCCAGTGAAACTCCATTGTCTTTTTAAAACTCATAAATGGATAAGAGAATTGGGTCTCCATAATGTCTTCTTTGAGAAAAATAATAAGAGAATTGTTAATTGTTTTCATGAGACTAATTATTGATCATGTTTTTGAGTTTGGTGCTATTTTGAAATCTTATAAATTTCTTCTTAGTTCTTTTACAAACTATGATGTTAGCAAATGGTGTAACTCAATCTTTAGAGAGAGTGACAACATTTACAATTACTCGTCACGATTTCTATCATTCGTCACTACGTGTTTTTCAGTATTTTAAATGAAATGTATGATTTATTATAAAAAATTGTAACATCCTGAAACATCTGATCTAGTAGTGGCTTGAGTAGACTATGTGTTTAGTGAAGTAAAAGTAGCGGTAACTATTGTATCATCTTGATTGCACGTTAGGGGCATTTGTTTTAAGTATAAGAACTAGTATACGCACAGGTGATGCGTCGTTTATATATTTTTATTTAATTAAGTATTTTTTATAATAAATAAAATAAAATAAATGAAGTTAATTACCATAGTTGATAGTTATCAAACTAATATATTAGTTGTAGTTAAAGTTATTAACATCACAACAAAATAATTTATGATGTGGTTGTGAGAGTTAAAATTTCAATGAAGATTTATTAGTGGTTGTTATGGAGTATCTCAAATAATATTGATTTGTAAAAAAAAAAATTCAAGACAATGACATGCAAGTTACAATGAAACCATCGTAATAATAGAATTTGAATGGTATTGATTAAGACATATAATAATAAATAATAGTTTACTAAAATATATTTTACATGTAAAGAAATCTACAGTGGAAATGTCATCCATACATTATCAATCGTTGTAGGTTGGATATTGATGTTAAATTAGTTATGTATCATCAATAATTTTTGTAATGTTGAAAGACAACTTCATTTCTTGTATTTTTTCGCATCATGGGTCATAATCTGCAACAAAGCCCTGTAACATAATCTGCATGTTAATTAATATGATCTTATGAAGTAATTTCAAGTGTATTTTGATTGTTTGATAAGATAACAGAATGTGAGACATAGAGTTAACAACCTACTTTAACTTTTAATCGTTGGACTACATTCTCTAAAGTATATTCTTTCTATAACATGTTCAATGCTAGTTGACGATTCATCTCATCAAAATAATAATGATTGAAAATTGTCTTTCTATTGCAAAAATCCACAAACAAATCCAAATTGATAATTGTATTTTTTACTATAAAACTAAGCACATTTGTTAAATTAGATTTATGTATACTATGGTAAAACATTAATGTGGCATATCCATGATGGAATACTCAATAGATTAGTCTAAAGTACAATATGGAATTACAAAATAATTGAGCTAGACCTTTTAAGTAATTGAAAAGTTGATTAAGTGAGTGATGATCTAAATTTATAGGTTATGTTGATCATTTAAATGCTTTCAATGTCTATAGTTGTATTTTTTTTAAGTCTGCATATGGAATACTTAAAGAAAATAATATACTTACAAATCAAATAGATTGGAAAACCTCTTTGTATACAACATTGTTTGTTGTATATGATGCTTGCTTATATTTGTCATGTATTAAGATCTTCAACCCATTCTTGCTTTTAACTCTTGAAATAACTACATATAATTGACCATGACTACATACTGGCTTTGGCATGTATATCCCAACGTAGTCCAATGATTGTCCTTGTGATTTGTTGATTGTCATACCATAGGAAACAACTATGAGAAATTGTCTCCTAATTAGTTTGAAAGGCCAAGGTGATTGAGAAGGTGACATAGACATTCGTGGGATATATATTAAGTTCATAATATTTTTTCCTGAAATTATCTTTGCTTCGAGCACATGATTTGCAAGTCTTGTAACAACAAGTCTTGTTCCATTACACAAACCGTCAGATTGGTCAAGATTTCGCAAAAGCATGATTGGAGTTCCAACTTTTAGTTTTATTTTGTGGTTTGGAAGGCCTGAGGTAGTTAATGTGCTCAAAAATTCAGGTGTAAGGATATCAAAAGATTCATTTCCATGATTTTCTGAACGATCAACAGAATCTGAACTTAAATACTCATTTTCTTCTCCTATAATTAGTGCAATAAAGCAATGATATTAATTGGATATACACATAATTCAATAAATATAATTATATAAATAAAGGTTTAATAATAATAATAATAATGATGATAATAATAATAATAATAATAATAATAATAATAATAATAATAATAATAATAATAATAATAATAATAATAATAATAATAATAATAATACCTGGTATTAAGCTCATCACATATTCATTTATTGAATCAACAATCTCTATTGTTGATGCCAAAATTGCTCTACATTGCAAAAAATCTTCATTCTTGTAATTTTGGATTAAATTTGGATATGTGCTCTGAACAATTGCTTGAAGTGGATCGTTGAAGTTAGTGATTGTCAACTCTGGTGGTATTTGGATCTCTGACCGTCATTAGGCTCTGAAAGCTTCCCATCTCCTAATTTTAAGATCCATTCTGAAAATTGTTTAAGTTCATCCTTATATCATGATAAGTAATATTATATGTTTTAATCTTACCAAAAACTACATTGACAGTGCTAAACCAATTTAGGAACAATAAATATTTGATATTGCTAAGATTGACAATAGCTTTTATTTTTCTAACAATAGTGTAATCGTTCATATTATCTTTTATGATTTCATGCATGATGTAGATATAAAATAAAAAAATGTTAGACTAATACACAACATGATTATAAACATTGTAGTAGTAATAATTTAAAATTAAATAAATAAATCTATCCCTTTAATCTACATTTCATTCGATTAGGTAAAAAAATTATTGTTTCTTGTTAAATTTTATTTTTCATGATGGAGGTTAATTTTTGTTTCATGATGGAAGTAGTTATTGTTTCATGATGGAGGTTAGTTTTTTTTTCATGTTAAATCTAAAATTTTATTTATATCATGATAATCAATATTATATGTTTTAATTTTACCAAAACTACATTAACAGTGCTAAACCAATTTAGGAACAATAAATATTTGATATTGCTAAACCAAAAACTTTATCAATATTTCACAAAACACATAATTGCCATTAAACTGTATATTTTCAAACCATATTGATTTTGAGAACCGTACTGTACTGAATTGCCATTATTGATTGATATTAATTGTTAAAAAAATAAAATATGACTTGATTTTCTATAAATATAAATTTGATTGATTTCCACAATTTAATCTCTATATGTATGTCATTTGAGTTTCTCAAACCTGGTCAATAACCTAAACTTCAACAATGTAATATATTATTTATAAAGTATGAAAGTTTGAGTTATTTTATAGCCTAATTGTGTAACTTATGTTGTATTATGCAACCAAAAAAAAAATACTATTATTTAAGATAGTAATCAATTTTCTCTTTAGTCATATATAATTTTTTAAATATAGAGATATAAGGATAATCACTTAGTTTATATTTTTTCAACAGACAACATATCAACAATTTCCATATTACTGTTCCTAAAGACATTAATCAATTAAACATCCATCCTATAATAATAACATTGAACCAAAAAGTGTACTTGTGTTTAGTGTTTACAACGATACATAATTTGAGAATATATATCTCATGATTCAGACTTCATGAGACCAAAACATAATTAGACCTTAGGATTACAACATATAATAATAGTTTTTAACATAATTGATGTCATCATCTACTGTCTAGCATATAATTTCATTGTAGTTCCTATTCACATTTGATATGCTTAAGTGGTTTTGATGATGATAGCTGGGGACTTGCAATTGCATCGTTATCCCCATTATCTTGTTGGTCATCAGTTCGAGGCCTTTTAGCCGGTGTAGCTGACTGAACATTTTCAATATCGTTTTCACCAGTCATTGATAATGATTGCTACATATTTCATAAAGTTTGTAGGAATTAATTAGATTATTGTCATAAAGATTTATGAAATCATGATGTATTTATCAAAATGATGCACTTATAGAGAGTCATGTAGATATACTTACAGTGTCAAATAGTATTTCTTGACTAAGATGTTCATGACTCGGTTCTCCTTTAGATGTGTTCTGAAAATGGACTTCTATTAATTTAAGTAGTGCAGTTTTTAATATATATATAATTTATTACAATTATAAGATACAATAAGGCAATATATGGTTTGAATACATCTTCAATTTGAAATTGTTCCTTAATTGCAGCAATAAGTGCAGCATCACTCCATGACTTATTAACAGAACATTGTTTTGAAGATGGTTGTAGTTTTACACGAAAAGCTAGAGTGGTCCCCATTATGTCTTGAAGTTCTGATGGATATATCCTTATGTCAGTATCACCAACCTTTAACATGTTTCAGGTAAATGAGTTATGTCATATTATGTGGGAAATAATAAATATCCAAACTATGAAGTTACTTGGACTAAACATTATATACATGCCTCAATCATATTCTTCCTCATTTGAAGTGCTGAAATTCCAAGTAGTGAAGTACAATCCTAGTCCCACATAAGGAAGTTACAAAAGCAATTGTCGTGGAAAACTTCAATGATCATTTTGTACCTGTTTTATGTTGTTAGTATTGATACCAATAAGTGCTTGATATAAGGACTCTAATTTTGATTTATAAATTCTGATAAATTAAGGTTGAATATTGAACTACTCTTATGGGCTATTTGCTTTTAGTTTGGGAACAAATTCATATCCTTATATGACAGTTAAGAGAAAACCTTTCATATAGTAACACTAACCCTCAATAATATACAAATTGTTTCTACTTTATTTCATATGCCTATAAGTTAGAAAATTGTAATCATTTAGTTTTACTTTGATTGGACACTATATTTTGAATTATGAAGAACAAATGAAATTAAATACTTCTAAAATATAAAAAACGGCATCTATTAAAGTTTGATGTACCTTGGAATTGGTTCGTCAACCTGAACACCACATTTACATTGATAATTTGTAATCCCTTCTTTAGCTTTGACTGTGCAATTAGTGCAACCAAGATAAAACCAACCGAATTTGTCTGGCACAACCTTTGACAGAGTTGCCACAGTGACACAAATCATTTCCTAAAAACCATGTTGTAATTAAAAAAAATTGTAACAATTAAAAAATGTATATATCTACATAAAAATAGTGTTATGAAATTATAGTTACATGTCCAATAGCCTTGATTTGGCGAAGAGTTTTAGCTTGAGCATTGTACATAAACTTCTCCTGTGAAGTGTATTGATGTGATCTAAGTTTGTAGTTGGCTGCCTTGAATGTAGTTATCTATATCATCTATTGCAGGTAACCTGCATTCATTGAAAATTTACTACTTTATAGAAAAAAGATTACTTATAAACAAAATTGCTAACTAAAGATGAGTGGTCGACATCATTAAAATCGTTTGACCTCTAATCAGGCTAAATCATAACTGCAACATTTGGAAGACACTTGTAAAGAGTTGATCAACTTAATGATTTCTGAATTCCTTGATTTGGTGCGTGTTTTCATTGATAAGAAGTTTAGTTCCACTCCATGCATTAGTGATTGTGTGCCCGTTGTTTCCTGCCATATAGAACTAATTAATTAACAACTACATTTAAGTAAATTGTAACAAACGAAATCTTTCATTAAACAATTAGTACTTGTGTTGAATTAATAATACCTTCTAGAGGCTTGACTCGTGCATGGTGAAATATTATAATGATGGGACCAGAGTCGGGGTGAGCATTAATATAATTGAAGAATTGTGTACCATAAGCCTCCCATATGGAGCAAGTAAGGATGTTTCCGCTGATCAAATAAATAATATCATTTGAAACATGCTTTGTATAGTATATTAATTAAATGTAAATATTGTTGTTACCTGAGATATTTGATTTTGACGGTGACACAAGTTTTTTTGGTTGATGATGTTGAAGTCGAAGAAATGACTTCATCCACTACCCCAATAATATCTATAAATAAAAAAGATAAGTTAATCATTGAAACACGAAAAATATGAAACACATATATATTATTCAATTAAAAAAAAAATGAAATGATAGTATTACCAATTAAGTTGTTAGGAGGGTTCTGCCCATTCAAAATGGTGCTAAAAGACACAAAACGGTACTGAGTCGGTGGGATTTCAGGGAGATCAATCTTTTCTTCAAAAGTAGCAGAATTGAAAACAGTTTTGAATTCATGGAGGCAATATTTGAACTGGAAAGTACTTGGAAAAACTGAAAAGTTATGGATGATGTATGTTTGATTCTCTTTGAGTTTGCCCCTCCATATAACATAATCATCTTGTCGTATAACAACATGTATTTGATCGGCCTTTTAATAACAAATAATTTATAAAATGAGATACTAACCAATATAATGAAGATATTTGTTAACCAAACATAAAGAAAAAGTTAAAATGTAGACCTGTTGATCCATCAATATAACTTCATCGTGCACATTTCCATTTTTACTAACAACAGTGAAGTAATTTGTGACCCTAACTGCTATTTTCCAAGTTTCCTTTGAGGTGTTAATGTCCTTCAATGGTATTGCATTTCTTGTCTGTGAACCAATGCAAATTTTATAAACATAAATTGAAAATTAATCATTTATTTCATATTGTAATATATCTCTGAAGATGAAATGCAAAAGATTGGGAACTTAAAGAGTCAAGAAAACCTAAAGAAGTTGAAGATGCAATTTCAGTTTGTAATAACATTTAGAAGTACAAACAAAAAACCTAAAAAAATTCAAAGGAATATGAAATGAGATGGGTTACCAATAATAAATTAAAGAACTAAGAAATAGTGTTTCTAAAATAGATTAAAAAAAACCTTAAAAAATAAAATGCAAAAGAAGATGAAGAAGTTGGGTTACATTTTTTGTGGTGGAGTCATAGAAAAAAAATTAAAGACCAAACAAATAGTATTTTTAATAACATTTAGAAGTACAAAA
>JBBPBP010000003.1:6069816-6092709 GCA_037974735.1 Cicer chorassanicum
AACTTTATTGGATTGTTTGAGAATAAGTTTAATTATTGATTTTTAATATCTCATGATTATGTTGTTATATATTTTACGGTAATTTATGGTTTCTACATTTTAATTATTAAAATGTTTTGATTTATTTATATGCAATGAATTAAATAAGTAAATGAGAATTAAATCAAATTTGTAATTAGAGTTTATTTTTTATAGTTGATTTTTTAATTATAAAGATATAGACAAAAAATAATTAATAAAATGAGAAATTAAAAATTAATAAATTCTAGGGGTGTCACATTGAATGATGTGGCAAAATTAGTGTTACACGGCGTATAAAAATGTGATGTGTCAATATAATATTTTAAGGGGTTTATTTTAATATGTTATATTGATATTGACGATGAGTTATGTGATGTGTCAATATAATATTTTAAGGGGTTTACTTTAATATGTTATATTGATATTGACGATGAGTTGAGATATGTGATTCGATCAATTTTTCCTTTAAGTGTTTTGATTTAGATCATTTATAATTTTTTGCACACACATCACAATTTCTAATTAAAATAAATTTTATTAAAACATGTTCAAAAATATATACTCTTACATCACATTGGTTCTTACACTAGTATATTAAGTTAAGAAGAAAAACATTTCTTTTCTATTATATTTAAAAAAAATACAGATGTGTCCTTTTCCAATTTCTTATCTTGTAATGTATATTTTTTACGGTGGTCCAGGCAAGTTAAAGACGTAAAACAATTATGCCAATTTTACTACTATTAGGGAGACTAGTTTATGCTGTCAAAAAGAAAAAGATAGAGTACTTAACATGGCTTTGGTGTTGTTTTCTCTTTACTCACGGGGAATAAAATAGGCCTGGGACATCACACGTTATGAGTGTCTAAAAATACATATGGGATGGGTACTGTGATTTGAATAACCTCCCTCCCCCATAGGAAATGACTGTATCATTGTATTTATATGATAAAAAATATTACCCTTTTTTACTAAGTTCAAAAATGAATTATATAAGTTAGAATAATATAATTTAAAGTTACTAGAAAAAAAAAATCTATGATCAAATTTACAATAATAGTACAAAACATAAAAATATATATAAATATGATAAAACTTATAAAAATATAGTAAAGTTAAAGTGTTCCTAATATCTATATATTTAGAGTTGTAATATGAAAGACGTCAAAGTTATTAATTGAATATGTATTAAATCGAAATTGATATGTCAATTTAGATCAAATGAACGCTGCAACAAAATGAAAAACCAAAATAACGTTATATCAAAACAATGAATCAAAACATTGTCGCGCAGAATATTTATGATTATCAATAAAATAAATAAATTTTACATTTTTAAGGTAGAATGAATTTGGACTTACTATTACAACAAATTATTTTGGTCTTATACTGTACAGATAGTTTTATGTTTGACTTAATTATATTTCTAATTTTTGAATTTAATTGACAAATATTTAATAATACAAAGAAATTTTAATTAACTTTTTGTTAAATATTTTTAAATACTATGAAAATTAAACTCATTCATGATAAATAGTTATGTCTGTTATAGTATTTTGTTCTTGTGTTAATGGTATACAATATTGATTCAAATTCATTTATATATGTATAATAACACATACATGCATGTAAATTAATTATGTAAAAATAATTCCAAAATTTCATTTAAATTTACACTATTAAAATACTAAAATTAATGACAAAAATTATTTACAGAAAATATAAAATTATTCTCTAATTTTTTTCTGTCACAAAATCTGGTGACAATTTAAAGAGAGATTTTACTTTTTTTTTTCTCTCTAAATTTCCCCTACTAATTTTAGTTTTTTAACGGTCTTAAATTGTAATGTTAAGTTATAATATTTTTTATGACATGAAAGCATATATAACTTTTACTCTTTATTTTTAAAATTGTACTGTTAGTTTCAACTCAATCTGAAAGATATTATAATTTATATTAAATACCACCCGTAATCCCTTAACTTAATTTCGGTTAACGATTTAGTTCTTTATCTTTTTTTTCTTCTTCTCGATTTGATTCTTTATGTTTTTAAATAATTTCAGCGTTATCCTTTAAGTGAGATTCTGTTAAAAAAAGAAGTTAAAAATCCCTCATCTAGATCATTGTATATGTTCATCAAACCTCTAGGAACAATTGTCACTAATCTGAAGTGATGTCTATGGAGTATAAATACTCATAGCTTCAATTTTAACGAATCAATCCTACTATCAAATTTAGAACAAACTTTGAATATTTTTCAGAAATATTTCCAAAACATAAAGAATAATTTTTTCTGAACACGGAGGATGGATTTTTTTAATTTTTTCTTAACGAAATCCCACTAAAAGGGTAACGCTGAAATTATTTAAAAAGATAAAGGACCAAATCGGGACAAAAAAAAAGATAAAGAATTAAATCGTTAACTGAAATTAAGTTAAGGGACCACATGTATTTAGCCTATAATTTATAAATGATAAAAAAATATACATAAATTATGTATAATTATTTATCAATTTCATATTCAAATTTTTATAACTCACTAGTATTTTATATAGTTTAATATATCAATGTAAATTAATTAAAATCACAATTGTAAGAGCTTTCTAATTTTTTTTATGTCATATCATTTATTTAAAAATGTAAATACAAAAGTGAAGTGATTCTATAAAATAGTGAATTTTTTATGGACGTAAGTGTAAAACTAGTTCATACAAAAACTACTTATCCTATTTTATGTACTTGAGAATATGATATTTGACCATTGCAACAGAGATTGGAATCGACTTCTTAATATCATCCCATACTTTCTCGTTCCTCATGCGCCAAATACACCAAAGAATCATCGCGAACTGTTGCCTCGATCCCAAGTTCAGGTCACATAACAACTTAAAAACCAATTCTTTAGATTCGTCACACTTTGTTTCGCATTAACAACATGCTGCCACAACCCAGCTGTTTTCCAAACTTCCTCATTACAACTAATAAAGATGTGTCATTCATACTCATTAAAAATCACAAAAAAGGCAATTATTAGTGCAATGAACATTCTTCATAATCAAATTGATTCTAGTCGAAAGACAATTGCATAACATTCTCCGTAATAATAGCTTTCCTTTTTGCGAGATTTTTAACTTCCGTAATCTATATCAAAATCTATCTTTCTCTAATTACATGTCATATTTAAAATATTTTCTTGTATTATTTTATTTGTTGATTTATATTGTCAATAAAATATTAGTTATTTTTGTTTATTCTATCTCATTCCATCTATATTTTGCTAAAATTGTTTTGACCCCATATGGTAATAGCATAGTAATATATAAGTTTATCATTGTAATCTTAATAAATGAAATTCAAATTTCAAAATAAATTATAAAATAATGGTTAATATCACTTTAATTAATAATTTCACCGTCTCTCATTTTTTAAAGAAACTAATTTTGAAAATTATTTTTAAGAAAATGGTATGTGCTGAACTCTAAACTAACTGAATTTAATTAATATATGAGATCGAGGGAGTAAAAAGTAATATCCATCTATTTTCTTTTATAATAATAAATAAATAATAAATAAATAAAAGCTCTCCCTCCTTTTCGTTGTATTTTTCTGTTGCTTCTTCGTCTTCAGTGCTGTTGATCCTTTCATTTTCTGTTCCACCAAAACAATCTCCTTCATTCTCTTCTTTCTCTCACTTCTCCTCTTTTTCCTTCTCTTCATCGCTTTCTTTTCGTATTCTTGAAAAGGTACGATTCCAAAAAGCAGTTCATTCATGATCATTATCTAAAGAACTTTTACTGTTAAGTTTTCAAAATTTGCATGTCATTTCATAGTTTTTATGCTATTGGGGTAAACCCCATTTCATCAAGTTTGGATTTTTCAAATGGATTTTTTTCTTCTTCTTCATGTTACTCCAACTTACTTGTTACTGTGCATTGATTGTTTTCCAGTTATGGAATTTTTGATACTTTTGTAAAGTTTCTAACTTTGTTATATTATAGTGTTTCTTGTTTCATTCTTCTCTTTGAAATGTGGTCCACGATCGTTTTTTTCTGTTCTTGGAAAACATTTCATGTGTAGGTTTCCATTGTAGCATTGCCATTTTTAGCTAAAGGTTTTGTTCTTTATTTATTAGTTTTGTTATACAATGGACTCAACGCGGTTTTGGAATAAATGCTTAATAAGAGTATGTTTTCAGCTTTCACAAAGTAGTAATTTGTGTGTTCACTATTTTTCATTTTTACATAGAAGAAAAAGAAAAGAAAATAGAAATACTATTGTTATCATAAGCCAGATTTTTGTGTTTTCTGCTTTTGAAGATGAATTATCAGCTTTTTGATAAGTTAGGTTTGTTTGTGATTTTGGTTTTGCCATAGATTTTTCAATGAAATAACCTTTTTCTTCTTATGCCAGGATGGGGACAAAGAAGAAAACACAATATTCTTTTTCAAATGGGAATCAATTTCTCCCTCCCAATCAGTCGGTGTTTGGAAGAAATTTGACAAAGGATCAACTTGGTGGTGTCATATTTGGGTGCAAGAACGCGACGATTAAAGAATGTTTAACCAAACAACTCTTTGGTCAGTCATTTTCATGTGATTGCTTTTCTTTTAGTTGATAGCATTTTTGTAGTCTCGCGTAGATAGCTCGGTTGACGAGATAAGGAACACCAATGGAGATTTAAGCAGGAAGTCTTGGGTTTAAACTTGGAAACTAATATAACTCTACTAATTTACTAACATTTGCTTATAAAAAAACATGGAAACATGATGCTTGGAATTTGTATCTGATGCCACAAAATTATCAGCATTGGTAACTAAGTTTTCACTTTACAGGCATTTTGGTTGTCAACTCTAACTCATGGAAATTTTATTTGTTCCACAGGCTTACCAGCTCAGCACTTCTCTTATGTGAAGAATATTCGACCTGGTTTGCCGCTGTTTCTGTTTAACTATACTGATAGGATGCTTCATGGAATCTTTGAGGCAGCTTGTAATGGGAGAATGCTCATAGACCGTTATGGATGGACAACCGACGGTTCAGATGTAACACAATTTCCGGCACAGGTAAAATTTCTTGCTTATAATAATTATGGATTATTATTATTCATGAAAAGGGCCTTACGTTTATATGCTTACTTTGTTATTAATGTTCAAGGTGCAAATTCGAGTTCAATTACAATGCCGGCCACTGTCCGAAGATAAATTTAAACCTGTAATTGCAGACAACTACTACCATCATAACCATTTCTGGTTTGAGCTCGACCATGGACAAACAAGCCAACTGATTTCCTTGCTAAAACCCTTAGCAATTACCCCTCGTAATTCTGTTCCACAGAATACGAAATGGACGGCTGTGGTGTCCCGATATCTTCCACCGCAAGAGCCTGCGTGGAAAACAGAAACGTATAAAATGCCTGAATCAGAGTTTGAGCATCGTTCTACTCACTCAAGTACGAAATCAGGTTCCATTGGGAGTGATTTTTTGTTTGATGAATACAGTCAGCCATTGGATACTCATTCAATTGATAAGGAGGAAACAAAACAAATTGAGAAGGATCTCATTGGGAGTGATTTATTGTTTGATGAATACACTCAGCCATTGGATACTCATACAATTGATGAGGAGGAAGCGAAACAGAATGAGAAGGACCTCATATGGATGAAACTAAAGGAATTGGCTCTTAGTCGTGAAAATCAAGATCTCTCTTGGGAAAACAATGTAAGCGATACTCCTTATGCGAATGAGAGTTGCTTCGGAGGAAAGCATTCGGAGAAGGAGGAGAATACTAGTTCTCCATCAGAGAAGGAGGAGAATCCCAGTTCTTCATCAGAGAAGGAGGAGAATACTAGTTCTCCATCAGAGAAGGAGGATAGTTCTCCATCAGAGAAGGAGGAGAATCCCAGTTCTTCATCAGAGAAGGAGGAGAATTTCAGTTCTCCATTAGAGCATCAATACAACATAGCTCAGGTGGTTGAGAATTTTTGATAATTTTCATTACACATAATATATATTAATTATTTTTTAACAAAAAACTAATTGTAATGTATCTATATTCTATAGTTGGTGCAAGAGATCAAAGAACTGGCGGATTTCAAAGAAACTCAAACTGAAAGGAATAACTACCTGGAGCAGAAGCTGGTACTGTTTGCTATTTTATAGACAATCTCTAGAATTTACCATATTCGTCAATCGTTTTCTGTCCGTATCAGTTTTTTGTATATTACTGGCGTGCATTAAATTGTATATGGTAATGATAAAAATGTTCAAAGTATGTGGAACTTCTCTATCTACCCATATTTTTAGATTTGTTAAGTAGTTATTCCTGTGCTAGTTTCGAACTTCTGCGCCTGTTTGAAGTTCGAAAAGATGCAGATCACTTGCAGGTATGCTTGTTACTCATTTCACGGTGTTTCCTGATTCACATGGTTTTGGTTCTCCTGCATTGTGAAATAAATAAAACAAGATGAGTCCAACAATTCAATTGTAACGAGACCTTTTGGTTTTTTCTCTCTCACTACATCTATGCTGTGACCGCTGTAGATCTAAAACATAGAGTTATTTGCTCTTAATTTCGATGATGCATAATTCAAAGTGATTTTTTAATATAAAAAATGTCTTTAGGAAAATAGGAAGTAAAGTATGGACAACATTGGCTACAACTTACAAGTCTTAATATATGGCTTCATAAGGGAATGAAAACTAAAAATCGAACTACATTGAAGAATGTATAAGAAGCTTGTGTTGGGTATTTGATGAGTTCAATAAGTAAGCTAAAGAAGTGTAAATGACTTTAACCAATTTTAGGTTGGAGAGTATTTTCATGGCAATTATCTCAGTGAAAGTGAAGTCAGAATTGTCTTTTGAAGTGCACTTTGTATCTTTGATTGAACTGGTTTTCTATTTATCATATCATGTGATAACGCCTTTTCCCATATCACTGTTGGCTTGTTTGTATTTTCCATTCAGATAGAGGCAGAATTGGAAATTCAGCTTCTAAAGGATCGTTGTACACTGTTAGAATCTACACACAATGCTCCTCCATCACATGTTGAGGAGACAGTAATCAATCCGTCTGCTGAGCTGCATTTAGATGCCAAAGATTCAATATATTTAATTGGCGGCTCTGACGGACAATCAACATTAGCAGCTATGGATATGTATTGTACTTCTCAGAATGTGATCCAATCTCTCAAGCCTATGAGCTATCTTCGATCGTATGCTTCAGTTGTAGAGTTGAATGGTGAGATTTATGTTTTCGGTGGTGGAAATGATTGTGATTGGTATGACTCAGGTATGAGATCTTACTGCGGTTTTGAATTTGTTATTTTCTTACAATGAGATGAAATCTTTGTCAACCATTTTTGTCTTATGTTTGTGCAGTTGAATCATACAATCCAATTCATGACAACTGGACTTTGCGTCCCTCTTTGAAACAGAAGAAAGGAAGTTTGGCTGGCGCTGCTTTGAAAGGGAAAATATTTGCTGTTGGAGGTGGCAATGGATTTGACTGCTTTTCAGATGTTGAGATGCTTGATTTAGACATTGGACGGTGGATCCCCACACGTTCAATGATAGACAAGGTAAAGTGGATCTTCAAATGGTAAATGTTCATGTCTTGATTGATATTTGAGAGGTATAATTATGGATAACTGAAAACAACTGGAAGGGGATATGAGATTGGCTTGTTGGCTGAGGCGGAGGAGTTAGGGAGTTGAGTGATAAGGAGGTTGTGGGTTCGATCTCCACCTTCAGCAAAACGCTTACAATATTAAAATTACTAATTACTAACATTGCTGTTGCAAAGAAATAATTTTTTTTGCTTATATTTGGTTACAGAGAGAGTAATAATTTGGATCGTTTCTTTGAAAAGCATACAAAATTATTGAAGTTATTGTTTAAATGTTCATCATATTTCCAGAGATTTGCTCTTGCTGCAGTGGAACTCAATGGTGCGATTTACGCTACTGGTGGATTTGATGGAAAGAACTACTTAAAGTAAGATTTATAACTTGATTTCAATTCAATTGATTCATGTCTATAGGTAAAAAAAATTATCCTCTAAACAGGGTTGATCTAGAAATGATTTTATTTTATACTTTTATATAATAGATAGATATATTTTACTTAGATTCGTATATTAGTACTAATATGAATGACACTTCAACGTAATTGCAGTACTGCTGAAAGATTTGATCCCAGGGAACATTCTTGGTTCAAAATAGCAAGCATGAATACAAAACGGGGCTGTCACTCATTAGTTGCTCTAAATGAAAAATTGTGAGTTCAACATATTTGCTTCTTCTTGATTGCCTTTAATTGTTATTTTATGATGTAGTAGCAATGAGGAATTGTACAAGTGTCCTTGGAGTGTTTCGTAATGTGTAGCACTTAACTCTGTCGACTTGATAAGGGAAGATATAAAGAAGAAAAAAAAGTAAAGAGATAAGGGAAAGAGAAACACGGGGATTTTTATACTAGTTTTCAATCAAATTGTTGTTACATCTAGTCCTTTACATAGAAATTTTGCCTTCTTCGCTAGAAGGACTTAATCCACTATAACCGAACTTGGTTACAAATCCCAACCTCTTTAGACAACAAGTATTCTTTACTCTGTCTCTCTAGGTTTAGAGCATTCTTTACTCTGGCTCTCCAAGTTTAGACTATTCTTTGCTTTGACTCTCTAAGTTCCAAGTATTTTTAAAGCATATTCAGACTTTCACAAGTATTGCCATGCGTCTTTAGGCTCAAGTATTCTTTACTAGCGTCTTCAGGCTTCCCAATCACTCGAAAACGACTTACCCAAACATAAGCCTTTTGAGAAACATATTTTGCCACAATTAATTGATAATTCTAAGAGAGGATATGCTATACAATCTCAATGTATCATTCCCAAGTATTTCTCACAGTGAGGATATTGAATTTTCTTTCTTGGATAATTTACAAGATAATTACTCTCAATGAAAGGATATCCAATTTGTATTTTGCATTGTGCTTTCTATTTAAGATTTCCCTCTTTTGGACAAAGTACCACTTTTTCGTTGTGGTCATCGACCCCAACTTCAACTTGAGGTCAAAGTGAGTTTAATTAAGTTTTCGATAATATAGCCGTTGAGGAGATATGTTTGTAGTTGTTGTTGCTGTGTGAAAGAGTCGTTGAAACTTTGACATAATGTTTATGACTGCTTTCTAGGGTGTCTTGTACGGAGAATTAAGTCTTCAAAAGTACTTTGATCAGTCTTCGTACAACTTTGCTTTTGCCTCTGGTGATTGTGTTCAGTCTGATAAAAGCTAATGATGATGTTGTCTTTGTATTGTGAGCTTATCAGATGAAGATTTAGCTAGGCCAAATGATGTCTTAATGTCATGTGCCAAATGTTTAATGATTCTTTATACCAAACTATCTTTTGTGCTTCACTTGTGTTGGCAAATGGTGAATGTTAGATCCAATTTGTTTCATCATGTGTTTCGTGCTTTGTTTTAGTGTCAGCAGATGGTAAGCACTAGATGGTCTTGATCTTGAGTGTGATTGACTCACTATATCTTATTCATTCATTACAAGATGATGAGTACCAGATGATACATTATTTTGTTACAAACTCAATCTATACTACATATCACCTAAAAAGTGAGCACCAGATGATATTATTTTCTTCTTTTCTTTCCTTTACTTTGGTTTTGCAATATGCTTACCTGCACACTTCAGCATAAGTCAGAGGATAAATATTTCTCTTATATTGAACATCAAAGGTTTCATTGTTCTTAAACCAATCTGGTTCCTACAACCTTATAATTAGGGGCGTTTACAGTTCTACTTAGATTTTTGTAGGCAAAAAGTAATCCGGTTTAAAGATTATAATTGCATTCGTTTTGTTTTGGTTTGGACTACTTCCTTCCAAAAATCCAATCTGATCTGATTAAGTGCGGTTTGGATTGATTCATTTTGTCTTTACCAACTCATAATTATATATTTTTATTATGTCAAATAACATATTACATATAGATTAACACATAATATACTAAAAATTAACATTACAAGGCAAAGTATCAACTATATTCGAAACATATGAAATAGTAAAACAGTAGATTATATTATACTAAAATTATGAAAAAAAATTAAACGAACAAATAATAGATTAAAACAATTTATACTAATAATAAAATAAATAAGTATTAAATCTATAAATGTGGTTGGGTTTTGTTTCAAAAATAGTCTGAAAAATGATATGATCTGAATAGTTTTCATAAAAGGTGATCCTAAAACATCTAATAAAATTTGTTTTCTTTTTGCAGTTTTTGATTTCTTTTGAATTAGTTTGCGGTTTTTATTTAGATCAATTTGGATCACCATTTCATGTTCGCATATGAAGTATGACAAGAGTGACCTGATGGCAAGTGACCTAATAGATTTTGGATAAACTCTAATACTATCTTAGAATTTGGGTTGAGTCCAATTCAATGCCATAAAATGGGAGCGTAAGATGAGCAACGTCTCTTTTAAGTTTTTTTTGCAACACTCATTGTTAGTAATTAATATTGTTAATATTGTTAGTATTTTGCTGATTCCTTATTGCTCAACTCCCTCTCTCAGCCACTAAGTCAACCTTATATCCGCTCGACGTCTCTTACTTAATATAAACACATTTTTAAACCATGTATCTTCCAGCGTGAGTTTTTTCAACAGTAATTATTTGTAGCGCACTTGAAAACATTTTGGACTGAGTTATGTGGTCATTAACAAGGTAAACTTGTATAGATAGAAGTGTTGTTATTTTAGCCAGACACACTTGACTTTCCCATTCTGTAACGTTCTATAACTTCTGTTCTTATTTGAAACATGCTTCACTCAAAACTTCTTCATTCACCACTAGGTATGCACTAGGCGGCTTCGATGGAGAAACAATGGTTCCAAGTGTTGAAGTCTTTGATCCTCGTCTTGGAACATGGACGGTGGCGGAAACAATGAATCATCCTAGGGGTTATTTTGCTGCTGCCGTTGTCAAAGATTCCATCTATGTGATCGGGGGTGTTAAAGGTTGTCAAACTATTGTAGACACGGTAAGTAAATCTGTTAACAATAGTATTTTGCCTCTAGTGATACTATTAGTATTAGTCTCACAAACACTTTTGATCGAAGGCGTGTCTTGGTGTCTGACACGATACAAACATTTTTTTATTCAATTCATTCATTTTTTCAAATTATTGTCAAAGTTGACGTGTCAATGTCAGTATCGTGTTTGATGTCTGTGTCTATATACGTGCTTCATAGCTCATATTCATATTATATGTATAATCACACAGGTTGAGAATTATAATGAAGGCCACGGTTGGAAGGAAACATACACATCTTTGAACGTCAAAAGATGTTTCATGTCGGCAATTGCCTGCACTTACAAGTGACATGAGGTTGTTGGCTGTGCTATTGCTTTTGTAAAGTCAAAGGATAAAGAGAAATTCATGCATGAATCTGAATTCTTCTTTACATTGCATTGAGCCGTTAACTCTAGTGTCATTGCGGCTAGTTTCATAGATACTAGTTTTTGTTAAGGTGTTTTTCTGTTTGATATATGAAGTAAGTTGTGCATAGTATTGCTGAATTAGAAATTGATATACCAAGACAAACATTGTATATGAATTGTTTTGGTTAGTCCGACAACTTAATATGCATAGACAAGTTTTTTTTGAAAAAAATTGGAAAAAAGGAAATTAATGATCATTTTACAAAATATTAAAATATTAATGATCATTTACAATTATTTCATACAAAATATTTAAACTTCTTAATATAACATGCGAGTTGCAACAAGTGACTTGTTTTTTCCTTTCTATTCAACTTAAAAACGGAAACCAATTCCCGCTTTGAATGATTTCATTGTCAAATATATGTTTCTGTTCCTTTCTATCTTTCTTTTTTTAGAGTGTATAGTAAATCTTGTACTTGAGTTTAATGTTAAAGCAAATTTTGCTCTTCATTTTTTTTTTTGTTGCGTTTATAAATTTCATGACTGTCAAATTCTATTAAGCATTGAAAATCTTCGCATCCTTGTAGTTGAAGATTAAGGTGCTACAATTTTTTTTTCTGCAAGATAATTATTTTTTTAAAATTAATAATTTTTGAAAGTTTTTATTTATTTGGTACAGTATTTTAAAAAAACGAGAATTGAAAATAACTCTAAAACTTTTTGAAAGAAAAATTGTTTATAGTAACTTATAAAAAAAATGACATTTTATAATTGATTTTTTTTAAAAAAGATGATTTTTATTATAATAAATAAATACAAAATAGCTTTTCTTTTTTTTAAAAAATCTCTACAAAATAATTTCGATATTAAATTATTAAATTATATAATCACTTTTTTAGAATATTTTACATGGCTTAGATCTTATATTATTTTTGTCATTGACCCATTCTCAAAAGCTTTTGCATAGTGGAATTTAGGATTTGGAATATTGAAAATTTAAGGTTTGTTAGGAAGTTTGAGAGGGAAGATAGGGTTCATGGACGACCCCACGTTGATCAGTGTGTAGGCATCAATCCCTACTTTGATTTGGGTTTTTTTTTTTTTTAATACTATATTGCACTCAATAATTTAAATACCATAAATAGAGAAAATAATATTTTGACTATTAGCCCACACTACATATAAAGGTAGAGGATTTTGACTACCATCCGTGAGTCATGAAATGCTATATTACCTACGATTCAAAATATAAGAGATAGTTAGATTAATTAAAATTAATGTATTTAATATAAATTTTAGACTTTTGACTAAATATATGTCTCAATTGTTATATTTAGGATAAAAATGAGATATATTGCTTCTATTACTAAAATTCTCGAATCTGCTATTGATAGAACTTTGTCCAGAAAAAGAAGAAACATAAAGAAGAAAGAACTTTGAGATGAGAAAGTTTTCTTTTTTCATGATACAAAATCCATTTAATAAGTTAAAAAATTTCTCTTCATTTTTCTCTCTTTTTCTCCAAAGTCCTCCCTCTCCAAACTTTAAAATAGAGCCGCGTTTGACGATTGGTGTTTATTTTTTTTAAGCGCCGTTAGATAAATAATTTAGATAATTTCCAAGAGATTTTTAAAAAGAAGCAAAAGCTAATCTGTTGCTTTTTACAATAATAAAAATATTTGTTTAATCTTCTTTTCTATCTATCACATTCATTAACAAGATTGTAACACACCCCCTACTAGATTAAGTGATAACTCATATTAAACTAAGCTCTTTTTTTTTTTTTTTATTGTAATAATTTGTTTTTGTTTTGTTAGAAGATATGATAAATTCTACCATAATTAATTCACACAACTGCAAGGTCTGAATTCGAGTTCAAACAAAACGTACAACTTAACGATATCGACATTTATCAGTTAAGCTAAGACTTAAGAACTATTGTAATAATTTGTTAATAACTTATATTTAGAGATGACAACATAATCCACACCCACAGGTATCAATCCAAATCCGTCTTGATTTGGACGGAGAAAATCCATTTTGATTGGATGTAGGTGCGAGTTATTCCTGAAATTAAAATTCGAGTGTGCAGACGAATCTGGGGTATTAATATCCACCCCGCACCGAACCCGAATCTGCACCGCTAGTAATATTATTGTAATTTTTTAATTTTATGTACATGTACATATCGAATATACTTAATGTTTTTTTAAATATTAAAATTTATAATCTCATCTCTATAAATTTTTTTAAATTTTATTATTATCTAATAATTATTATTTTATTATATTAATTATAATTATATAATTTTTAAATTTATAATTATATATATATATGAATGATGCCGATGTGGACAGAGAAATTGGAACCCCGTTCTAGACGAGGATGGAGCCTAAATTTCACATCCGTTAAAAAACGGATGCAGACTTTTCTTGATTAGTCTAATGCGGGGTAGAGAAGTTAGAATCCGCCTCCACTCCGTTGTCATGCCTATTTATATTCGGTGCATACTGTAAATAAATAGTTTATGTGAACATTTTTTTTTAAAAAAGTAAATACTTAACGTGTCTTAGAAATTTAGCACTTATATCATATTCGAAAGTTCATAAGTTGGGACATGATAAGATTATTACTATATTACGGGAAAACATGCTTAGATTTTGTCTTTTAAATCTAGAACGCCCTAGAAAATATTAAGGTAAATAAGCTTGTACTCAGTCTTAAATTTTGAGTTAGGTTTGTTACATCATAGTTTGTTTACCGTGTTTCATTGTTGTAACAAAAAACAAATCTATCATTTCATTAAAAATGTCCAAACAGGTGTTTTTGCAGCCTAATGCATAATTTACGATGTAGACCACTTGGAAGTGCATGGATTTTTCTTCTTTATTTTTTATGGAAGTGCATGTGTAATTTACTGAGCTAGTTTTTTCACTAGCAAGGCTATATAAAATTAATCTTTATTAATTAACCTTGGAAAAATAAACTTGTTTTTCTTTACAAAGAGGTACTAGTTCATATTTTGGTCCTCCACACCTTTGGACTGGACTGACATTTTCAAACAAACATTCTAAGCTAATACAAACCTTCAATGTAAAAGAACTAGCTTTCGGTGTTCTGTAAAATGGCGCAACAAAAACAAAATTTCTTACATCTCCAGAACCTAATATGTCCAAATCAAGAAAAACATTTTGTACTAGACCATCATCCAAACTCATCCTCAACCACAACTTACACTTACTAAAAATATTATGGAGTGTGATTTCACATGGTATACTAACTGGTAGTCCTGAAACAAAGGGAAAAGGATGTAGAGAGTCGTTATTGGAAATGCTTAGTTCTGCCATTAAATGTCTGATTGTTCCATGAAGCACAAACTTCTTCAAGGAGAAGAGCTTGAGACATCGATCGAGCTGAAGTGGACTGCATGAAGCTCCATTGATGGAGGCGGTATGACATTCATGTAATAACTTACCAAGTTCAGCTACAAAATTGGATGGTAAAACCGATTTTTCTTTAAGGATAGATTCAATGCATGAATATATAGAAGTCAACCTCTTGAATGTAAGATTGACAAAGCAGGTTTCAACTTTACATAGCCTGAGGGCATAAGTCACTAATATAAGCTCCAAGATGTTAAATTCTTGTTCTGCTGAAAAACCTACAAACTTAGTCATCAATTCTTTAACCCTCCTATCAAGCTTTCCTAGTTTCAATTCCAATTCTCCCATTCCATGAGAACCCGAACCATTTGCATGTAGCAAGTGCTCCCACACTTCTGCAAGTAGTTTTATTATCCGAAGATACTGTAATGTAAATTCCAAAGCATCATGAGACCCTAAAGAGTCAAATTTCAGAGTTGCTAATTCCTCTTTCAAACACCTGCATCATTAAGATCATCACAGCAAAAGGAACCATTATTAGAAAAAAAGAGAGAATATTAGATGCATACATGCTAATTAAACGACAGCAAGACCAGTTTATAAGCTTGCAGGACGTCTTAAATTTCAAGCCTTCAAGCCAAATATAGACACCAAATAACCAGAATCCGTGTATCATATGAACAATGTAAGCTCAGCACATAAATATACATCTATAGTGCAAAAGTTTGAGTAACTGTAAGCAAATTCCGGACATCTGGTACTTATATGCAACATACACAAAATAAATAGAGAAAAAATGACATGCACCATCAGTGTAAACTAGTTTTACACTGACGTTCAATAAAAAGAGAGTATGTGGTAGTTTTTTTTAAAAAACGGTTACAATATATACCTACATGACAAGGTGATTGGTTTGTGTTGGACGACGGTGTAAAATTATTTTACACCGACAATCCATAACTATTACTCTCAAATAAAAATTGGATGAAGCAAATTGAAGTAAATGCTGAGGCACAAATGTTGCTGAAGCAATACGACAATTCATTACCTCAAAGACCTTAACACTTCATTTGTATCACCTGTCTGTATCATTTGCCACATGTCAGGGAAATTTGCAAGGATGTAATTTGCGATATTCATAACTTCATTATACTCCGACTGATGTTGTTCTACCTGATAATTGGCTAGCTCTTTTGGTTCCTTCGTGATTTGGGATCCAATTTTGAAATTCATAACTTCATTATACTCTGACTGATGTTCTACCTGATAATTGGCTAGCTCTTTTGGTTCCTTCATGATTTGGGATCCAATTTTGGAATCAATCGTCTCATTGCTAGCAAAATTTGTACCTTCAATAAAAGGCAACTGTTGCTCTTCTTTACCAAGGTTAATATTTAGGGCAGTTGTACATCTGCTTTTCTCACATAGGTATGCCAAAAGGGCATCCCTATCCATAATATCACTAAAAGCACAATAAATTCTACCCAGCAATGTAACTGCATAAGAAAACATTACTGGTGGAATACTTCCTGCATCTTCATTCAATAGCGGAGCAGATATGGAAATGATCAAAAGTGCAGCTATCCTTGCACTTTTAAATTCAACATTTCCTTCAAAAGCTGCATCTACCTATAATGAACATAAAAAATTAATCAGCACCGCTCGTTCTAAAGACTCTAGCTATATCTGTTTCATTGGCATGGAAAATATTGAAGATTTCATGTGGTTATATTATACTCTGAACAAACACACCTCTTCAAAAGTTTCCCGGATAATCATGCCTACAAATTTCTTGTGATTTCGACCAAGATGAGAGAAAGCAGAAAATACATCAGCTTCATCCTGAAAGCATATTTTAGTTAAACACAGGTGAGAAATAAAAGTCTAGAATTGCTAAAAAGTTATTGTATTTAGTATCATGACTGTTATTTCAACACACGGTAACATCAAGAAGCATGTAATTGATGAAACAAAACCAATATGTTGGATGAAATGAGGAACAATGGGATATGTCCAATAATTTCCCTATCACATTTGTTTTGTAAAAGCTAATAATCTTTTCTTTGATTCGCTACGGCATCATTCACTCTTTCACTTTATTGTTCTCTTCCAATAGTTAAACCAACAAAATGAAAATGACCAATAATTTTTTTTTTTATGTTTTCATAAGCAATGCCATAACAACTTTAGTTTGTAAGGTTGCGTTCTTTTTGTAGATGAAACTCACTTGTATCTTGAAATTTTAAAAAATTAACATGATATTTCACTGTCTTTTGAAGGAATAAAAGACGACGGGAACATAGTACAAAGTATACCTGCAAATAACTGTCTAAATTTTCCAGAAGTCTGTCAATAGATGATTTGAACATTGCCAGATTATTTAGCTTCGCTATTTTAAGTATTTTCCTTTCAGCACATCTTACTTCCTTACTGTTGTCCACTAGAGCACCAAGAAACTGCAAAAGGAATGAAATATTAACAGAATATCAGCAACAAATCACCACATAGATAAGGAAAGAGGTAATGCCACTATGGGAATCAGCAAGAGAAAATTTCACCTGTTTGGCAAAATAAATATAAATATATATTAAAATAGATTAAAAATTCCACTTAGAAAAGCCCACTCAATGTCCATAATCCATCTCAATAAATCCGAACAACAATTTCATGCGGTTCACTAGGTTCTATTTATGGATGAAAAAAATTATCTTAAATTTAGGATCATCATCCAAGACATTTTTTAGTTGAAGAATAAAAAGTTGGCAATTAAGTGGAGTTTATTGCTTTCAGAAAAGACAATATTCCCTAGTATTACATTTGATTACCAGTCACAAAATTGGTTTTTTCTGTGTCTAATTTGAGCTTGTCTCAGATACCAAAACACATTTATTTCTGTTTATCATTCATTCCATTTTTTATCCATCTCAGAAATCACACCTTTTTGGCTTCCATGCAGAACAATTTCTCCATGCAGCCCATTAGTCATTTTTCCTTTTCCAAAAGCAATTTTTTCAACCCTAGTGATCTAGTTCATTCTAAAAATCTAGTGAGAAAACTTATTTACCATATTGAAAATTTGAAACCGAACAGCTGTAAATCTACAAATACAAAGACATGTCCCCACCCTCCAATTTTTGTCCCACCACAGAAAATAAGATAAAAGTAATAATTATGAAAAGAAACAAAAGCAGAGTGTAATCATTAAATCTCCATACACAAACTGGAAGGATAATTTGACCAATAAGAATGAGGTGGACTTTGCAGTTTCAAATGGAAGAAAAATCATTTGGACTAAATTATATTCCGGACATAGAGAAAAATGACCAACGAAGGATGAGAAAGATACCATGTGTAAGTGCTTTTCCTGAAGCTTTAGACAGCGATTGATTGCCATATGATGCATAGTTTCTAAAGCTTGTAATCGAACCACCACTGAATCATCATTCAACATATCCATTAACAAGTCTAAGGCTTCACGAGCAAACTCAACAGAGAGGATTGTCAGTCTGCCTAAAGACTGGCATACAGACTTCCGCACCTACGGGTAAAGCAGAAACACAATTATTTTCATATAATCAAAAAAGGAATTAGTATTGAAATTAAGGCGGATAGTTACAGTCAACTTATAGATGAACCTTTGTAAACAAAGAGCAATATATGGCTATGATACATACAAACAATTTACCTCAAAAAACTCATCTTCAAGTCCATGTACTAGTGCACCGGCAACACCAGCTGCCAACGACGCAAATTGTTCAGATGTGCTCTGATCCATACTTTCCCTTTGCTTTCCAACTCCTAAAACTCTCTTGGACAAGCTTTGCATAAGAAAATCCTCAGATACTATTTCCATCTTTGCAAGGGAATTAAAGGCTTCAACTCTGACCTTCATGCTCATGTCTCTTGCCATAGAACAAAGCTACATGCACATGCAGTGAATGTGTTATGTGATATTAAGGAGACCAGCCAACAACTGTCGGAAATCCCTGAAACTCAAACAGATACTCAACACCAAAAGGTATTGACATAGAATCTACAAAAACCATGTGCAACCCACAATATAAAGAATATACCTTAGCAAATACTTCATTGCACCAATATGTCTTCATGTCTGCATTAGAAGCTGATAACATCAGACCCCATGAAGCCACCTGAAATATAACAACTCACATCATTCAAACAACTACTACTATCAACTCTCTATAAGATATCTTGCTTACACAAGCAACTTCAAAACAGAATATTAATCATTCAGCATTGACTGAACTCAACAAGAACACAACTTCTAGTGAGAATAACACCAAATTATGTAATTTTCTCATTTTAAACAGACATTAAAATTAAGCAAGGTTTTAAATTGTGATCTCGTCACAATCCTGAATATTATGAAAAGTTACAAACAAATACAACTGACATGACCACTATTGCAATGAGACTTTCTAAACCTTGAAAGCAGCTACAATTGCAGTTTTGAAGCACAGTTTAATACCTTGATTCTAAGTATATTTTCTAAGATCAAAATCCACATTTAGTATAACATAAAATCACATACTTTTAATGAGACCTGCTACGGGTTGAAAATGAAAGTCAACAGAAAGAAAATGAAGTCTTTGTTGAAACCTAAAACTCTTCTCATTTTATTCTTAGATTTTAATAGAGCTATACTATGCCTATTATCTCCCATTCAACAAACAAACAAAAAAAGAGATATACCTATTTAGTAGTGATTAAGAAACATAATACAAAATTTTAGAATTGAATTCTTTTGAAGGGAATATAATTCACTTCAAAAATTAAAAGAAAATACATTTTAATCATTTGGTAAATATTACGTACACACGTTGGATACTAACTTAATTAAGCACTTATCCGTAAATCATTATTACATCTTAAATACTTGAAAATTTTAAAATCAATCCAGAAAAGTGAGAGAATCTATCTTACAACACGAACTGCAGAGAGCCTAACGCAATCTTCCATATCAGTGAGAAGCTGAAGACCACGTTCATAACAACCTTTCACCATGCTAACGTCATCAAACTCTCCACGCTCGCTCAAACCAACAAGCCCTTCCAACGAAGCCTCTCTCACATAAGGGTAAGGATCCTTCGTAAACCCTAACAACACCGTGAACAACAATGCGGGTCGGACTCTGAACCGATAACCCGCATTCTTCAGCATCCATACCCGCCCAGGTACGGAGGATCCGAAACATAGTGAAACGAAGCGTCCGTCGTCGAGTTCGAACTCTTTGGGGAAACTCAATTCTGAAATTGTTGCGAGAGAATCGACGGCGAGGCGAGTGGGGGACTCGGTGGCGCGGAGGAGTGAGTCTAGGGCGAGTTGGGAAAGAGAAGGGTGATGAGTTGTGAGGTCGGAGAGGAGGTTGAGGGTGTGGTGAGTGAGTTGCGGAGAACGAGTTAGGGTTTGGAGGATTGAGGAAACGATGCGTTTTGGAGTTGAAGGGTTGATGAGAAGGGACCTGATGGAAGATAGTGCGTGGAGAGTGAGAGGTTGTTCGGTATGATTCTGTTGAGATTCGGGTTCGGGAGTATCGTCCATTGCCGGCGGGAACAGAGTGAGTGAACGACGGTGGAGCAAAGATACGAGTAAATGGTAACAAATTGGATTTTTTTTAAGAATATCCCATTTTTTTGAATAAATATATTAAACACCAAAATACACTAATACAATATATATATTTTTTGTTTTATCAAATATTGGTTGGAATAAATATATAGTCATTAATTATGTTAATTGTGGTGTTTATTATGTGATAAAAGTGACAAACAATATAAATAATAAAGTATAATTATCATTCATTATCAATATAAATCCTTTTATAGAGTCAATAAATCACAATAATTTAATAAAAATTATCCAATAAAACTATGTACATACTTATATAGACATTAATAAAATATTTGTATATCGTTGCCTATAATGACTTACGATCTAACATAGTTTGCATTTTACGTTGACACTTTTTCTTAATGTTTATAAAGTGCGTTCACAGTAGTACTTGGATAATCTATATTGTGTCTCCCACTATTTTGATATGATATGTTGTATAGCCTTCATATGAGTCACTATCCTTTGTTGGGAAGGTATAATTCGGTGTAGACAATAAGAACTTTTGTTACCTTGTAAACATTCGAGAGAGTGTCAAGAATTATGGATGAAAAGTAGTGAGAAAAGAACAAGACACATGTGGTGTTTTATTTATTTTAGTGACACCATGTACTTTGAACTTCAAGGTCACCTCAAATCTTTCCATAAGCTGCGATTGAGTTTGCAATTTTGTGCACCACAAAGCAATAGTCATTTTGGTTGAATTGCATCACTTGGTGTTTGCATCTTGATTGTCGTTTCTTCTTTGCAAATAGATGACTCAACCTATATATATATGTGAAATTTGTTTTTCTATTTTAAAATATGATAATTTTGGTTTTTCTTTAAATTTTTTAATTAAAAAATGGTGATGTGATAAATTTTAATTGACATGATATATGATACGATGATCTTAAATAATTAATACTTATGAAATTGCAATAAATCACTCTAAAAACTTTAGTTTCAACTTTTGAAATTATTTATTTTTGTAATTTAATTAATAATATATAAATAATTAATACATTTCAATAGTTCTAGATATGATATTGTATCCTACATTATTTAAAAAATATGTCAAATTATTTTTTTTAGTTAAAAAATCTACTAAAACAACCAAAGTTGTCAAGTTTTAAAATAAAGGAACTAGTTTCGCAATTAATGAAAAATAGAGAGACAAAGCCTAATAGGTCGATACAATTACCTCAAAATTCATTGAGGATGTTTCTTATTCTATTTTTTTTCTTGTCTTTGTTTATTGTTTCTAATATTTTTATTTTTATTCTTCTCATTAATTTAACTAGGATGAAAACTTGGAAGAATCCAAGAAAAAATAAGAGAATAAGTAGTTACGAAACTAGAGAACTCAATTGAGGAAAATCAAATAAATCAAAAAGTATTAAAGAATCTAAGGATCACGGAGAGAGTGTATTTTATGTATTACTCTAAAGATTTTTCGTTCTCTAAGAATTTTAACGTGAGGAGTCTTGCTTTGTTTAATTTAAAGATGAGCTTCTTGTTCACTTGATTTTTCTAATCTTAGAAAACAAAGAACCCCTTCTCATCATATCTACCTTCATGATTATAGAGATGTGATTTGGGAGGAGAAGAAATACATAAAAGTTCCATATAGCTAAATTGAAGATGAGCTTCTTGTTGACTTGATTTTTCTAATCTTGGAAAACAAAGAACCCCCTTCTCATCCTATCTACCTTCATGATTGTAGAGATGTGATTGGGAGGAGAAGAAATACATAAAAGTTTCATATAGCTAATGAGAAAAAACTCTCATTTCATATTAAAAATCTTGAGAGTAATTATTTAATTTTGACTAAACAAAATTTTCACTATCAAATTGATCTTTGTCTTCGTACCGGTGATGTAGAGAAAACATATATCACCACATCGGTGTTTAACGTAATATGTCATTGTGTTTAATGTCTAGACTTGACGAAAAGATGTGTTTAATAGATGTGATGCAAATTGAAGAATTATTATGTTATTTTGAAAAAAAATCAAAGACTAAATTAATTAATACTCACAAAATTAGGGACTAAGGGCATGTTTGAAACACTTCTCCTTTTTAGTTTTTGAAAATCATTTTATAAATCAGCTTTAAAAATCAGTTTTTAAAAAGAGTATAAAAATAAAATCCGTTTGACTATCTAATTTTCGAAAATTATTTTAGAGAAGAGAAAAAGAGAAAAGTGGTTTGGCAATCTAATTTTTTTTAAATAATTTTAAAGATTAGAATAAAAAAACTAATTTAAATCTAACTTTTTAAATCTATTTTTTTATATTTAACAATAAAAAGTAAAAAAAAATGATATATTTTTGGAAATATAATAATTCAACTAATACACAATTGATTCATTGAGAAAAAAAATATTTAAACAGCAAATGCATTACAACATAAGGTT
>JBBPBP010000003.1:6101017-6145650 GCA_037974735.1 Cicer chorassanicum
GTTATTTTGAGAAACTCTTCATAAAAATTATTTTTGAAATATATCTTTATTTAAATAAAAAAGTGATTTTAATTATATATTTTAAAAATAATTTTATGAAGAAAAAATTCTTACTTTTTTTGTTAAAAAAAATCACTTTTTTAAACTAACTAACCCCTCCTTTTAATAAAAGCCACCCAGAATCAATTGTTAAGACAAAATCTCTAAATTAATTGTTTTGATGATAATTAAACAAAATGTGAATTAAGAATTATAATTATGATTCTAAGTGTTTTGATATTTAACTTGTGTATTTGAGTGTGTTAAACAAGATAAGTATCAAGTAAATCAAATCAAATATCATTAAAATCAGAGCAAGCAAAAACAGCAGAGCAAAGATCAATCCTGTCAGAATTATGCAAAACGAAGATTGATCTTCAAAATCAAGAATGATCAATCCTGCCAGACTTCTGCAAAACGAAGATTGATCAATTCTGTCAGACTTCCACAAAACGAAGATTGATCTGCAGTATCAAGAATGATCAATCCTGAGCTGAAGACTGCAATCTAAGAAGCTTTGTCAATCTGATATCTTTATCAAGAATAAGTTAGGAAAAGGCTAAAACAGAATCAGCCCAAGTTGGAACAATCAAAGACAAGCCTCATGAAGGATTACAAGAAGCAAGATCATTCCTCATGTTGTACAAACGCAAGTACAGGTACAAGCTGTAAAAGTACAGTTGTACTATCAAATCAAGGCTGCACAACTGACTCAAAAAAGCACACAAGCAATCTCTGCAAAACAGTACTGGATCGAGTACAAAGTCAGATCATACTTAAGTAATCTGAGGATCGATCCTGGACTGCAAGAACACTCCTGGATTCAGTTTGTTCACTCTTGCTTTTGGCCTGCTTTAGTTCACTTACTGTCCTATGACAGCTGGCTTCATTCCAACGGCTATGAGAGCTGTCCAAGCCTCTATTGGAGCTTATAAATGCAGCATCAAGATGAAGAACAAAACACAACTCAAAGTGCCAAGAAAAGCATCAATTTACATTCATATTCGAGCTCACTCAAAGTATCATTCCTTGGCTCGAAAATCTGTTTCTTTGTGTTGTGGTGAAATCAGTAACATTCTAATCCTAAGTTTCAGAATCTATTTCTCAAACAAGAGTTGAGTAAATATTAAGATTCAAAACATCTTCATCATCATTATATTGTAATTCAAAGCTAGTGTATCAACATAGCTTGAAAAGTATGTAGAAATCCTTTTATGTTATAAAAGGTAATTTGTAAAATCCTTACTGAAATAGGCTAAGGTAAATCTGGAAATCCTTTCTAAGGTAGAAAGGTAAAAGTTGTGTAAAGATCAAGATTGATCTACGAAAGTTGTGTAACTACCAAGAACAATCTTGCCTTGAGCACTTAGTGGAAAAACTCACATTTTGTGAGGATTGGACGTAGCCCAAGTTGGGTGAACCAGGATATATGCTTGAGTAATCTCTTTATCTCTATCCTTATTTACTACTTGATTTGCAATAAGTTTTTTCACTGATAAAATCAATATTGCTGTTCTTACACTAACCAAGATCGTTCTTCATATTACCAAGATCAATCTTGAGTAAATTTTTAGTTTTAAAACAGGAAATTTTTAAAAGGGGCAATTATAATTCAAACCTCCCTTTCTTATAATTGATATTGTTACTTCATCAATACCCTATCTACTATACCCACCCACCTATTCTTACGAACCAAATAAACATTCTTCCACTATTATTTCTCCCTCTTTCGATTCAATAGCAAACACCAAGGCTAACAATTCTGCCTCATTTTACTCTCCGCTGAAAATTCTACTCATTCTGTTCCTTACTTCAAATTCCAATTTTTACCACGATATATGAATTAAATTTAAAGTTTAAACTACACAATTATTAATTAATTTAATAAAAACAAACTACATAATTAATGCAACCAAAGGGTACAAAATTTAATAATGTAAAACATACTCAAATTTGTAATCGGATATAATATCCTAAATGAATCTTAACAACAACAAAAAACTCAATAATTTGGCCGTGGTGAAACCAAAGTTCCTACATAATCCTTAGTGTAGAGCCAAAGCATATCTTTAGGAATGTTAGTTCTGTCTTTTCCCTCAAACAAAGTTGTTGCTCGCAATGTACCATCAATGGACTCAAAAAGAATTAAGTATTTACCCTTTAAAGTACCCAATGGTGGTAAAATACAATATTCTTGAGTATGTTGAAGAGCATAATAATTAACTTTCAACAATTGAGTCCAAGAATTTTCAACTCCATACTCATTCATTTGCCATAAAACAAAATGAGTTCTCTTGAAATCATCATGAGAGAAACACAAACGATCCTTCAAAATACCAAGACTTTCCTTAGCTCGACCACAGTTAACACGACGACTATGAACAAAACAAGAAGGCAACGACAATTGTGTATATGTTTCCTTCTCAAGTTCAAGCGAAACAATATAAGGGTTATAATACCACTGATTACACAAATAACGGAACAAATTAGGATCAAGGTTTGAAATTGCTAACCAATAAATGGTACCATTCAAATGCGTTCCATTAAATTGTGATGAAGAACTAAAACCAGGGAAACTTTCAATACATCTCCAACTATTGTCGCATTCGGTGTAAATGTGTACCTCAGATTCTATTGATTCGTGACCATAATAATTGAAATTGACAATTACAACCTTGTAAGTGTCTAATAAGCTATCATAACCAAACCCATACATAGGATCAGGAGAATAATAGTTTTGGGTCTTAAATTTGGCTACAAGAGGTGTTGTATAGGATTTTGATTTGGTCGCAGGATTCCATAAACAAACTTCATATTTTCTACAAGAACATGTCTTGAGCAAACAAACCAACCCATTACAAGAACCAACAACCTTGTGAGGTTTCAATTTGGGATCAAAATCAAAATCTTTAACAATTGTGTATAATGAGTTATTCTCCAAAGTAAAGCTTTTAAAGAGATATGAATAATTATATAGTAGGTTGATATTTTTGTGTGACCTTTTAAGGTGAAGTTTGACAAAATATGGATTAGAGATCAAAGATTTCAAAGACTTAGACAAACACATGAATCGCATAAGGGTTTTGACGGGAAGCCGTGATAGTATTTCGATCATGAGATCCTCACTAACATAAGGTCGTGTCATGTTGATAGGTTTTTGAGTTTTGGTTAATGCTGTGATGTAGATGACTTTTTAAATAATTATAACTATAGTTAAATATTACTAATAATATAATAATTGTGTTTGATTAATAATATAAAAATTATTTATATTGACTGTATATATATGTATATTAAATTTCAATTATATTGCATGGGGATTGCCTATTTCGCTAATTTTTAAATAATTTGTGACTTTATGCGGATTAATATTCATGTCATTATATCAAATTCTGCGTCATTTGACTCTCTCGTGCCACTGTAAATCTCAGTCATTGTGTTTGTATTATGATGATATGCATTATTTGTTACTTCAAATGCTAAATTTTACGGGAGTAACAAAATGCAGAGTTTTAAAAAAAATATATTTCTCTTTTATGAAATGTTTACGGGAGATAATGTTTACTATAGGTTAGGGATTTGGGGTTTAAGGGTTTGAAATGAAGAAATGGATTTTTATTTTATTTTTGGTTATATTTAGGGGTTTTGAAATAGATTGTTAAAATAATTTATACATGTGAAGTTCTAAGACTGAAATTAAGAATAGATTATTGTAGAGTTGAGTTTCCTTGATGACATGAAGTTATGTTATTTTGATGTGTTTGAAATTAAATACCTTGAATTTCACTATTGTGACAAATTAGTTAGAGTAAATTGACATTGTGATGCTGTTTTGATGTATTCATTGCTTGATTTATTCATAATTTGTAGCATTAGTGTTTGCAAAGGTTGTTAGGAACTTAGTGTGATTGAATGAGTGTTGTTAACTTAAAATTCGCATGCCATATGTGTGATGTTTTGGTCATAACTTTTTCTCTAGACCTTAGTTCTGAATGATTGTTAGTTTTCTGGAAACTAGACTCAATTACCTTCAAATTGAGTACAAACTGTGTGATGTTTGATTGAGTGTTGATGCTTAAAAATGAGTTACAAGTTAGACAAGAGTTGTTGTCCTGTTTTTCTAATTTTGTGTATTATTTTGATAAATTGCAAGAATTAGGGGCTTAATTTGAAAAAATAAAACTTTATCTATAAACTAGACATCATAAGCTTTCCAAAGAGTGCTTATTTACTCAATTCTGATTCTTATAAGTTCGTGTCAGTTGACTCTGCAGTTAAACTCAGTTTTACGTTATTATAACATAAATTTGGGGTTGTTTTGGGAAAAATCTATCTTAAGCATGTTCCCTTGAATTTCATTTTACATTATATGATTTATAAGATATAATTGACTTAATAGTGTTTGTTATCATAAGAATTTTTAAGGTTGAGTGTGTGGTAGTCTTTAATATATTTATTAAAGTTACTAACAAGAAGAGGGCATTAGTAAAACTAATGAAGTCTTTATGACATGCTTGTTAGGTAGAGTTGAAGTCATTAGATTACTCACGTCTAATGGCTTAAATACTTAGAAAGAGTCAAAACTATACATAGAAGGGGTAACTTGATAATAACTATAAAGAAAGATGAACTCAGAAGATAAATATATCTTTGAATTAGAATGTTAATTGATTTGGTTTCATCCCTTGAGATCCACTGAGATGTAATCTCATTTCACGTTATTTAAATGTTTTACAGGTAAAAAGACTTAGATCAAGAGCTGGAGAAATGAAGCATTGCAGTTTTTGCTATAGTTTGTTTAAAATTTCTAGGAAATTATTTTGAACCATGGATGTGTTATGTACTCCATATTTTTTTTGCTCTTTCTTTGAAGGATTAGTATGTGCATTAATACATTTGCATGACTTTGTGTTGGGATTTGTATTAACCATCTGTTTTGTCGAATTATGCTAATGCTCAAGTTATATTCTAAACAATTAACTTATGGTATTACATTTTTGGTATCAGAGCTCGTTCGAACCGACCTTACTGTGGGTAGTTAGGATTAGTTGTTGTTCTTGTTTTGAGACTATATATTTTTCAATTATCAATTCATGGAATATTAAGTCTGATCAACTTAATATTTGTGTTTGATATGCAGAACTATATGGAACCAAATCCAAGACCACCTAGTAGGCCTCGTAGAAGGCGGACTAATGATGAACTTTGGGAACAAATGATACAAATGATGCAACAACAACTAATGATGCAACAACAGCAAACTGTTACAACCAACATAATGAATCGTCTTGCGCAAGCTGTCGGACCTGCTCAACCATCGCCACCACCTCCACCAGAGGCCGCAAACAGATTATTTTATGACTTTCACAAGTTGAAACCCCCAGCTTTTCTAGGGAGCCCAATGCCATTGGAAGCTCAATCATGGTTGGATGAAATGACTAATTTTGTGCGATGTATTGAAGAAGATAAAGTAGATTTTGCTACTCATATGCTACAAGGAGAAGTTGAGAACTGGTGGAAGGGTGCAAAGGAATACATGATTAGTGAGGGTACACCGATGAACTGGGAGAATTTTTGTACCGTATTTTGAGATTTGTATTAACCATCTCATTTGTCGAATTATGATAATACTCAAGTTATATTCTAGACAATTAACTTATGGTATTACAATAGATCATCCGTGCATTACGTAAATTGATATGTGTATAGTAACTAAAATTTATTTTATCAATTTTTTAAATTATTAAATAAATAAATAATTTATTTTAAAATATTAATTCACTGTTTTAACATTTTTGGAAGGGACTATTTTGACTTTTGATAGTATATCAAATTTTCAATTGATCTAGTTCTATACTAAAATTTTAATGATAATGTTCATATAAAAAAAATTAATGATAATATGATTTGATTAAAGTGAATAAAAATAATTTTATTGTTACTGAGATAAATAGAGTTCATTATAACTTTTACGTTAATTTGTCTCTCTATATAAGATATTCTCAAAAATATCTTTAATTGGATGGAAAGAATCAAAAGATCATTCAATTTTACTTTTTCTTAATTCTTATGCATCATTAATCAAAAGAGATAGAGATGGTAATATTTAAATTTGATTAGGACAACATCACAAAGAAGTTTAGCTTTCGATTAAATTTGATTTTATGATATTTTATAATTTTTAAAAGTAATTCAAGAAGCATAAACTTTCAAATGTTAATAACCAATGAAATTTTTTTCTACAGAGTGTCTGGACATCTGTCTATTTTTCTATTGTAATAATGTATATTAATCCTAAATAATAATCTTTATTTTTATTTTAAATAAAATATATAAAATTAATTAAATATAATTATAAAAATTAAACATCCACATTAATACGAATGACTACACTTCTACAAATTGTGAAGAATAAAGAAAAGAAAATTACCATAATGCTATGTTCGTCATATTCTTTGAGTGAGTACCATTAAAACCCTAGTTCCCCTTTCTAAAATCCTAACTTAGAATTTGACTCCAATTTGAAAAATTGGTTGTGTACAATGCAATCAATCGTATTATTTTTTCATCGAATTTCAAATTATCAAATTCATGAAAATCAAAGGATTAGAAAAAAATTATTTTTGTTATGCCCATGTTAATTTCTTAACTTCTTTCGATGGGAATGGTAAAAAAACTTCACCAAAAACTACATTGAAGATGGGAAAGATAATCTACTAGGGGTCAGAATATACTTAGGCTATTTAGATGCTTTAAATTGCTTAGGAAAATTTCTTAAACCTTGTGCAATTTTGAATGGTTAAGAGGATTCCTTCATCCTTCCATTTTTCCATTTTCATGCGTTGTTATTGTAAATAAATTTACGCAATAGATTAATATCAATAATGTAGATGACTTTTTAAATAATTATAACTATAGTTAAATATTACTAATAATATAATAATTGTGTTTGATTAATAATATAAAAATTATTTATATTGACTGTATATATATGTATATTAAATTTCAATTATATTGCATGGGGATTGCCTATTTCGCTAATTTTTAAATAATTTGTGACTTTATGCGGATTAATATTCATGTCATTATATCAAATTCTGCGTCATTTGACTCTCTCGTGCCACTGTAAATCTCAGTCATTGTGTTTGTATTATGATGATATGCATTATTTGTTACTTCAAATGCTAAATTTTACGGGAGTAACAAAATGCAGAGTTTTAAAAAAAATATATTTCTCTTTTATGAAATGTTATGTAAAAAAAATTATATTGTAAACATATTATAATTAATCATGTGATATTAGAATTATTTATGGTAAAAATTATACATTTTTAACAATTAATCTAACAGTTATAATTGAATGAGTGTGTAAAAGATTATTCTATACTGTTATTTATAGTGTAAAAGAAGTAGTTATGATTCTAAATACAAATTAAATTCAAAATTTAAATTACACAATAATTAATTAATTTAATAAAAACAAACTACATAATTAATGCAACCAAAGGGTACAAAATTAATAGCGTAAAAGATACTAAAATTTATAATTGAATACAATGTCATAAACGAATCTTAACCAATTATGAAGCTTTTAAGATGTGAAATCCCGTTTGAGTAAAAAAAAATGTGACATCCTTATAAATGGCAAAATTTATACATAAGATATTTCATAGTTTTGAAAAAAAATATAAATACCGGATAACAAAAAATACTAAATAATTTCATCGTGGTGAAAGTAAAGTTTGTACGTAATCTTTAGTATAGAGCCAAACCATACTTTTTGGAAGTTTAGCATTTTCTTCTTGGCTGTTGCTTGCCATCTATCATCCATGGTCACAATAAGAATTAAGTGATCATTCTTTAAAGTACCCAATGGTGGTAAAATACAATATTCTTGATCAATTTCAAGGGTTTGATATTTATGTTTCAACAATTGAGTCCAAGAATTTTCAACCTCATACTCGTTCATTTGCCATAAAACAAAATGAATTCTCTCGAGATCTCCTGAGAGAAACACAAACGATCTTTCAAAATCACAAGACTTGTTTTAGCTCGACCACCGTTAACACGACGACTATGAACAAAACAAGAAGGCAACGACAATTGTGTATATGTTTCCTTCTCAAGATCAAGCGAAACAATATAAGGTTATAATACCACTGATTACACAAATAACGGAACAAATTAGGATCAAGGTTTGAAATTGCTAACCAATAAATGGTACCATTCAAATGCGTTCCATTAAATTGTGATGAAGAACTAAAACCAGGGAAACTTTCAATACATCTCCAACTATTGTCGCGTTCGGTGTAAATGTGTACCTCAGATTCTATTGATTCGTGACCATAATAATTGAAATTGACAATTACAACCTTGTAAGTGTCTAATAAGGTATCATAACCAAACCCATACATAGGATCAGGAGAATAATAGTTTTGGGTCTTAAATTTGGCTACAAGAGGTGTTGTATAGGATTTTGATTTGGTCGCAGGATTCCATAAACAAACTTCATATTTTCTACAAGAACATGTCTTGAGCAAACAAACCAACCCATTACAAGAACCAACAACCTTATGAGGTTTCAATCTTGGATCAAAATCAAAATCTTTAACAATTGTGGATAATGAGTTACTCTCCAAAGTAAAGCTTTTAAAGAGATATGAATAATTATATAGTAGGTTGATATTTTTGTGTGACCTTTTAAGGTGAAGTTTGACAAAATATGGATTAGAGATCAAAGATTTCAAAGACTTAGACAAACACATGAATCGCATAAGGGTTTTGACGGGAAGCCGTGATAGTATTTCGATCATGAGATCCTCACTAACATAAGGTCGTGTCATGTTGATAGGTTTTTGAGTTTTGGTTAATGCTGTGATGCAAAATGAGGCATCAAGCCTATATATAGAGAGAGAGAATATAAATATTTAATTTATCAATAATATTTTTTTAACAATTTATTTACTTGTTCTTAGTAAGTGATTAGTTATTTTACTTAGGAGTGTGCCACCTGAACGTTTATAATGTGACCAATTTTTTTTAATTAAATTGTGAACCGGTTTCTTCTCATTCAATTATTTCTACCCTTGCCTTGATCACTTGTCTCCGCTAACTAGTAGGAATAGAGACACATCACTTTTTTTATCCGTGTATAGGGCACCTAATAAGAGAATTTAAAAATTACATTGATATTCTTTATTTTTATTTTTTGACTTAATTGTAATTTTAATTTCTCCGTTATTATTAATTTATGAAATTGGTCCCTATTTTAAATATTTATAGTTTTAGTTCTTTCTTCTGATTTTTGAATTAAAAAATGACATTTGACATATTTTTAATGATGTGACATACAATTCTATGATATAGAATCATCTAGATTCATTAATTTTTCATATATTATCAACTAAATTAAAAATATAAAAAATTTCTGAAGCTGAAATCTAAGTTTTTACGGCGTTTTATTTCAATTTCATAAGTGTTAACATCATCGTATCATATTAAAACATTTCATATCATCATTTTTTAGTTAAAAAATTATAAGGACCAAAATTGTCAACTTTTAAAATTGAGGGACTAATTTCGTGAATCAGTAAAAATAAGATAACTAAAACGGCAATTAAGTCTTTTTACTTTGAGTACTCTAAAATATTCTTATATCTACATTATGTATTTAGAAGATACAAATTTTGAAAATACTCTCATAGTTCCACTAAACACTTATCATCGCTTTCTAAAACGCTACAAAATCGCGACCCATCCAACAAATAAGATTAATTGTTCAACAAAGGGTAGAATATTGAAACAAGCAAAGTATTATTTCTCAGTAATACTTGATTGTAATGTTAGTTACCAAGATCAAATGTCTTTGATACTATGAAACCCTAAAGAATCGCGCACTTATTCCTGAAGTGTTAGTTACCAAAAATAAATGTCTTTGATACTAAGAAACCCTGAGAAACCACACACTTATTACTGGTGTCTTTGATACTAAGAAACCACGAGGACTATTGCACTTACTCTTTGGGGGTACTTATGTGTTGTTGCACTTACTCTTAGATGTACTTATATGTGTTGTCACATTTACTTTAAGGGTATTTATATCTGTTGTAGGGTGATGGATGAATGTTTATTATTTGTTCCATGGATGTTGATATTCATATTAGCATATTTGTTTGGATGAGTATAGAATGGTTGTCTCAAAAGTAAAATTGTAATATGACATATGATTTTGGGAAAACTTTTACTTATGAATATGATTGAATGTGGGGAAGTAGTTAAATTTTATAAGAAAAAAAATAGTTATGTTAAAAAAAAATTGAAAAATAATAAGGGGAATTAGTTTGTCTTGAGGTTATAAATAAGGGGAAATAGAAGAGTGAATAATAAATAGGATCTATTTAGTATGAAAACTCAATAAGACAAAACCTCAATTTATCAAATCAACACCACTTATTTTTCTTCCATTCTATTTACACAACAACACTAACACAAAACACACATCACAAACAAAAAAAGACAAAGAAAGAAAAAAAAAAGAAAGGGGGAGAGGATGACATAAACAAATAGAGAGGGAGAGGAAGAAAGGGTGAGAGAGAGAAGAAGAAGAAAGGGTGAGGGGGAGAAGAAGGGGAAAAAACAATACAACATTGACAAAACAAGAAGAAGAGAAAGGAATAATGTTTTGTTTTTGCTAAAAGTCAAGGTAGAAAGAATTGAGAGTATCATAATCTTCTCAATCATTTTGGAAATCAAGAGGTGGGTTTCCCTTTTTCTATTTTCCTTAATGCATGTATGAGATAATGTTTACTATAGGTTAGGGATTTGGGGTTTAAGGGTTTGAAATGAAGAAATAGATTTTTATTTTATTTTTGGTTATATTTAGGGGTTTTGAAATAGATTGTTAAAATAATTTATACATGTGAAGTTCTAAGACTGAAATTAAGAATAGATTATTGTAGAGTTGAGTTTCCTTGATGACATGAAGTTATGTTATTTTGATGTGTTTGAAATTAAATACCTTGAATTTCACTATTGTGACAAATTAGTTAGAGTAAATTGACATTGTGATGCTGTTTTGATGTATTCATTGCTTGATTTATTCATAATTTGTAGTTAACTTAAAATTCGCATGCCATATGTGTGATGTTTTGGTCATAACTTTTTCTCTAGACCTTAGTTCTGAATGATTGTTAGTTTTCTGGAAACTAGACTCAATTACCTTCAATCCTCTTAGTTCTGAAGGACTTGATCAAAACAAGAAGGAAACCACAATTGTGTATACGTTTCCTTCCCAAGATCAAGTGAAACAATATAAAGGAGAATCTTTTAATATTTTTCCAACGAGGTGTAAATGTTCACCTAGATTCCATGAGTGTATCATAAACACTAGTCTCGAATTGGACAATTACCACCTTGTAAGTGTATGATAAGCTATCATAACTAAACCCAAATATAGGATAATCACAACAATAATAATGTGGGTATTAAAATTGGCTACAAGAGATGTTTTATAGGATTTTAATTTGGTCGCAGGGCTCCATAAACAAACTAAATGTTTTCTATTAGAACACGCTTGATCAAACAAATTCTAGTGATAAAAAAGTTCAATCCTCTTGTCAAAAGAAATAATATTTAAACCTTTTCAACAAACGAAAGGGAAGTTTTACAAAATTAATTGCACCACAAAACATACAGTGTTCAAAAAACAACCATAACAAAATACAACACCCAACACTCCCAAACAAGGATAAAGTGATAAACTCGTTCTTTTTGCATTATCTCAGTATTTTAATTCAAACTGTATTCTGTAAAAAAAAAAACATTAGAAATTGTGTATCCATCCTATTCTTGCACTAAAATGTGATGATATGGTGATACATGACTAGTTGACAAATATCTCCACTGGAAATGGAACTTTAACAGTAAATACTGGAAATATAGATAAAATATGATGGGAACAAAAAATGGCTGATCATCATCTGCTTGGTTTTGATCGTTGCTTCTTTTGTTTCTTATATTGTTCATATAGCTGAAGTGATTGTGCGGTTGTATCCAACTTACTTCTCAACCTTTCATTCTCCTTGATATCTTGAAGAACCGTAAAATGAGAACTAAGTTTCCTTCGCAAATCGTCCTCATCAAAGGAACTCGTTACTGTTGTAGAACCAATGGAATTTGATGTAGCATTGCTGTTTGATGATCGCTTCTTGTTTTTTAATTTTATACCGTCACTTTGTTCAAAACATAGTTCTTGGTCAAGAGACATGTCCTTGAAAGCTTGTTGAGGAGAGGACTTGGAGAGGAAGACTTGGTTGTGTTCGCCACTCATGCTTGAAATGCCCGACGCCATTGTTGATATGGCTGGGTGATAGTGTTTCGACAAAAGACTGAGTTCCCAAAGAACCGAGGCAAGGGCACCGCTTAAATTAGGATCTGTCGAATATGGTAGATATTTCTGCAAATTTGAGACAGGAGACATAAACATATTGTTGTAGTCCATACTCCATAAAAGCCGACACAAAACAAGGGTGCACGTTAAAAATCTTAGGGAGCTTCTTTTCTCACTCTCCATACACTTCGGAAGTATACTTTCACTCTCCATACACTTCGGAAGTATACTTTCGAAAAAAAACACACATTTGTTGCTGGAAATATACTTTTGAACAAACAGTTTGTTTTTTCTCCTCCAAATGTATACTTCTAACACAAAGTAGCACTCAAAATCTTATAATCAAAATCAACCGTCTGACATCTTTGAATTTTTACATAAACCCTCTGTCCTAACAATTTCTGCTCACCCAGTTTTTATTTTATATATATATATATAATAAAAGAATAACTTAAGGCTGATGCAGAAAACTTTGGAAGCATTTCTCCATCTTACTCTCTTCCGTTATATCAAGTTCTTCCTTGTCATCATTCACTTTATCTCTAAACAAGATGTTTCATGCATGGTATATCAGGTTTTTAAACTATGCATAATTTTTTTGTATTATTAGCTACTACACTACCTAGAAAAACAATAATAGCATGCTTCAAGGACACACCAGAGCATAATAATTCTACATCAAAAAGAGATAATGGGCATAAAAATGTATTAAGGTCTTCATATCTCTATTTGGCTTGGTTTATAAACAGCATTGTGTATGCGTGTGTGAGGGATTACTAAATATAGTAGGTATAACAACAATCGTGTGGCACATATCACTCTTGTTTTAACATCATGAAAAAAGCAAGCTTACTGAAATTGACCCAGAAACAGAGCCCCCTCCAGTGTCATTTTCCAACAGATTTCTGCACTTGACATTCTTCAGAATAAGATGCTTTACTGTGACCAAGGCTGAAAAAGGTATAAAGGAAAACATATTCAGTCTCTGTTTCTTTTCTTTTTATTTCTTTTCCTCTATGCTTAATTTCCAAAATAATGGCACATACGAAGAAGGTTGATATAAGAATATTAAAACGAACCAGCCATGGAATCTGCAGATCCAACACACAGTGAATATGTAGACAAACGTTTTATAAATGCAGCAGTTTTTTGCATGTCATGCTGCCTATCGTCGCACAACATTATCTTCAAAGCTTCTGCTAACACCTCTCCTTGATCCCTGTTTGCATAAAAATGAAAAATAAATTAGAATAAATCAAGCGTTAAAGCTAAGTAATACAATCTAAAAATAAGGTGCATATTGTTGTGCAATACTACTTAAAAGTTAAAACAAGGAAATCAAAAGCAAAAATAAACAATAGCTCTTTAATATAGATATGTACAATCTTGATGCATTCAAACATTCAGAATCAAGTGAACTCATGTTCTGCTCTGTCATATTCCAAGCTGTCTAACAAATGCTACTCTAGTGCTCAAGTCATAATTTAATAAGCAAAATCATGGAAGAAAAGACTGGATTCATAATAATTACTAACAATATGATAATGATGACTTGAAATCAGTTCATTATAAAATCTTAAGATGCTAGACAAAGACCCATGAATGTATTGTATATCTTTATCTATATAATCTATAATCTCTATTAGTGTAGTTTGCTGTCATAATCATTAATGTTATATTTGAATGCTTGCATATGCACTGAACAAACTAACATGCAATCCAACACCAAACAACTATATTGATAACACATTGGTCAATTGGTAAAAGCAAGAACTTTGGGATATTGAAATTTAATGCAAACCTTCCAGGCCTGTATTCAAGTAAGAGATTGTAAAGATGGACAGAGAAGTCCTGTAAATCAACGTTCAACGCATCAAGATTGGTTCTCATCACTTTAAAAGCAACAATGCAACATTGCAGGCGTTCAGATACGGTTAGACATTTAGGACATTTCTCAGATGTGTTCCCTGAGTTACTATTTCCAGATGCAAGTATTTTCAAATGCTTCATTAAATCCCCCAGGAAATCAAGGTCAAGCAGGTGCGAGAATTTTGCCAGTCCTTTCAGACATGGATCAAGCAATGGGTGGGGTTCCACTCCCACTGCAGCAGATAATGCCCCAGGGTTTGCTTCAGGCCTGATCAAGAAAGTGAAGGAAAATTAGTAACCATGACGATAGAATTGATTAACTCCCATCCAAAATTTCTTAAAAGTTAAACACAAACAAAAAGTGCATGTGAGAAAAATTAAATCATAGGAAAATATGTAAGAGTAAAAAAAATTACAACATAGTAAAGTAAGAAACCAACAAAGATATCCAAAGCATCATCTTTAGACTGAGCGATTTCTAGTAAATCTCCATTTTCCTTTTAGTTATAAATCCAATCCAGATGCAATAATTCCAACATAAGGATCCATAAGAAAATATAAAATCATTGTGGATCTGAGTGTAGGCGTGTGAATTGAATTTTATTCCAGAAAAAAAAATGTTATTTTAGGGAGGTTGCAATACAGAAAATTTTGGAAGCAGAAACAGCCCCAAAAAAAAAACAAAAGTTGGAGCTACTTCTACACAATCTGTTGATAAAGCTTTAAGAAGAAACTAGTTTAAAGAACTTTTTAACAACCAAAAGTAACGTAAGAATTCAAATTCCTCCTCCCTCCACGGACATTCCTTTTTCCTATTGTTTCTCAGGTTTCCAACTGTTCATAAAGAAAACAAGCCTACAAGACTACCAACTGCCACAGCAATGATCAGAGGAAAAAAAGTAACAGACAAAATGTAGAACTCATAGGTATGTATGATTAGTTGGCTACACGAGGAAAATTGTGAGTACTGTTCACAAGTGATCATGAACAAACCAAGAACTGCAAAAACTACTGAGCAAATGGAAAAATGCATGATATCAAGTCAATGCATTGTCGGCATATTGATTGCAATAGGAATTGTGAAATCAAGATTCAAGAACATGTTAGTGGATCAAGCATCTACATTCTTCAAGCATGTATTTTATTTAGTGGAATATCATTTTATTTGTTTATTTAATTATTATGGTAGTTTCATTTTAATTTAAGCCAACCGTCCATATATCAAAAGATTAAGCATCTTATTAAATGGGCAACTGGATTTACAAGCTTATTAACATCAGCATCTCGTTGTAATATAGCAATACACATGATATGAATTTAAACACACCTGGCAGCTAACGACTGCAGCGTATGCTTCAAAATGCGAAAGTATGTCTCAAACACAGCAGAAAGTGTTTGTGTTTGCATTTGTCTCTTCTCCATGACATCCATGGTAAAGGAAGCAGCCTTGTAATCAGCTTCAACCTGCATCAAGCATCAGTAAAATCTCATTCTACCATCAACCAAACATCCAGATCAGAGTGACTCTTGTGGGAAAAATAATCACCTCCTCTCTTGTCTTAGAAATCGACTCTTGCCTACTTTTCTTTCTGTCATTTTCCGGCAACTGATTTGATGCCTCCATTTGTTTTCTTTTCATACCTTTCTTATTTTTAAATTTCTTATCCTTGTCTATCTTTTCAGACTTCCCAAGATCCTCATCAAATGAAAGAGACAAGAAAACCTGAATAAGCATTCAAAAGAACAAATATCACTTAACAGCTTTATGTTCAGTGAAATATTCCACATCAAATATAACTGAGTTTCACTCAAATAACTATCATGATCTCATCACCCTCAAAAAAGTGCAATAGCAACCTGAATCGAAAACAGAAGATTTACAAGTATAAACTTCCAATAAAACTAAAAAAAACGGATAGGGAAGCATGGGACTTGTATCATACCTCAATAGAATCAGGGTGCAACTGGCAATTATGATCTTTAACCTGATAAGAAATCAACCGCACAGCCTCCACAGTAGCTTCGCCACCATGTTTACCCTCATTTGTGAAGAGTGACTTAATTGTTGAGCAGCAAAGTTTCCTGTTGAACAAAAACAATAATTTTTGTCAGATACACAATAGTAACCACTAGAGCATACAAATATAGAAACAGAAAACAGATCATTATTCATATGCATTATATGAGCAAACAAAAACTGGAAACCCAAAAGAGCAATTTGTTTTTTGTCTAAACCCTCAATTTCTAGAAGCCACATTGGATACCGACTGATTTACAATTATTGAATGAAACAAGATTCTTAAGTTACACAGCTGTAAAGCTTGTCATATTTATAAACGGGAAACAATAATAGTTGTTTCAATTGACACGGATGGTGTTGTAAAACTCTACAACTAGTGCTACGTCAACGATAACATTCACATCTTTAAAGATCAACATTTTTTTTAATCAGGTATGCTTTGCATACTTGGCAACATTTTTCATATACTTACCAACACCATTTTCAATCACATGTAGCCAATGTGTACATTTACATAATATTACCCCCCATCAATGGCATGAATGTAGTTCTATTTGAATTTGAAAAGAACGGAAATATTTTTCCATGCACTTTTAAAATCAAATGGAGACAAATGGTTTGCCTTGCGACGCTATTCCACGCTATTGACAGCCTAGATGGAGAGTATACACAACTTTTATCTAGTATTGAACTACATACGGCAGTTTAGCATTTTAAACCACCAAAAAGCTAATTATCCAAGACTTACCCTTCAGCCTAAAATTTTAACAAAATTTATGAAACTGATATTCATGCTCTTTCGTAGGAAATTCCATAAAATACTTGAGAAAGAAAACCTTAGTAAAACAATGGCCAATAGCAAATATACAACCGCACCTTATGGCCTCATTACTGGAGCTTATGTTTCTGACAGTTGCATCCAACAAGGTTTCACGAAAGTTGAAATGGGGATTTGAATCAAGTAAAGAACAAATACAACGAATTGCGACAAGCTGAAATAAAGGCTGCTTTTCTAAGGCTATCAGCCTTTGCAAGTAAGCCTGATGACATGCATAAATAGAGGCAAAGGAAAAAAAAGTTAGTGACACAGATATCTAATAAAATTCATACTTTATAAACAATTTTAAACAAGCTATCATAAAAATTTCAGCAAATTGGGAAGTAGGTTCAAAGACAAGAAAACAGGCACCAATGCACTGGAACGGTAAGCCATATCTAACAGAAAATATTTATTTAAGCTAAATCAAGTAATAAAATTAATTTGCATAGAACTAGAAGTCAAGCATGAATATGAACCTTGTAAGCAGAGAGGAGAGTTGATTCATAAAAACGCATCTTTTTAACAGTCTTTGAAACCTTCATTTCTAATTCCTTTTCAGTAGGAAGCCTGATTCGATAGCTGGACATCGCATGCATTGATGTCAAAGTTGAAACATTAAAAATAGAATTAGTGAGGAAGAAAACCAAATGTAAATTATAATATCATTGCATACAGAATGAGCATTATATGGCTGTCAGGCATACCCAGGTATAATATCTCTGAAAACAGCCAAGAGGGATAGAAGTCCAAGTTTAACAATTGTTTGATCATTATCTTTAGATATTTGTACCAACTCCTTCAGAAATTTAATATTGGACTCTGGGTCTGTTAGCAAGGCATGTCCCAACTCTGCAAGTTTACACTTTTTACTTTCAAATGCCTCTTCAGCTTTAAGATCATCTTTAACCTCAGCCTAAACAATGAAAAGGTAACATATTATGTAAAATATTGAACTCAAGAACTTATAGTCCTCATAGCAGTTCAAGAGAATTATTAGAATTTGTAACGTGAGAAAATAAGAGGAAGAAAAATTATGAGTCTCTGAGAAACTTCATATTGCATGAGGGCTTGCAGAGACTCTGTATTTATAGAGAACTCCAGTAGAGACATAACAATATAAATTTATAATAGAATTAGTTATCTGCCCCGAAAGTGGTGTTGTTAAATACAGGCAATGGCGGCACAATGGCAATGTCATGGTGGAACTACAATGATGTGGTGGACTTTGTGCCAGCCACCATAGACAATTTGTTGAGTGCTGCCAACTATGGCGGCATCATCGGTCGCAATCCCATGTTTATATGGCAGGACTTTGGCCATCAATCAGCGACAACATTGCTTCACAGGAAATTAAACTGGAAAGAACGCTAGAGGTTGACCTTCAATCAATTGGGTCAGATGACTAGTCTGCATCACAAGCTCACTAAATGTTAGTAACAGACACTGAGAAGATAGTGTTGGTTTGAGAAGAAGACCATAATGCACAGATCCTTTTAAATACCTAAGGATCCTCTTAATTAGCTTTTTATGTTCCTCTAGAGGTTGAGACGATAACTGAAAATTTTGGTTCACACCATAACAAATTTTTGGCCTGGTTGTTGTATATTTTAGCTAGCAAGCTCCTATCATTGGAGTAGATACCCTTTTCCCTCAATCATATAGCATTGTCAAGTAAATCCCGAATGTATTTAGCTTGAGATAGCAGTTGCAAACCATCTTTTGGTATTTGATTTCACTGCCCAAAAAGTAGTTCAACTCACCTAGCTATTTGAGAGAAAAGTGGGGTTTAATTTGGTTGTGACAATGAAAAGGAGCTGCCTATGAACATTATATTTATATTATATACTATATTTATATTATATCATCCACATATGCCAGCACATAGAGACAGTGTTAGGAGCCACGAAGAGTGAAAAGGGATGGATCACACCTAATGGTCTTGAAACCAAAGCCTAATAGTGCATAAGCCAGCCTCACAAACCAACCTTAGGTTGCTTCTTTGAACCCAGAACATGGCTTACATCTAGCTGCTGGATACAACAATATGAGTTAGTGTTAAGGTAAGGACTATTCAAGTAGTCACTGGTTCCACAGCAGCAGAGAAATTTTCTATATAATGGAAATTGTTGGTTATATCCTTTTGCCAAATGGTGTCCTTTATATTTATTAATATTTCTATGTGGATTATCCTTTACCCGAAATACTCATTTGCAACCAGTTCCCTGCCTATGTGCAGGAAGAACAACAATAATTGTCATTAACCAATGCATCATTTTCACGCTACATTGCTGCCAGCCACTTAGGGTTAGCCAAGGAAGTAACTATGGTAGGACCCAGCTATGAAAAGGGAATGGTGGTAGGTTCCAAATGTGTAAGGAGAGTGGGAACTAATCTGGGTTTACGAATTACAGACTTGGACCTTTTTGCATAGATAAATGTTTGGGGTCTGCTGGGATAGGAGGTGCTGCAGTATCCAACTTAAATTTATAAGAAGATAATAATTCTGAAGGAACAGAATCTTTATTAATAGCACAGGGAATAGAAACGGGTAATAGTTCTCCTATGACAATTTCAAAAATCAAATGTAAAACAAAAAAAAATTGTTCTGTCCTGTGACTATATTAAAATCGAACACGAAACAAATATTGTTGTCTTGGTCAGTCCCTCATTAAAAAAAATCAAATGGACCCTAAAAAATATGTTAAATTAATATTGTTAAACAGATAGGGTAATACCAAAACTGCTGCCTGCGGTGGTTCTTCCCCTTCTTCTTTAGCCACCTCTTTCCCTTGTTTCTTCTCCTCTTTTCTGATTTTCTTAAGTTTGGCTCTCTTTTCAGCCTTAGTCAGCTTCACTAGACCTTTGTCTGCATTGCCATCCTCTCCAGTTTCCTCTTCAGTTGGACCATTTTGTGCTACCGTCTTGGTAGCTGCAGAATGTTGGAACATTCGTTACCAAATCAACTAATAAAAGAAAGAAAAGAATAATAAATAACAACAATGCACAAATTCAATATAAGCGAACACTAGATACCTGTCCGGTAATAGACTTTTCCATCTAAAGTCTTGACTGGAAGAGCATCTACTCGATCAACCTGCAGACCTGTTTCTTCTTTTTCTTTCTTGAGAGCATTCTTCTGCATCCGTTGCTCATACAGTTTCTCCAAAGCATCATCTTTGGCATCAGCAACCCGTGTAACATGCCTAAGGAAACACAACACATTTATATCCTATGTCAGTTCAACTCGTAATAACTATAATGATTATTCACGTGAAGTAAACTCTTACAATTTAGAAGTAATTTCCACAATGTACAAGTGACATGAAGGAAACAACAACTGTTAATCTATTAAAAACACAATTTTGATGGTTCAATCTATAGCTTATGAATGTGAAAGTTTCTAAGTGCTAAATCTACAATGATTTCTAGTTACATAAATAAATAGAAATATAAGTATCCAAATATTTCCAAAAAACTTTTTAAAAGAGAATAAAAAAGAAAAAACCCGACTGTTAAATTGAGACAAAAAAATTCTTATAACTTTCAGAAACAAATGGTGCTAACCGAACAATTTAGACGAAAAATGAAAAATATATGATTGGAGTTAATGCAATAGAAGAAGAAGGAAACGAGAATGGAAGAGAGGTTTCGAACTTGGTAATTGATTTTGTGTCCAAGGTGGAAAGCAAGGAAGCATAGGCGCGATTTTCGTTGACGAATCGGAGGTCGTCGTCGGAAACCTCGACTTCGTCGTCTGGAATCTCCGGCGGGAGGTCCGGCGGAAGAACAATCTTCTGCTGCTGCTGCTTCTGCTTCTTACCCATCGTTGGTTGAATGAAACAAGGGTTTAGTTCAGTTTAGTTTTAGTTAGGGTTTATGGTTTTTTGGGTTTATGATATTTCACATAAGATAACGACTCCCTCTATACGCTGTCAGAAAAAAAAAAAACTCCTTCTTGGTTAGGTTTTTTTTTGGGTACATTCTTGGTTAGGGTTTATGAATTACGATCAATACGAAATATATTTTTTTATTAAAAAAATTTATACACTCCAATATACCACAATTCTACCGATTAAATATTAAGAGTGTATTTGTTTTTGCAAAATTAAAAATTGATTTTAAAATAAATTGTGTTGTAAAAAATTACTTTATGTTCAATTAATTTTTTATCTAGATCAATTTAACGGAATTAATCATGTCCATCATATAAACATACACTAAGATTGAAATATATAAATTGGTTCTCGAAATTGGGAGTTTCAATTAAAATAATCTTTGAAATTTACAAAATAATATATACATCTTTGAAATTGTGATATAACGGTCAAAGTAGTCATTTTGTTTTTTTTTTTTTTTGAGAAAATGAGGCTCGAAGCATTTCATTAATAATAATAATTTGGGTAATATATGATGGTGAAGTAGCAATATCAATCACAAGGAATAGAGTTTGAATTGTGACCCATTTACAAAAATCTTAATTCATGTGCTTAATTTAAATAAACTCAAAATCAATCTTGATTTCAACGTAAAGTTCATAATGTTATGGATATGTTTGAAGTAAATAAAGCATATTATTTCTAGGTGATATGTGATCGGTGAGTGAAAAATAAATAAAGATACAAATAAAAAAGATCACACAAAGATGCATCTATTTCACCCAAGGTGAGCTACGTCCAGTCTTCACAATTTGTGATATTTTCTATTAATGTGTTTAGCACCACAACGTTCTGCTTTTACATTATCTTTCTTCATCACTTTTGATCAATTACATATATCATCTTTCAACCTTGAAAGTTACAGTTACATTTCAGTCCAAGAATAATTTTTACAAATACCTTTTAATACCCATAAGAATTTTTACAACATAATAAGAGATAGACTTGAGTTACAAATGATGTGTATGATAAAAGTGTTTAGGATCTAAAAATTGATCAACACTTGTTTGTGATTGACTATCAGCAAAAACTCAATGAAGTGATCTTTAAATATAATGAGAGAGAGCTAGAGTTTTGCTTAAAAGAAGAGTTTATTTGCTTGAGTATGAATGTTTAGGTATGGAACCATTGTTTTTCAAACTTTTGTCTTTGTCTTCTCCTTGATATTCCTTTTATAGACAAGGAGGGATTGAAATACTCAATATAGCTATTACTGAACCTCTATTAACTGTTAGTTCTGGTTGAAGTATATTAAACACATGTGCTATTTGGTCCAGAATGTTCTTTGATAAAAACGTTTTTGCTTATGAGTGTTACAGAGAATGTGAATAGATGATTGAATGGGCTGTGGAATGTCAGTATTTTGGCTCAGAAACATGCGGAGCTTTCTGCAAAAGGATGCAACAACAGCGTACTCGTGTCCTTGCTCACAACTCATCAATCTAGAGATCAATCTAGTTATCAATTTGGATGATGTTTTCATCCTTTGGGCCTTCAACTCAAGTTCTAGGCTTGACTAATTTGAGCAGTCTTGATATTCTTTAAGTTGTGGTTTGGACTGTGAAAAATGATTTATCTTGACTTTGTCTTTTAATAATGTTCTTCTGATCAATCTATAGTTCAGTTTGACATGTAAGACATGATGTTTTTTATTTCGTTTATGGAGAAACAATTGATTTTTGCAAGAATATATTTGATCACCTATATTTGAATAAATCACTAAAAAACACAAATTAAATAACAATATAATCAAAATTATAATTAATGATTAATTAACTTTTTGTTTATCCTCAAAACACTTGATTTTGGATTTTGCCTCAACAAATGACACCTCAATGAATGACTATTAGTTAGCTAAAGATGTGGTCGCCTTAACTAACTCTTGAGTTACCTCATTTGCTAGTCTCTACACAAACTCAACATGATAATTTACATTGAATACAAAATTTGCTAACAATCATCAAGAATAGCACCTAATTATGAGGTATTATGCTTTCTACTATTAAACTGATCTACCACCAATTTAGAATCAAGTTCTATGTCTACATTATGAATCTGTAGCTCTTGAATCCAAGTCAGCGTTTTCAACAACCCACACGTTCATCCTTCTTCAACTATGCAAAAAGGAGTAAACCACTCGATTTTTGCCAATACAAAGCTACCATGTTTATCCTTCTTCAACTATTGTTGTTTATTTTATTAGATAATAAAAAATAAAGAAAAAATATGTGTAGAAGGTTGCATGCCTATGATTCGACCAACTACTACTTCTATTTTATTTTCCTATGGTCATATATATCTAAGACGCAATGTAAAAAAAAGTGACATTTTATATATTAAAGGGAATTTGGAAGTGTTTTTAAAAGTGGGATATATATGAAAAAAAATCCTAAAAGCTAAGATTTAAGGTATTTATATTTGTTTCTTTCTTTTAGGAACTAGTCTTAGTTAATTAGGACACTTTCTTAATTAAAATTGATTATAAGCTTAATTAAAGAAAAATCATAAAATTTCGAGGTATTCACATGTTCACTGTAGATTATTACTTATTAAAGTCCTCTGCCACTGAATTTGTTACTAATATATGTAAGTTTTCTTACGTAAAATTAAATTATAAACTAGTTAATAGCTGAAAAGCTGGCTGATAGGTGATAACGGATGATTTATAGCTGAAAAATTAATTAATTAAAATTAAAGTATTTGGTAAATTTAACTTTTAACAATATAAAACGACATAATTATTTAATTTAAAATAACAAAAAATGTGAATTCATTTATTGTTTACAATTTAGCATAAAAAATGAATTTAACTTTATCATAATAATAAATTAGAAGATGAAGAAATAATAATAAATATGACAATGCATACCTTAATCAATTTCTAGTAAGATGAATAATTTGAATCTTTTTTTTTTTTTGAGTTATTTTGACAAGGAATTAAAGATATTGAGTACAAATCTGTTCAAAATAATAAAAATAAAATAATAAAGTTATAAATGAAAGAAAATGTAAAAATCTATAAGCTCAAACGCTATTTTAAATAGCGTCTTAAACACCATTTAGTAACGTCAATAAACTAGCTTATAACTTATTAAACTAGCTTATAAGCTTGTTGGATAAACGCTACTTGAAATAGTGTCTTAAACATTGTTTGGTAACGCCAATAAGCTAACTTATAGCTTATTAAATTAGCTTTTAAGCTTGTTGGATTAAAAGAGATGTGTTTGGTAAACAAGCTTTTCTCACCAACTTATAGCTTATTTTGATAAGCTATTTCAAGTAGCGTTTGAGCTTACATCTTTTTACACTTTCTTCTATTTATAACCTTATTATTTTATTTGTATTCTTTTTTATCCTTATATAATACAAAATAACTATCTCACTCACTCACTACTCTTCCACCCACTAGTTCACAACTTCACGTATATTCTTCTCCGTGAACAAAACTGTTTATTTAATTTCTTACCAAAATAAATACATTTTCATGTTATTCATCTTACAAGAAAATTGATTAAGGTATGCATTGCCATAATTATTATTATTTCTTCATCTTCTAATTTATTATTGTGTTATACTAAATTGTAAACAGAAAATAAATTGCATTGTTTTTACGATTACTATTTATATTTATGGAGTTTGCTAAACTTTTAGAGAACTCTTCAAATTTACGTTTATATTGTAATAAAAAAAAGTAAATGATCTAACACAAAAAAGTAAATAAATTGGTTTTATTTCAAAACTTTGTTGTATTTTTTTTTTAGGTTTCTACCACAATAATAAAGTAAAGTAGGAAATTGATTAACAAAAGGAAAATGGAGTAAAACAATATCTAAGAGAGATGGATAAAACTGTGACATTTTTTGTTATTTTAAATTAAATAATTATGTCATTTTATATTGTTAAAAGCTAAATTTACCAAACACGTTAATTTTAATTAATTAGCTTTTCAGCTATAAGTCATCAATTATCAGCCATCAACTAGTTTATAGCTTAATTTTACCAAACGGAGCCTTAGGCACTGTTTGGTAACGCCAATAAGCTAGCTTATAAGCTTGTTGCATTAAAAGAGATGTGTTTGGTAAACAAGTTTTTCTCACCAACTTATAGCTTATTCGGATATGCTATTTCAAGTATCGTTTGAACTCATAGCTTATAGCTTTTTACATTTTCTTCCATTTATAACCTTATTATTTTATTTTTATTATTTTTTTATCCTTATTGTAATACACAATAACTACCCCACTCACTCACTAATCTCTCACTCACTGCTCTCTCACTCACTACTCTCTCATCCACTAATATCTTCTTTTCAGTGTGAACAAAGTACCTAATTTCTTTAATTCTTTGCCAAAAGGTATTTGAGTGTGTTAAAATAAGTTAGGTACCAAGTATTACAACGCATATCTCATTAAAATTAAGAAAGCAAAATCAGTAAAACGAAGAACGTTCTTGACATATTTCTGAAAAACGAAAAACATTCTCCACATTTGCCATAAACGAGAATGATCAGATTTCTTTGTAAAAGATTGGATCCAGGAAGTTTTATTCATCCCATATCTTCATCAAGAATAAACAAGGATCAATCTGAGTCAGAATTATTCCTGAATTTGAAGGCTCAAAGATGTGCTTCATAAAAAGCATAAAGCAAGATCATTCTTCAAGTTACGAAAATGGAAGTACAATTAACAGGTTGTAAAGTACACTGCTGATTGTACCTTCAATCAAGACCTGAACACTTGACTTAAAGCTAGCAATCATTTCAAACAACTGACAGGATCACAAGTACAAGTCAGCTCATCTCCAACCAATTCGAAGAACGTTCTTGGATCTCAAGAATGTTCCTGGTTTCAGCATGAACTCTCTTGCTTTTTGGCTGATTTTATCCATTCACTTTCTCATGACAGCTGGCCTTATTTCAACGGATAAATAAGCTGTCATAAGTTCTCTTGAAGCCTATAAATACAGTTTCAAGATGAAGAACAAAATAGAACAAAAAGTGCCAAGCAAAGCATCAATCATTCAATCATACTCAAGCTTGTCAAAATCATTCTCAAATTGCAGTTCCATTCTTTGTGTTGTTTTAGAATTAGTGATAATTGAGTTCTAAAATATAGAATCTATTTCTGAAACAAGAGTTGATCAATACCCAGATTCTAACATTCTCAAAATCATTACTTTGTAACTCAAGGCTATATTGTTAACATAACTTGAGTAGTGTGTAAAAATCCTTTTATGATTTAAAAGGTAGCTTGTAAATTCCTTTCTAAAATAGTGTAAGGTAAACCTGTGGAAATCCTTTCTAGGTAGAAAAGTAGAAACTGTGTAAAAGATCAAGACTGATCTGTGAAAACCAAGAACGATTTTGCTTTGAGCACTTAGTGGAAAATCTCACATTTGTGAGAACTGGACGTAATCCGTGTTTGGGTGAACCAGGATATATGCTTGTGTGATATCTCTATCTCCATCTCTATTTATTATCTGTTTTACAATCAGCTTTTATATTGATAAATTGATATTCTTGTTTTTCCACTAACCAATAACGTTCCTCGTTTATAACCAAGATCAATCTTGAGTTAAACTTTCAATTTTTACATAGGAATTTTTAAAAGGGGCAATTATAATTCAAACCCCCCTTCCTTATAATTGACATTGTTACTTCATTCATAGGGCCAATAGAACTAGATTAAGTAGTGATAGTGTTTCACCAAGTGTACTGAATCGTTGCAAGTAATAATAAAACGGTAGTACCGAGTGTCGAACTCAAGGATTGCGTTTTACTATTAATTTATATTTAATTACTACAATTGAACAAAAAGTTCCCAAATTAATTGAAATGATATTTAAAATTAACAACAATAATAAAATTGATCCTTTATAATAAGAAAAATGTTAGAGATAAGTTTCACTTTGAATCCAACCTTGGTGTCTAATTTGTTCCTAATTACTGAATTCCTTTATTGAATTATTACTAAATTCTCTTTAGTAATCTTGCCCTAATGTCTTAGTGACAAAACCTTGAATTTCAAAGTAACCCTTAATTCCTTAGTGGATTTAAGATTAGAATTAAGTCTTACCGTACAAGAATTCTCTTGTTAAACTACTGTCTTTGCAACTAATTTAATTGGTTTCATGACCTGCATCTATCCTTAGACTACAAATTCATGAATTTCTCATCTCAAGCTTTCGTAAAGTCCACTTCCGTTTCAAAATACGAATCGTAGAACATTATAAAGTTGATTAGACAATAACAAGCATTAAGCACAGAGATGAGAAAAATAATTCAATAAACTCATTCATATAACTAAAAATCAAATCAAAAAATAAGGGTTTCATCTTGTTACACTCATCCCTAACAAATAGGTTTGAGTTACTCATAACAGAGATACAAAAGATAAGGATTAAAGAAGAATTACAAGAAGGATTCATGAATGATACTTGATAAAACTCCTCCAATGGTGTAATAAGTGGTCGTCTTTAAGTTTCTTTTATAGGGCACAAGTCTCCCAACTTCCCAATAGTAAAAAAGATCCCTAAAAAGTGATAAAAAAAAAATGTGTTTTAATGAGTTCTGAGGCGTGTCGCGCGCTTCAGGCGCACCTGGACTGAATCTAGATAACAAAATATTGTGGAAATGCGCTTCAGGCGCGCTTCAGGCGCGAAAAGATAGAAGCTTCAGCGCCTAATTGTGAAAATGCGCCTTAGGCGCGCTTCAAGCGCACAACATCTTATGTCTGACGTTTAGTGCATTTTTCTTCTCTTTTGAGTCTGAACTAAGTTTTGGTGTCTTCATGAAAGTTGTAGATATGGATCTTAGATTTCATTTTCACTTGGTTTGACTCTAATTGGACATCTAAAACTCCATATATGGCTGAAATACTTCACATAGGTCATGTTGATTTCTCACCAAAATTCAGCACTCCACTAAAACAAAGAAACAACACAAAACTGCGAAAAATATCTACTTAATCAAGGAAATAAGAACATAAATACTTCATTAAATCAAAGAACTAAAATCAACAAAATATATCAAATAACTCCTTAAATTAACTAATGAATAAAAGATAAATAAGACTAAAAACAATGAAACTATGCATATGTTGAAGAGTCAGCAAGTAGATATAACTCCTGTATATTGAAATTCAAAATAATTGCAACTAGTATTTAATAATTGTCTTAACAAAAACCTTATCCAATCACATTACAGAAACTTCAAAATCAAAGCAAAAATGATCACAACTTCACCATACATAAATCATAATTACTTTCATCACAAATGAGAAGATCTCTATACTATGAAAGTCGAATAATTCTCACATTCCACTAAATGCCTTCTTGGCAACACCCCGGGAAGATCCGGTTGGGATCACTTTCAACACATTGAACCTCACTGTCTTGGAAAGTGGCATAAAGAAGTCGCACAAATAAAGCCAATTTAGACAAACATAATATTTATATAGAATATAGTAAAATAAAATTATCTTTGGGTTGATACATATGAAAAGGGTTTCTTATATAGAGAAAGAGTCTCACATGCATTGGCCGATAATAACATGATCTCCTTCCTTAACATGGAAGCAAGGTGATATGTGAGCGAGAATGTTGGAATGTCTCTCCTTTAGATTTTTAAACTAAAAAATTGTGGTTTGAGATATATTTGACGATGTGGCATACAATCACATGATGTAGAACCATCTAGATGCATTAACTATTTATATGTTATTAATTAAATTATAAAAATGAAAAATTTCATAAGTTGAAAATGAAGTTTTTAGAGGGTCTTATTGCAATTTAATGTGCATTAATCATTCAACTTCGTTGTATCATATGCCACATCATTTAAAGGATATCATATCGGTATTTTTTTAGTTAGAAAATGTAAGAGATGAACCAAAACTGTTGGATTTTAAAATAAAAGGATCAATTTTGCGAATTGGTGAAAATAGAAAGATCAAAACAACAATTTAACCTTAATAGTTTTATAAATACAACATTTACCTTTTTTATAGTAACTCGTAATATTTACCTTTTTGCTAATGGAAAATGTGGCTCGAGATTACTTATCGGTGCAATAAATGGCATGTGGTACCATACCCATGTTCGAAGTAGGTGTGTACATCAACCAATCAACATAACATCGGGTTTAGATGCATGAGATAGTTCTCTATAAAGTGTTGTCAAGCACGTTGAACCCCAATTGTATTGTCCTATCTCTCGCAAATCTCTCTACAAGTGCAACCACATAATGTGTACTTTGTTATGAGATTTGTCATGCATTAATATGTCGCCTATCAATCTTAAAATATATGCTCTATAACGTATAATTTTTTCTTCGTCTTACGAATATGGAGTCAACGCTGAAAATGTCTCTCTTAGCCATTTTAATTTTACAAAACCCCATTTTCTTTGAGATTTGGATAGCATAACTCATAATAAATCTAAAAAAATCATTTCTCCATGATACCATAGTTGATCCAGTTACTGCTTTACTGCCAACATGTAAGTCAAGTAGCAATGCAACATCTTCCAACATTATGGTACATTCACCCGTTGAAAGATGAAACGTGTGAATTTCAAGTCTCAATCTTTAAAATAAAATAGTAATAAGTGAACTGTCTATTTTATAACTTTCTATTTGTGATACATTACCGAACCCAACTTTATTCAACAATGGAATCATTACATAATTTGTTGCAATTTGTTTATGGCTAAGTGATCTTAAATTTTGAGATGAATTCTGTAAAAAAAAAATGTAGCATAAGTATAATATAAACCTAGTATAAAATATACCGTTAAATATATTTTTAGTCCCTATAAATTTATGACCTTACAAGTTTAGGGACATTAAAAGTTGAGAGTTTAATATTTTATTGAGAATAGTATAACATAGTATAATTTATATACTATAACATAGTATAAAATATATAACAATAAATATAAAGTATTACTTACAAAGTTTTGACTGTATTGTAGCACATATATGTGATAATCATCATTCCATAACAAAGCCATTTAGACGACAAAAAAAGTGTGACTAAGAGAAAATAAGAAATATGTAGATGTTGAAGAGTGAAAGAGTGGAATTGTGTTATACGGAGAATGATAAGAAACTAAGTTTATATAGACCAAGAACCATTTAACCTGAATCGTCTCAATCTGAAATGTATATTACACTACGTGACTTGAGCAATGAAATGTATATTACACTAGGTGACTTGAGCAACTTTGAACAAGAAGAGATAATTGATGAGAGTGAAGGTGAAGTCTTACATCTAATTACAACGATATACGATCCACCATTCCACGTGCGTAACCTAAACTTGAAGTATGTTGACCACTACTCCATTTTTGCTATGCCTTCTAATGAACCACCTCCATTAGAAGCATTTCTTGAGTTTTGAATGAAGTTTAGTAGCACACAAGATTGTAACTTGCAATTAGGCACTATCACATAAAAAACTCTTCAACTACACATGTATGTAATTAAATGTGTGAATCCACAATGTTTGTTCAAATGCAAGGATTCACTAAGCAAAAAAGTAAGCAATGGGTGATTGGTCATTTGAAAGAGCCCCACAACTGTACAAATTCCTCTATGTCACAAGATCATCAAAAGCTTGACTCTGACGTCATATGTGAAACCATAAAGTCGCTTTTGAAAATGGATCCATCAATTACAGTGAAGGTGATCATTGCACACATTCGGGTATGGTTCAACTACACGATCACCTATAGAAAGACATGGATGGCAAATAATAAGGGTATTGAAAAGATTTATGGAAACTGGGAGAAGTCTTACAATTACGTTCCAAGGTGGTTGTCGGCCATACAAAAATTTCTTCCAGAAACTATTGTGGAAATGGAAGTATCACTTGCATATTATGATAATAATTTGTTAAGGGTTTCAAAAATTTTCAAACAAATATTATGGGCTTTTCCTCTATGTGTAAGATCAGATGTGCACCTAAGAAAGGGGGGTGAATTAGGTGTTTAAGAGTATTTCTTGTTTTCAGCGAATTAACAATTGATTTTTGTGCTTATGGATAGTAAAAGATAAAGTAAATGGCAGTAATGTAAAGAACACAGCATAATTATCCTGATTCCCCTTATACCCAAGGGTACATCCAGTCCTCTTGCACACCACAAGAGATTTCTCCACTATTGTTAGAATATGTACAAGTCCCACCCTAGGATCTGTGCTACAAACTTCTAACAAAACCTCTAAGATAGCACCCCACTATCTTAGATAATGTACAAGATAGCACCCCACTATCTTAGATAAAACTACTTAAAGAAAGTACTACTTTCTTTTTACAAATAATGTGATTTGATAAGGATATAGGAATATGAAAGAGAGGTATAATGATAACAATCCAATATTGCTTCAAGTACTTTGAGAACCTTTGTCAAGGATATGAAAATGGAATGCAAGTACTTGAATTATGAAAAATGACTTTGAGAAAAATAGAAAAGTTGTTCAAAGTCGTTCAAGGTTTGGCCGTGGGATTGTTCTTCGATTAATCTGAAGTTATGGGGTATTTATAATCCATAAACATCTCTTCAGATTCGTGGCCATTGATCCAAGAGGTTTGAGGAACAATTGCAATGATTTAGAGTTGATTCACAACTGAAAAATTGCATTGTTTCCAGTTGTATTCGATTACAAAGTATCTGTATTCGAATACACCTTTTTGGAACGTTCAAATTTATTCAAATTTAACACTGTGTAGCCGAATACACTTTGATGTAGTCGAATACAGATTGATCAATTTTGCCACTGACTTGTTGGTTGTAGCCGAATACAACAGGATGTAGTCGAATACAGATGAGAGGCTTTTGCTACTGACTTAGCAATTTTCATCTGTATTCAAATACACTTAGGTTGTATTCGAATACACCTTTGTATTTTGTCAAAAATATTAATTGTAACACTTTGTAAATATAATTTTGACTTTTGAAAATACTTTTTATGCATATGTAAAGATGAAAGGTTCTCATGTACTTGATCTTGTGATTGTATCATTTACCTTTACATTTAAACATCTAATATGTTTGAAGTCTAAAGTTTATCAATGAGATATTTTGGACTTCTTCTTTTTTGAGCTTGTTGTCTTGATCATCATCATCATCGTTGGTCTTTTGTCTTCATCAAAAACATGTATTTTACATTATGCATCTCAGGGTTCCAATTATATAAATCACTTGACTCAATTGATGGAACTTGATTGTACGACAAGTACAAGGGGAATCTTTGCTAGACATTGCACATGATGGGAACATAATTATAATTTTGATTGCTTATGCACTTTTGAAAGGTGAGATATGGGGTGTTTGAGAGCTTTTTTTTGAAAAATTTGAGAAGGCATGTGACACCTCAAGTCGACGTTTGCTTGATTTCATATAGGCACGAATCCATTAAAAGTGCTTATATTAATCCACATGGATTACATGATCCTTCATCAACACATGTGTAACGCATCCGACACATTGCACGATATTTCATGAGAGAGTTCAAGGACAAGATACTTCAAAAAAAAAGTTGTCTATATGGGTAAGGATCTAATTCTTTTTAGTATGTTTTCCACTTACCACTTTATAATACTTGACAATTTTTACCTCCTCCATAACAAAATATGCGTTAAATGAGTCATCCTTCAAATATTACCGCAACAAAATCAAGATGGCAAATCTAAAGGCTTTAAGATGGGTTGATAATATCTCCCAGAATAGTGGACTATGGTGTATTCTCAAGGTCGACGATTGGGACACATGACAACCAACTTTACCAAGTCAATAAACACAGTGCTCAAGAGTACACACAATCTCCCAATCACCACTTTGGTTCAATCAACTTACTATAGATTGAGTGTATTATATGCAAAAAAAGGGACAACAACATCAAGTATCATTAGCTTCTAATCAAGATATACACAAATGATTGCATGGACAAGATTAAATATGAAGTTGGTAAGTCTAACATTCACCAAGTCATGCAATTCGATCGAGGATGTTATTCTTTCATGGTGCATGAAATAAAATGGTGTGGCTGTAACCCAAGAGAGGCGCAACCAATTGGTCACTTTGAAGTCAACCTTAAAAGAAAATGGTGTGGCTGTGGGAAACTTCAGGCTATACACGTGTCATGTTCACATGTCATAGCTGCATGTTTTATGCTTGTTAAAACTATTTAGTCCATCTGTCTGATGTGTACAAAGACTGTTAATGTATTCAAAATCTACGAAGAAGAATTTTCACCTATACCCAATGAAGGATATTGGCCTCATATGAAGGTGAAATAGTGTATCACAATCTTGAAATGAGGAGAATTAAAAAATGTCGTTTAAGTAGTACCTGCGTTAAAATTGAAATGGACATCAGAGAAAAAAGTATCAAGAAAATTTGGATTATGTATGTTAGTTGGTCACACTTAAAAACATGGTCTAAATGTTACTAGCAACTCTAGTCGATCTATATAATTTTTTTTTATCAATTTTAATGAATTATTATTATTATTTACGTTTATTTGTTAATAAAAAAAAGGCAGTACGAAGTCTGCTTTTCAAAAGCTGATTTCTTTAAATTTATAAAAAAAACAAAAATATTAAATAAAACCAATTTGAAATCGCCATTATAAAAGAATATATTCTTTATAAAATCACATTTGCAAATAGCGACCTCTCAGAATAAATTACTTTATATTTTTCAAAAGAGAATAGAATAATAAAAAAAATTAGAAAAAAGGGTTACTTACAAAAAAAAACTACTATTTGAAAAAGAAGAAAAAAAACTACTCATTCCATCAAATACCAATTTTAGTTTTCCATCCTCTATTCTCCTCCCCATTTCCTCATGTTTATAGCACTCTCCACAACACAAAAACAAGTCATGATAACAAACGAAAGAACAAATATTTATTTTGTTACAGAAACTACTTACATATTTATCATACATGAAAAATTTCATGGTTGATAATGTATTCTATACACTACCTTATGTATAACAACACTAATTAAAAATAATGTCAAAGAAAACTACAAATTGATTTCATCCAACAAAGTTAATTAATACATCTACATGTAGAAAACGTTGGAGAGGTTAACAAGTCAAAGTTGTGCTCTGACCTCAGCTTTGACCTTCTCTTTTCTTCATCTCCTATCTCCAACTTTTGTATGATACATAGAAATTAATTAGGAATCATGTCCATTACAATTAGTGAAGTGAATCACCAAAGAATCAAAACCAACGGAATATACATACACGTGGCAGAACAAGGGACAGGACCATTAGTTTTGTTGCTTCATGGTTTCCCTGAAATATGGTTTTCTTGGCGACACCAACTTAACTACTAGGCCCAACATGGTTGTTGCCCAAATTCTTACACTCTTCATCATATTCTAGGTGAACTTATTGCTCTTCTTGATCATTTTGGTGAACAAAAGGTATGTTTGTTAAAACCAATTTTCTTTTCCACTTATATTGATGGAAAATGCTAAACGGTAAGAAAGTGAAAGTAATGAAAAAATTACGAAGCTTTAAGATTAGTTTCTTTTCCATCCTTACTCCCATGTTTTCCACCAAATATGAGGATGACTTTTTGATCAACCTTTAATAAATTGACAACTCATCATTCTTGTGTTTCTTTTAAGATTTGTTTCGTACTAAATAGAACCACTCTATACCGATGGTGTGAGTCATACTAGATAGTTTGCTTTAGACTCAATTGGCCAACTTTTTCATGTTGTAAATAAACTTTCAAATTCATATCCAATGTGCCATTTCCATGTTGCTAAAGTCGCACCTAGACCTCTGAATCAATTTTATTGATTATCCAAAGACCCTATGTTTGTATGAATAACACCAAGGCCTTAAGTTCAGATCTATCGCTTTAAGCCTTAACTCACGTTGGATCATCATCATATATTTTGTAGATAAATTTTTAAGATGTTATATTATAAAGTAGCTTTACACTGAGGTATGAAGAAACAAAAACAACATAACAACGTAACTTTATAGTGAAAATGTGATTGAATGACCATGCCTTTTTTCCTTTATACTAATTTATTCTCTTTCTTTTGGACAAAGGCATCTGACTGGGGTGCAAACATTAGATGGCACTTGAGTTTGTTTAGACCTGACAGAGTAAAGGGATTTGTTGCTCTATGTGTTCCTTACTTTCCAAGATCTCCAACAGATAAAACCGTTGAAACTATAAGAAAAATATATGGAGATGGGAATCATGTCTGCCAATTCCAGGTACAGTACCCTTTATGGCTTGATAAAGTTAAAGATTAAGGTTTTGTTCGGATAAACAATCTAATTAAGTGATTATAACATAAATGCTTATCATTCTAAGTTTTGATGTATAAGTTATTTCAATAACAAAACATATACTACAGTCAAATTGTTTTTTATATAAGTTATAAGTTGTTTTCACACGCTATCCATGAAAAATGAGCTGACAACTGCTAGACACATCATAAGTTATTTCGATAAGCTCTCTCAAACAATCTCATAAATGTTTATGTCAGTAGATAAGTTCAAAAAAGTCAATCTAAACAAGCATTAACCAACTATACTTTACACTAATTTTCATTGAAATGGTTTGGTTTGTGATTGTGGGGTTGTGAGTGGCAGGAACCAGGTCGTGCAGAAAGAGCTTTTGCTAGATATGATTGTTTGACAGTGATCAAGAAGTTTATGCTGATTACATGGACACATTTTATACTAGCTCCTCCTGGCATGGAGGTTGTTGATTTCTTGCCAACTCCTTCGGTTTTTCCGTCATGGATAACTGAGGAAGAACTCATGGTCTTTGCAGACAAGTTTCAAGAGTCTGGTTTTACAGAAGCTGGGAGCTTCTAGCACCATGGCAAGGATCAAAGATAACAGTTCCAACCAAGTTTATTGCTGGAGACAGAGATGTTGGCTTTCAAAATGAGGGTACAAAAGATTTTGTGGAAGGTGATATTTTCAAGAGCATTGTTCCCAACCTTGAAGTGGTTATACTAGATGGTCATCACTATATACATCAAGAGAAAGCTCAACAAGTTTCAGAGGAAATCCTTTCCTTCATCCGTAAATTATTTCTTGCAGGGAATGAGTGAGGATGTAAGTATAGGTAAGTTCTTTGATGAGGCTATGATGGTTGAACTCGCACAGCAGGCGGAAGATCTTCATCAACAAATGATATGATTCTCTACAAATGTTTCTGCCTGGTTTGATCTTCATTCTTGATTTAGTTTAGTTTTATTTGAATTTGGCACATCAGTGTGTTACTTTCTCTACCTCACCAGAAATACATAGATGAACTTATGTACATAATCTCAGCTCACCAAAAAAAAGGTATTGCAGAGAAGAATACTATCCTTCTAGAAAGCATTTAAGATTCTGAAGTCCTTCAGCAGATATGCTTCTTCTAACTCTAGGCCTTTCTACAACCAAAGGTGGTGGTGGATCTGATTGAAAACATATCATCACAACAGTTAAGTTATCTGTTTCTCCTCTCTTTATTGCTTCCCCTATTATTTCCTTGCAACATTGTTTCACATCATTATGCTCTTGAAGCCTCCTCCTAGCAAAATCTACAGCATTTTGGCTACGAAAAACATCCCATATTCCATCACTTCCAATTATCAAGAATTCATCTTCTTTTCTCAATGTTATCAATTTAAGTTCTGGCTCAGCACTCAATGGTCCGCCTCTTCCGCTCATTTCCTTCATTCCTTCAAGATGCCAATCACCTAGAGCACGCGTGACGCCTAACTGACCATTCAAGTAACCGTCATCAACAAATCCGCCAAGCGACTCAATTCTCTTCCTTTCTTTGATGCATAAGGGTCTATGATCTTTGGACATTTCTATAGCCCCTCCAGCTCGGGACAAAATAGCACGACAGTCCCCCGCATTGGCCACAAGTAAAGACCTGTACATGAAGAAATGGTTAGAGGACAATTAAACAAGGTGCTTTGATTCAAAATCTGTGCCACTCAGGCTAATGATGAAGGGAAGAGAACAAGAATCAATCCTAAAAGGATATTAATAATGTGATGCTACATTATCTTATGTAACACAAACATAGTTGGTTTTAAGCGTGACTCCCATATGATACGTGTTCGACATCTCATTTAGATATCCAATTATTATTTTTTGCTCTGACATTAATGGACAGTCTTAGTGGTCTCTACTTGTTGTGTCTATGTCGTATTCGGTGTGTGTGCTTCATGACTAGGTAGCTACTACACCTAGCTTGAAAGTTGGTGTGACTCTCCACAAGTATGAGCTGGGTGGCAAAGTTATCCTATGCTTATAAAATTCCAAAGAATGGTGGAGATTAATGCTCACCTTCCAAATATAATTGCAGTTAATGCAGTTGTACCAGAAGATATAGAAGACTCAATAGAGCATGTTTTTGCAAACTCTGAATCAGTCTCCAAAAATGACCTTGTGACCACCTTCTCAAGTTCCAGAGGGAAGTCAGCATCCTCAACAATCACCCTTGGTAGATGATCGCGAACAAATTGCGCAGCGCTCTTTCCTCCATGTCCATCAAATACCTGCACAAAATACCATTTGCCTTTAATGTTAAATCCTCATTAAAAGGGTGCATATGCAAAATGACTAAAAAATGTTTATCCTTATTTTGTTCTAAGTGAACTTTTCCTAGCTTATGATTTATATAATTTGCTTTACCCTGCATTTAACAAGTCACACTCACACTTTAGAATGGATATACAACAACTTTGAAGGGGAGAAGGGTATGACATTAATGAAGAAAATGTGATATATAACATGTTGGAAGAGATCATAAAAATGAACTTTATGACAAAAATCAATTAGCATAATCAGTTAGGCGACTTACACCATAAAAGGAAATAGCTTCCTCATTGACAACATTATAACCAAATTTCTTTGCCAAGTCTCCAATGCATATGTGAGTATCCTCCATGTAAGGTCGACCTCCGATATCAGACCACTCTCCCGACCGAAGATTAGGGACAAAATTTATCAGGTTCTGTTTTTTCTCTGCAATCTCAGCATCCTCACAAATGCTTTCCAACTAAAATGTACCACAGAAGAAGGAAAAAAATAATCAAATGAGCCAAGATGAAAGAAGCCTTGTGTAGTTAAATAAGTAAAATATCATATACATGGAATCAACCAATTATAACCACTTTTAAAGTCATATATATATATATATATATATATGATTGATTATAATTTGTTGACAATATTCATTTTTTTACACTGACAGTAACAAATTGTGCTAAGTAACAAATGAGAATTGTTTAGAAAATGAATACAGAATAAACATTACAATTTACACTTATGTTACCAATAAATTGTGTTAACAAATGCATTCCAAAACACTAATCACATCTTCTATCAAAGGCTAACATAATTTGATAATCATATCTAAAAGAATTTCAAAGTCAAGCAATCCTTAAAAATCATTTTTCATTTGCAACCTCTCTTCAACAAAAGATACAGAAGAAGCATACAAGAAAAATTTCAAATTCAGAAGAAAACAAAAGATAAATATAGAAGAATCTATGAATTAACAAAAGGAAAAAAAAAAAATCAAAACAAAAGGTGAACAAGGTTCATGAAGAAGAGGTGGAAAAACTTTTGATGCCACCTAAATAAAATTAACAATTAATATAATTAAAGTCTATAAGAAGCCTAATTAAGAAAGCATCTTCAAAAGCAACTTATAATATAAAGGAAGAAAATAACAACAGAAATGAAAAAAAAATATCACATGAAGAAACAAAAGAAAAAACATGATGGTAATCAAAATACTAACAGGAAATGAATTAGCAACACTGATTTTGTCACTGGAAATTCTAAAAGAAGAATCTTTTTCTGTATTATCCATCTGGGCATGCAAGAGATCATAATGCAAAGACCATGATGACATCTTTTTGTTATCAATTTCTTGATCAACTTGTTCATCACCCTCTTGGACACACATGTTGATATACACAGTAGTTGTTGGCAAGTGGTAGTTTCAGCTCAGCAATTTTCACTTGTAGGCTTGAAAAACAGAAAGTAATAATAATAACAATAAAAGACTTGGTATAATTTTATTTGTACTTTATAATAAAAGAGAGAGAAAGAGAAGATTCTTAGAATATGTTGAGAAAATGATGCAGTAGTTTTTGTTTGTTTGCTTATTATAGTAATATAATAATATTATTAGTGTGTCAAGTGGTGGTAAAGAGAAGAAATAACTAGAGCAGTTAAATTCTAGATTTTTCTATCAAAAGCTTGGTCCAAAATTGTTGGTTGAGTTTTGTATTAGGTGATTCTTTTTCTACCTTTATGGCTTATGCGCCCTCATACATCACTCCACGTGAAAAATGATCTTTTGTAGCAAGACACTTTGCTTTTTATTCCACTCTCTCTTCTTTCTTTCATTAATTTTCTTGAATATTATATAAAAAGTTGTTTGTGGCAGCAATAATCAATCCATAATTCATACTAATTTTTATTAGTTGTCGGTTGAGTAACCAAAAACTAAATATTTTCCTTGAGTTAGGTAGAAAATGTTCCATAATTTCAAAAAATTTTAAAAATAGCGTAATAAGTGATCAAATAATATTTTCATTGATTTTTTAAAAATATTTTATATTTTTTAATTTAAAAATAAAAAATGAGTCTTTTATTTTTTCTTCCAAAATCTAATTTCCAAGTATAAAACTACCTACTACCTTTTAAAAAGAATCATATCTCTTTTCACAATTTGGATAGACTCTACCACAACACAGCCACATAAAATTTGTTTGACAGGTGAAAATTGTCTCTAATTTTATAACTATTATTCAAAAAATGTCGATGATATGTACGAGGAACTCCCAATTTCTTTCATGAATATAGGATAGACTTTTGATATGATATTAAAGTCACAAAATGGAGCTAGACATAACGTGGTCAAGACCATCTCAAACCAAAACTAATTAAATTAGTTTGATATTTTTTTTATAGATTTTAGTCCAAGTTGAACTAAATTAATAAATTTGACCTTTATTAATTTGGGATATAGTTTCACTTTTTATCAATCCTATGTCGATATTGATATCTTGAATAATATGTTGTGTTTAAATATATTTTAATAATTATATATGTTGTTTTGTCTTTGTAGTTAAGAAAATTGTATTAATAGTGTAAAATTTTAGATTTAATTTATATGCATCAACGATGTAAAGATATTTTATATTATTAATTAATCATAATCGTCAGATTAATAAAACAGTTTAACTTTTATCGTAATTACTTACACTTATAGATGTTTGTGGTGTGCTGACAATGTAAAACTTTTTATACCGACGAAACATAACAATTAAACTCTAAAAATTTTAATATTTAAAAAAAAAGTAGATTTTTAACAACTAGTTTTTAATTATTAAAAATGTTAACCAAAATCTGATCTACTACCTCTCTCTAACGAGCATTAAAAATTTAATTGTCAGTATATTTTTTTAAATTTACACCTTAAAATTCTTAATTACAATATAATATTATATTTTTTTTTATTTATCTATTAAAATTTAGTCACCCAATATTTTGAAGTTCCGTCACATTTTAAAATATGGGTTTACAAAACTCAATTCTCTTTCCTCCTCATGGAGGATTGCGTTAGTGATACGATGAGAGGAAAGATTACAAAAATGTTGAATGAGTGTTAAAAAATTATAAATATTCAAATTTATGAACTCACATTTTATCACCACTTTAGATATTGCTCAATGATATTTTTGGGCTCAAAGTGTCGTATGGACCATCTCATCATTCATAAGCACAATTAATTAGCTAATTATAAATGAGAGATAGAAATCAAAAGTGTGTGAATTCCCTCTAATTGTAACATCTATAAGGTTTGCCGCAGTTGTGAAAAATAATTGATCCACTGATAGAAATTTGTCGTGCCATATGATTGCACCATACAACTGTTCTAAAGGATACAAGTCGGAGTTAAGATTGGTTTTTTTAAAAAAATTGAGACCAAACTTTACAGATTTTGTGTGGCTTCCTACTAGGATTCCAACAAGGAGCATAATGTTCGTACATTAGTAGTTTTTTTTGGTCAAGTCAATCTATCCCTCACGAATGAGCTTCTTAATATCAAAAAGTTGTCGTGACACTATTCATGCACAAAGAATCTTTATCATGTCTTGATAAGAGAACAAAAGATTTTGGACAAAGACGTGTTCATTGGTAAAGGACCGCACAAATAGGCTAAAACAGAAGGCCATCAAAAAAAGTCAACTTAGTATCAAACAATGGGAGCTATGTGCAACTAAACATAAATTTGAATGGGGAAGTTAGAAATTCTAGAAAATTATAATTCTAGTCAATTTAAATACTTTAACAGAATTATTCTTGTAAAATTAAGTTATTTTTATAAATTTTAAAAGTTTTGGAGCAAACATAAAAACTAAATTTGGGCCAAAACTGAATTTTGGAAAAATTGATGAACTATTTTACAAATTTTTAGGGACCCTTTACATAAAAAAATATCGGAATTATTATGCAAATTTTGAAATATATAGGGTCAAAATTATAAATTTGAAAAAAAATTATAGAGATTATTTCATAGTTCATATATTATAAAGAAAATAAAGAAATTGAAATTCTAGTTACAGTTTTTTTTTTAACCCATTTGAGTTATATTAAGAGATAAGTAAATTAGGGCAATGAACAAAGAGAGTTAATTAAATTAAGATAATAAAATGGACTAATATGTTCAGTTTTAGTTTGTACCACATTCAACTTGCTTAAAGCGGAGTGGACCACAACCAACTAACTTAAGTAGGTGACTTGAAATTTCAACCATCTCGATAGTTGGTAGACTGGTGGGTTGACCCATCAATTAAAAATTATTTTCATTTAAAGTGTGAGTTGTTTTGATATTCTCCGAGATGTGACGAGTTAATATTCTCCGTATAATATAACGCGTTAGATGTATCCCCATAAAAAATTAAAAAATGTGTTAGATAAGTACATTGGGTCATCCATAATAAATCAATTTAACCTTGAATAGTGAGATAATTCCTTTTAGAACCCAAAGTTAAAAACAATTGCAACAGAGTATATCTAATAATCATAATGAATAACAAAAACTTCAACAAAACAGAACTTAAACAGCAAAACAAAATTGTTCAGATCTTTATACTAGTCAACATAAAGAAATCAGAACTACATTCAATAGATAATGATCACATGTCTTGGCTCAAACATAAGTCAAATCTCACATTCCGGTAAAAGCCTTCTTGGCAACACCACTGGATGAACCAGCTGGGATCACCTTCAACACGTTGAACCTCACTGTCTTGGAGAGTGGCCTAAAGATGTGGCACAATTAAGCAAATATTGACATAGATATCAAATATCAGTATGATATATATTCATGTTAATAAAAAAAAAAAGGATTCTCCTACACAGTCTCACCTGCATTGGCCAATAATAACATGATCTCCTTCTTTAACACGGAAGCAAGGTGATACATGAGCGGGAATGTTTGAGTGTCTTTTCTCATATCTAAAGAGAATAAGTAAACAACAACAGAGTTATAAATATGTAACTCCAAGCAGAAAAATAAGAATTGGGCACCAATGTAAGAAAGGAGAATACCTCTGATACTTCTTGATGAAATGAAGATAATTCCTCCTAACAATAATAGTGCGATTCATTTTAGCACTATGACAAGTGCCAGCTAAGATACGACCACGGATGGAAACATTTCCAGTGAATGGACACTTCTTGTCAATGTAGGTTCCTATATTCGATAAATATGACAATCCATCAATTAGAAGCATAAATAACATAACCATACACATACAGAAAACAAAAGAACAAAGTAGTTTCGTATGGAACAACACAGATAGACAAAGAAGAGCATAACATGAGCAATGACCAAAGAGTTTTGACATAAGATATAAGAAATCCTCTGCCTCTTGCTAATCAGAATTTGGACTTTAAGTTTAACCAGATGTCGGAACATTAGCCTGTTTGGTTGATTACTACAATTTACAACTATTTTCCAACATTTCCATAACACAACATAGAAGCTTTAACATTTGCACATACGTAAACCTAAACCTAAACGCTTAGGTTGGATCAACTCATAAAATTTGTTATTAAGAATTACATGTCTCAAATGACAAATATGAATTAAATATATAACAACGCTATAGGCACTTCAATTTAAGATACAACAGCCACTAACTGTAATAAGGATTAAGCTTATTTCAACACAAATTCAACACTCCAAAGATTGCATTATCACATTCAAAACTACCATTAACACATTCTCCCAGACAGATAACCAAACATGAAAACACAACATGAAAAAACGTAGCAGATTAACAATGTACCAGTAGCAACACTCTATAGTCACAAACTTAAACAATTATTATTATTATTATTATTATTATTATTATTATTATTATTATTATTATTATTATTTTATCCATTATTATAATTATCATTATCATAGACAAAACCTAGATGGACGACAATCGTATAAAAGTTTAAAACTACATAGAATACAAATTTAATGATATTTTAAGATTTATCTATAATCTATGATCAATAATGATTGATAATATACAAAGGGAAAGTGAGAGTAACCTTCGGTTGCTTCTCTGGGAGTCTTAAACCCAAGACCAATAGATTTCCAGAAGCGGTTTCCACCTTTTCCAGGCCTCTTACCCTTTCCAGATTTCTTTGAGCTGCAACAATGACCAAAACAACAAACAAATATACATCAACACAAAGCACATATAAGGATCAAAATCTCCATTAATAATTATATAATAGTAGGACACTTTAGGTGAGTATTTAACATACCATAGAAACACTTTAGGTTGCTTCAGAAAAGCCTTCTCAGTCTGTAATACACAAATTCAACAAATAAACAAAAAAATCAGTCGTAGATTCAAACATACTAAGAACAACCAATTGAAAGGAAAAACGAAATCTAATCGAATGATATAATAAAAAAAATAAGAATATCGAGTAACCTGTTCAGCCATGGTGCAGTGAGGTTGGGAATTTTGCAGAGGCTGTGGGAATAGCCGCACTGGAAAAGACTCGGTTTATGAGAATTCAGCAACCCTAGTTTCACTTTCTTCCGGACTCAGATTTTATTCAGCGTTTTGCTCTTGTAGTTGGGCTTACAAGGTTTCAGCCCAAAACAAAAAACATATGGATATCTGAAAAAACATATTAGTCACACCCATTATTTTAATATTCTTACTCCTTTTTTCTTTAAAAATATTTTCTAATAGTCAAAATACCCATCAACTTCCACATTTACTTAACTAAAAAAATACAACAAAAAACGTAAATTATATTATATAATATAAAATGAAAGCGCTAAAATTTTCAATTCACCACAAAATATCACATAAAAATTTAAAAAATCATAGCCTTTAGACCCTCTTTTATACTATTTTTTTTTTATAAAAAAAGTTAAACATTGTATTTGATTACAATAATAATAATAATAATAACAAACTAACTAAAATACACATAATTTTTTAATGTAAATATGAGGATTTTTAA
>JBBPBP010000003.1:6146137-6248049 GCA_037974735.1 Cicer chorassanicum
ATATTTTTGTGTAATTTAAAAGATTAAAGGATGACGTTTGACTTTATATTTAGAGTAAACTTAGAAAATAAAAAAAAAAATCAAAAAAATTATAATATCGTTTAAGTATTTGTAGATACAGTAACTTTGTATAATATTTTTAAATTTTTCATAATCATGTAACAAATAAAATAAAATGGGTCATATGTACGAGTGAAAAATGAGTTTTCTACCTGCCACTCCAGCTATAGCTGCTACCCCTAAGACACATGAAATCTCAAAAAATTTCACCAAATATAAAACTTCGAAATTTTTTTACTTCCCACTTTTTCACTCACTCCTTCATTAATTTAGTCAAATCCCAGCAATTTCGAATCTTTCAAATTTTCGGAACGCAATTTTTAATAATTTTAAATATTTTTGAAACTTTTGAAGGAGATGAAACTTTCGAAATGAGAAATTTCCAAGATTTTCAAAACTTTCAAACATTTCAAATATTTGAAACTTTCGAAATATGAAAAACTTTCGAAATTCTGATTTTTTTTACCATTCGAAAGTTTTAAAATTTGAAACTTTCGAAACTTAAAATTTTAAAACATTTCAAGATTTTGAAATTTTCGAAACTTTCAAGGATTTTTTAAATGTATCCTTATTTCGAAAATTTGATTTTTTAAAATTTTGAAAGTTGGCTTATTTCAAAACTTTTTGAAAATACCAGTTTCGAAAATTTGAAACTTCCGAAATTATTAATTTTGAAACTTATTTTAAATGATTAAAAGAGTAAAATTGTCTTTTCATATGTTTTGGGGATGAGAGGTGTAGGTGATAGGTAAAACGCTCTTTAAAAATTGATATCTCAACATGCACTAAAATAACTAATAACATTGTACACAAATGATCCATAGTCTATCAAATGCTAGCCCACATGTGAGATTGACCCTTCACGTGCTTGCAACAAAAAGCGTTTCTCTTTCCATCCGTTGTATAATTCTAACTCTCACAATTTTTAATTTTGTTTCCCTCTTAATTTTAACTTTATATTCAGATTAATCAATCGAAACGAGATTTGCTTATTTGATCAATTATGTTATAAATTAAAGAATCACATGATCAATTATGTTAAATGATCGCGGAAACAATTATGCCTATTTACAATGAAGTAGAGTCTCAAAGGTATAAATACTAATTTTTAATTTTTGTATATCTTTTATATTTTTAAATTGATTAAAAGTGTAAAATATAAATTTAATTTTTTTTTATATTTCTTCGAACAATAAAAAATTCCTTGATGTTTAAAATATGCGAATTGTTTAATTTATAAAAACAAAAACAAAAAAGAAATAATATATATATATATATATATATATATATATTGGGTGATTTTGACAAGGAGGAGAGAAATTTCCTACAATAAAGTAATAAACATGTGGAGCCACATGTAAAACATGCCAAGCACACAGCGAGACCAATAATCAACTAACATCCCATACCTGCTCTACTTTGACTAGAAACGGAGCCGTAATCTAATCAATAGTTTTAATTTGGCTTAAATGCAGTTTTAGTCTCCGAATTTATATTGATTCACGAAATTGGTCCCCCTATTTTAAAAGTCGAAAATTTTGATCCCTTCCTCAGATTTTTAAACTAAAAAATGACGATGTGATATATTTTAAATGACGTGACATACAATTCTATGATATAAAACCATCTAGGTCCATTAATTATTCATATGTCATTAATTAAATTAAAAATACTAAAAAACTTCGAAGTTGAAAGTTAAGTTTTTACGACGTATTATTTCAATTTAATAGGTGTTAATCACTCTAAATCATCGTATCATATGTCATGTTATTTAAAACATCTCACGTCATCATTTTTTAGCTAAAAAATCAGAGAGGAACCAAAATTGTCGACTTTTAAAATAGAGGGACTAATTTCGTGAATCAGTATAAATAGGGGGGGCTAAAACTGCAAATAAGCCTTTTAACTTTTAACACTTCTATATTTATTTTGAATTTGCATGTTTCCTTAAAAGTGAATTGAATATAAAAATGGTTTATGTTTGAATTTATTTATGTAAAAGTGAGTTGAACAATAACTTTTAATATAAAAATCACATTTAAATTTAAAAACTACAAATCTTAATTTCAAATTAGAATCAATTCTATTTGAAAATAATCGTGTTAAAATCAATTTTACACTTTTAACCATTAATTCTGAAGACTCAAAACGTGTAACCAAACATAAGATACGACTATTTTTATATTTATACATCTGAAGAATAAAAAACAGTAGTTTTATTTGAAAGTACACATTCAAAAGTAAAAAAAAATGTTTTTTTATATGTTTACTTCTGAAGTACCCAAAATAATTTATTTGCTTTTATTATTTTATATGTTAAAATTTTTGGATACAAAATAATTATTCATATAATTTTTTTTCATGGAAATTATGCTCCTGATTATTATTATTTATCATTTTAAATTGGTTATTTCTCTCCTCCTAGGCCCCCTACACAATTTATCACCCCCGACATGTTTGTACAGTTAATGTGGAGATGCAACTTACTCCTAGCAAATCTCATCCAAAAAAAATGAGTTATCAATTTTTTCTTTAATAAACCAAACAAATATATTAATGAAACCTATCCAAGATACAAGGTATGCCAAAGATAATAGAAACAGAGACAAGCAAAGTGTTCAAGAGCAAAATTGAGTTACACTCCACCGATGCAAAATTAGACTAAAAAAACAAAACAACCCTCAAATCAATTGATTCGAGCACAATAAATTTGATTTGAGCCACCACCAAGACCATAATTTAATAGATTCTACAACACATCTTACGTCAAACTCTTTATTTTGAAAGATAATGACATTTCGAGGTTTCCATATAGCTTAAAACGCAAGTATTGAAATCGCATGCAAAATTATACTATGCACTTTACAAAACAAACACAAACTACAAAAAGACTAAGCATGTTCCAAGATAGTGTTTAGCAAAACACTACTAATACTCATCCAGGCCAAGACTAACTTCTAAATTTTACTAAAAAATGCACACTCAACAAATAAGTCATAAGAAGTTTCAAATAGATCACACCCATTGACACAAAGTAAATCCGTAGAATTTACTCCACGACATGCAAAATTATCCTTTGTAGAGAACTATTTTATAGTAACCTCCAGAAAAAGAAAGAGACATTCATCGAAACAAATTTATTCCAAACATGATTGCACTAATGAGACTTTTCAATGTTCGAATCTAACATCAATATTAGGTAAGCTCCTTTAATTGCATACTCATCCTCAATAATATTTTTCCAAGTCCATCTATCTAGAGCACTTTCCTGCAAAATAAGGTTACCGACCAACACAAAACACTCCACAACCAAGTCATCCTCCCACCGAAACACCCTACGCCCCAACCTCCACCTACATCGCCTCATACTATATCAGTCCCCACCATATCTGCAACTGTGACATTTTTATCACATGTAACAAGTCAAACTAAATAACTATAGCAGTCCACCTACACCCGCTTCATACTATATCAGTCCTCATACTGTGACAAGTCAAACTAAATAATCTACTAAAGTAATCCTTTAGCACCACACCTCCTATCCAAGGATCATGCCGCAACAACAAATCTCTCTCATTGCCAATCACAATATCTGAATTTTTGGAAAACCAATTAAGTTGGTCATCCTGAAACTCAACTTCTACCCTTTGAATATCTTTCCACAACAAAATATCTTCATGAACCTTCAACCACCTCACCATTTAACGACCCATATTTTTTTTGCTAAAACTTTAAACCACAAACTATTCTTCTCTACCTTTAGCCTCCACCTCCATTTGCCTATCAATGCATAATTAAAAGTTCGCACATCACACACACCTAATCCACATTTCTCCTTTGATAAACACGTATGATCTCATTTAATCCAATGAATTTTCCTAGCTTCCTCACTACCCCCCCTAAAAATATTTTAGGCAAGGATTCAATTTTAAAGATAATACGTGTAGGAATCTTGAAGAAGGAAAAGAAGTAAACCGGGAGTGCAAATAAGACATCTTTGATAAGAACAAGACGACTCTCCGTAGATAAATGACGAGATTTCCACCCAGATAAACGATTCTTGATTCTATTAATTAAAGGGTCCCAAAATTGTAGTCTCCTCGAATTTCCATCAATAGGAAGACCAATATATTTAAAAGGCACATTCCTCACTCTACAATTAAAAACTCCGGTGGCCTCCACAAACCAAGATAGGTTAACATTACTTCCCACAAGCATACAAAGCATACTTTTGTGGAAGTTAACCTTCAAACCCGAAACCAATTCAAAGAGAAACCAAATCGCCTTAACGACTATGATATTAGCCCAACATTTTTCACCAAATATCAAAGTACCTATAAGACCTTAGCATTAAATTAATATAATATTATTTTAACGCGAAAATACCTATAAGACTACGTTAGAGATGCTCTTTGCAACAATAGTAACAAATGACACTTCTGCAAACTGCAATGTACAATAATTGGTCCCTCGCTGGTTTGTTTTCTCTTTCATAACTTGAAAGAGAATTGACATAAACAATACTACTGATGTCACTTTCTTGTGTTCCTTTTATCTTATTCTTGTAAAAATTAAGATGAGCGATTATAGTTAAGTTGTAAAATATTCAGATTAAGATGCTAACATAGTATGTATTCATGACTAATTAATCACCAAAAAGATATATATTTCTTAAAGTAGATGGTAATCAATAAAGGTGACAGAATAATAAATAATGTACAAATCATTCCTAAGCCTTAAAAAATTGCAGCATTTCTGCAATGCTCTACTTTTCTGTCTATAATATATATTCAATTAATCCAAATCTAAGGAACTTTTGTCTGTTTTTCCTAGACTTAATTAATTAATTGTGTATTGGAGGCTTTCTCCTAGCTGGAGAATAATCCATCTCAGTTATGTCTACAAGATCCTCAGTAACATACTTAGAAGTAGTCATTGATTTTACTTTTATATCCTTTGCTTCCTCATTGACATTCACATCCTCTCTGTTCTTCACATTCTGTTCATGAAGGAAGCATTCAAAATATCATAAAGATGAAGAAAAAAAATCTAATCTTTATATATATTTTGAGACCTGCAAAAGAATATAATTTATTTGATGTCTTATAAACCAACCTTTGACAAGGATTTAGTTGTGGAAATGGAAGTAGTAACAAGTTTCCTATTCTTTATATTTCCTGCATTAAAATAAAAACATTCAAAATACTTAATACTATGATTTTTATGTATGAAAAAAATGTTATGTTAGTACTATAATTAAATTTCTTTCATGATGCTTAATTAGATAAATATATTTTTATACTATGTTTTAAATCATAAACCAAATAGATGAGACTAAAGCCTTGAATTTTTGCATAGTCATAAGAATTTTTTGAGACAAAACTTGCATTAAAGAATACCATCTTGTTTGTTGTATCATAGTGCCGCGACGCCAAGAGAGGCCGCGGCATGAATAAATTAACAAAATGAAAAAGAAAAAAAAAACTTGTGGACTTAAAAATTAATTAATGGTGCCTAGCTCTATGTCGTCGAGGTCCATAATAATCTTCATAAATGTGTGGAAACTGGTTGTTTGATTTTCTGGATATTGTAGAAGCTGTTTTCTTCTGGCTACCTGTGCATTGTTTTTTGTCATTGCAGAGAATAACTTCATCAGCATCATTGATAGTGTTACTTCTTTTCAACAAGGTGTTTTCTTCATCCTGCAGTGATCAAAGGAATTAATATATAATTAACTTCTATATCAACATTCATGGAAATGTGAAAGCATGCATAAATATGAAAGGGTGAAATTTATTAAAAAAAACGAAATACATAATAAAACTTCAAAGTAAAAAAAATGATTTATTACATGTTGTTTCTCTTGCTCAAATGGTAAATGAACTTTCCCCAAACGTATCCCTGCATAAAAATAAAGAATATTATAAATGTAAGAAGAAGGACTAATTGTTTACACTCATATTAAATTAAACCATATTTAAATATATTATACCTTGAGCTTTTGTAAGAAGAATTGACAAAATGAGAAGAGAGACTATATAAAAAGGCCTCATTTGAAGAAAAATGCAGGGAAGATATGAGTATAATTTGAACCTCTAAACAAAATGTGTGATTTTTCTTCTTAGCAAGGAAGAGGTAAATTGAGTATATAAAATTGGAAATTTGTGAGTGGTTGGAAGATAGATAGATAGGTAGAAGCTTATAGTATATATAGTGAAGTTTATATTTAATTGTTTAACATAAATTTAATAGTGGTTTTTTTTAAAAAAAATTTATTTTGTCTTCTGACACCCCTCAATGTTCCCCTATGTCAGAGGAAATTAAATTACTAATAATCTAATAAACTACCAATCATTTGAGTGCAGGCTTAGGTATTTAAAAGGTTTTGAAGTAACTAATTAAATTATAATGTATAGTATAGATAATAGTATTAAGCAGCAAAAGGAGGTATTGTGAAACACTATAGTATAGAGTACTATTTGCATTATAAACAAAAGAAGTAAAAATTGGGGGGTCCAAAGAAAACATGCAATTAAGGTGAGTGAAAGATCATAGCCTATAACGTTTATAAGTGAAACCTATAAAAAGGTAGATTTATTACTTTTGGGAATGCTATAGAAAGATGATATTGATTAGGAACCCTATATATACATAGTCATTTTCATTGTTCTTCATGTATGTGTATTGTGTACTATTCAATTCAATTCATGTATGTTCTTCATGCAAGAAAACACATATGAAGCACGTAAGTGGAAACAGGAATTCATTTATGATTGAATGTGAAAGACAATGTTTGAAAGTCACAATTTGTAGGGGGTGATGATATTGATACATCATGGCATTGTGTCTTCGTAAAAGAATTAGGAATGGAGCAATACACGTGAAATGTGTGAAGTGGCACGCAAATGAGCACGTGATCACAGCCACTTCACGCACGGTGTTACATCTCTAGGATGCACATAAACACAACCTTGTCAGAAACTGTCTTGCGGGACTATTATTCATTTACTACATAACACCGTAAATAAAATTTATTCACAATTTAAATTTAAATTGTTTCAATAGGTCATGAGAACATTTACTTTATATTTTTTATTGCAGTATATATTACATTTTATAGAAAAAGATGTAGTATAATTAAAGATAAATAAGTAAAATAATAATTAATGTAGTTGATAAATTGATAGGAGACTTATAAAAATAGATAAAGAAAAATCTTAAAAGAATTTTATATTTAAGAATTATGGTAGTATCATATTTCTAAATCCATCTTTGCTTTTTTCGGTTATTACATTCAAATAGATTACATAAACTGATTTTACGTAATACATATGAAGCAGTTCACGTTCATGTATATGATAAATTAAATTTACGTAAATAACGTGAATTCAATTCATAGCAAAAAAAGAGATGAAATTAACGCATATTAATTTATGAATTTGGCTAACAAGTGTAGATTCAAGCCTACTTGCTAAGAAATAAAAAAAAATACAAAACTTTCATTTTAAAAATATAAAATTTAAACTTTTGAAAAGATTAAATATGCAGGTTTTAATATACTTTCAATATTACATTATTATATTTGGATCATTAAATTGACATTTATCTGAATTTATCATACTCACAAAAATATCCTCATTTTAGAATATAACTTTTTGGTACCTCAATTGTTGAGGTTTTAGTCGCAACTTAGATTTTGACACCTAAAATAGTGATTTATTACCCCCTAATTGTAAATTTGAAGAGAAAATACAGCCCTTAAGGTTAAAAATATCCATTTTGGGATAAAAAATATGGATGGAGACAAAAACTACTTGCTGGATAATTTATAGGGACTAAAAGTTATATTTTTATTTTTTAAGCACTAAAATTGAAAAGATTAGATTTTATAAGAACTAAAAATATATTTAACAAAAAAAATATATAAACACTTGTGTTTATTTTGCATGCACTTGTTTTTTTTAAATAACTAAAATTAATAATTAGTTGTTATTTTAATATTTTTTCTTTCATCTAGATTTGAAGCTATGTCCTCTTCTTCTTTAATCTTTAACTTAAACTAGTTAAACTATGCACCTTTATATTTGAACTTTTTGACAACACTCTTTAACCATATTTTTGATTATATTTCAGTTCAAGTTAATTATATGATTTTGAATGTTTTAATTTGCAAGATAATATATGCTTATGCATGTGTTTTTAACTTCATTTTTTGATATTAAAATGTCAAAACTCTCATCTCTAACCGACTCTAAGTTAGCATCTCATGGATAGTGTTTACGCATGCATGCGTTATGCGTTGGTATTTAATTTTGAACTATTTGCAACATTAGGATATCAACTACATAAACAACACTAAAAAATTTCTAACCCCTTACACTCATATGTCCATTTGACTGACCATAGACTCAAGCAGGACAATAAAAATTAATGAATAAAGCAACAAAATAAAATAAAAAGCACATATGGATTAAAAAAATAAGTGCTTAAAATTAAAATTATACTGCTTCGTGGACTTTTAATAATTGGAAGAGATTCTTTAGACACAGCTAGTGGGTAATGCTTTAGTTTAATTTTGTTGGATTTCAGAATAAATGTTGCCATGATCACCGCTATTACGTGTGTTTTGCCACTGTACCGCACCAAAACGCACGTCACTAATCTAAAATCTAAAGAATCACAATTGAAAGTGAAGTGAGCACATTCTTCATAAAATAATTAACTACTATTATTGAACTAGATTTTGCTCAAATTAATAATAACTATGGGTTAAGGCTCTTTGTGAGCGCAAAGTGACAGATTTTATACATATATGGTCTACAATTATAGTTTTTGTTGTTGACAATATCTACAATTATAGTGATTGATCAATCTATTTTTAATGCATGGGAGGGACATCATATCACAAAACCAAATCGATTTTTTTTCTTTTTTCTTTTGTAACTTTTGGTGTAGTTGTTGAGTAAGTTGAATTTCACGAAAGTAAAACGAGTTAGCTTCAAACTAAATTACAAAAAATATTTGGTGTATACTCAAATAACATGTGTGAGAAATGATGTGATATATTAATAATATAATATATAAAAAAAACTGATGTATTAAATGAATATATAAAAATTAGAGATATATACGGATAAAAGTCCTTAAATTAAATCAAGGGATTCAATTAAATATGGTACTATTTTGTTTTATATAGTATGTATGCTAGAGCATACTCTTGGAAAACATAAGCCCGACATGGGTGTATCACTTTTTGACACTACGAATTGGAATCACGTTCAACAATTGAAAGATGTACCCCAACTTTCTTTGTCTAATTTTATTTTTTATTTTTTATATGTTTTGTAAAGACTATATATTGATACACGATTTCTGATTGCGTGCTTGTTTATAATCAAACAATCCAGCTTTGGTTATGTTGTGATGCTTTTGTTTATACTTGGATTTCCAACCATAAAACCCAACCAAATCCTAGTGTCGTGTGTTTTCTTTATTAAATATGTTGTGATTCTTTATTAACGGGCCGGTAATTAAATATCAGTTCAGTTATCGATTGAGTGGGAAATATGGTTTAATTATACAAAATATTTTTATTTTATTTATTTTTTTGACTCAAAATATTTACGGTGTACTAGTATTTTATAACTTTCCAGATATCCTGGATCTAATTTATCATTCTTTCTATGTATATGTCTTTTGGATAAACTATATAGTAAGGATTTTGCCATTAAATTTTTAATGAATGAATTGACCTTACCTAATACGAGTAGTAATAAATCAATATCACTTTAAAATTTATAGTTGTATAAATAATTTTTATATCGACGATAAATCACAATCATTTGATATTAAAAAATATTTAACTCATATGATAATTATTTTTAAAGTAATAAATATGAGTAATTATGGTGTAATGGCAATATAAAATATTTTAAACTATCAGTGCATGAAAATTAAACTCTTAATTGTAAGATGATATACATATATATTGATCAAAATTTGTCTTTTCTTTTGTGTGTATATAAGGTTTAAATGCATTTTTAGTCATCCTATTTTGTTCAAAATTAACTTTTAATCTCCATATTTTTAAAGTCCAGTTTTTGGTCTCCTATTTTTTTAGCTTGGAGGATTTTGTTGGTCTCCCTCTATTTTTCAGAATATGATACGCTCGTTAACAACATGACATTGATGTGACACATCTGAATTAGATAAAATAGAATCATGTTCGACACTCTTATTTTCTTCTTCATAAATTTTCGCTTATATTGATACTAACAAAAACGCACGTGAAGTTTTATCAAATAAAAAATAATGAAATGCATGTTGATTAATGTCATGAATTAAATTTTAATTGAGCATGCAACATCATAATAAAAAAATGGAGAGAGACCAACAAAATCCTACAAGTTGTAAAATAGAAGACCAAAAACTCAGTTTTAAAAATAGGGGTATTAAAAGTTAATTTTGAGCAAGATTGGAGGACTAAAAGTGTATTTAAGCATAAATATAAATATACTATTTCCATCTCATTTTAAATATTTCATTTGTCATTTTTCTCAAACTCAAATTATTTGTCATTTTACAATTCTAATACAACATAAATTACTTTTTTTTCTTCATTAATATACCTTTATTTATTGTATCACATCGAACTTCTCGATTAACTACAATTAATAAAGATATTTAAATAAATAAAACTCATTTTATGATTAAAATTAATAAAATTAATTATATTTTTAAGATCTGCGCACAATTCAAAACTCAAATCAGAGAATTAAATATAGATTCGAGCGTATATTGCACACTATATATCTATATATCTGTCCATCTTGTGGGGCATCTTGGTGTGATTTCGCCTGAGATCTTATTATCCTTTTTGTTACTAGAAACTAATAATTGTTGCTAGAAATTTCAAATACAAAGTGATAAATTCGTTTGAATGTGAAGAACGCCAATTAAGCAAGTCCTTATGAATTTTCTAGTTTGCAAATTTAGGCTGGACCAAATATTTTGGCCCTATAATGTTGAAGATCAAAATACATATAAATTTTTTGTTAAGCTACTATCACTATACATTTGAAGCCGGCCTAAAACAAACTTTGATCCGAAGACTTTTTAAAGTTAATAATGATACTATAAATATTTTATCATCACATACATTCCTTTTGCAAGAGATTTGGTGCAAAAGTTTTCAAAGCCATGTACTTCCCCAATGGGAATTTCTTGGGATCAGCCTTAGATCACAATTCTAACTATGTTTAATGTAGCATATGATCTTCTCTAATTGTGTTGGATGAAAGTTACATAGGTGGAAGATCCTTAATGGATCCTCAATAAAATAATTCACATGTCTTGGTTTTCTTGTTAGAATAATTCCCTTATTATTACTCGTTCGTCAAGCTTTGGTATTGTACTTTATGTGAATGCTCTTGTTCATCCTCATACAATGTCATGAAAAAAGGTCATACAATTTCATGAAAAAAATGTGTTAATCGAAAAAGGTTTGTAGTTAGAGATGTGTCTGAAATTCTAAAAACCATCTTGAACAAGACACAACATTCATATGAAATAATTTGGAGATTTAGTGGCAATGTACTATACACTTTACCTACTTTGATGATATGCTTATAAATCGTTATGATTGAAAAGTTAATCGAAATTTGAAACAAATTATGAAAAATGAAAGTTCCTCCAAAAGTTAAGAACTTCACGTGGCCCCTTGAAAAATAATGGCCTCCCAATTTTATCCAAGTTTTGAATCTCACCAATCGCTTCATCAATAGATACCATAGTTATTTTGTGACTTTTATCTCTATGCAATCACATTTAAATCATTAGCTATTGTTGATGAGGGAGTTGCTTTTTCCTTGCCTTTCTTTTCAACACCATTAGTTCTCTTTCTCTTTTATCCACTACTTTGGTTATCAGATCCTTGTGAAATATTGAAATTAACATTTTCAAATTTATTTGTTGCTCCAACACTTGCATCTTCACTATCATCCCACCCTTCTTCCACATCTAGGCCAATAATCTTCACACTTGGGTGATACCCATCATTATCATCATTACCACAATATCCATTAGACAATACTTTCAAACCTAAAATACATTTGACCATTTCAAACGCATGATAAATATACACAAACGTGGAATCAAACAAACGCTCAATACTTTTTGCTTCAAAAATTGATTTTTATTTTTAAATTTTTATTCAACTCTTTTTTACATAAATATATAAAAACATAAATGACTTTATATTCAACTCATTTCAAATACAATCAACTTTACAAAATCAATTTTTGTTACTGACATGTCTTAAATTATTCAATAAAAGAGGCGGGCATAGGGGGGAAACAAAAAGAGAGGAGGCAGCAGAAGCTTAAAGACCCTACGTTACATTATATTCATGCATAAAGTTGAAAACCAGTCAACCAAGAGGAGGGTCACCGATCTTGTACTCATCACGAAAACAAATTACTATATATGCAAAGTTAGGGGGAGGAATTTGAATTTTATGTGCTTGACCCTCCTTCCTATACAATATGAATATTCAATTTTCCAAAAAGAGCTATATAGATATATAATTATAAATAGGGTTAAATGAGTTTTTAGTCTCTATAAAATATTATTATTTTGTTTTTAATTCTTACAAAAAATTTCATCAATTTTAAGTCTTTCAATTTTTATTTTTTATTTTTTTTTGATCCCTAGTTTTAAACCAACTTTGGTATATACTTTAAATTTTTGAATAATTTTTTTAGTAATGTTTAGGATATTATAAGAAATTTCTCTACAAAAATTTAAAATTTTTTAACAAGCGATAAATTAAATATGAATTTTTAAGCGCCAAAAGCTTAAAAATTTATATTTTATTTATTGTTTGTTAAAATATTTAAATTTTTGTTAAGTAAAAAGTTAAACATATTCTAAATATTATTGCTAAAAATTATTTTAAAATTCAAAGAATTCAAAATAGTTGATTTAAAGTCAAGAACCAATAATGAAAATGAAACTTTTTAGAGATTAAAAATTGACAAAATTTTATATTTAAACTAAAAACAAAATAATAAAATTTATAAAGACTAAAAACTTATTTAACCATTATAAATATGTGTATATAATTTCCACACTTCACACTCCGAAGCTAATTTGTTGTGACCCTCTCGTATAGTGTCACATGTACTTGTCAATATTCCATGGACACATGGCTAGAGCCGTCAAAAAAGCCACAAACTCTAAGACCCTCTTTAATTTTTTTTTACTAAGCTCTTAAAATTAGGACTATTAAAATAATTGTAATGATTTACTAAAAAAAAATAATGTTAAATGATATCTAAAACAATACTAAAAAATATATGACTATACATAACGAGTTTTTTATTGATATATTTGTGAATTCTTAATTTCATTCGTCCCCAATACTAGTGCATTTTAAGTTCGTTAAATATAATTTAACAAACTTATTTTCATTACTTACATAGACTTATGATAATGAACAACAATGAGACACTCCTCCAATGATTTTAAATACACAAGCCCTCTTTCGACGAATTTGCAACCATGTGTCTCAAACAACATTCAATCTAAAAATATACACTTTTTTGACAATACAGTTAACATTACATATGGTTTTGGGATCCAGATTCATTACTGCAACTGAATCACAGATAATCTCTACCATTTTGAGATCAAATCTAATAACTCAAATTACAAATTCACGTAATCAATTATAAATAATCGCTTACATTGATTTAGATCGGACACTCGAGATCAGTAACCAAGTTACGTATTACTACAAGGAATTATTTGATTCTATGGTTCTGACAGTTACAAATTATTGCCTTTGATCCCTTCTCATAAAATGCCTATGCATACTACAAAATGACCAAAATACTGTCAGAATGCCAATGAAACTAACCAAGAAACAAAAATATATTCTTCCATAAGCTAAAAAAACACAAAAGAAACCCAAACTGCACACAGCTACTAGTTAGGAAGGATTGTATCTTTCTTCCACTTCATCCTTAAAAAATCAAGATTGTTGATTTATACTTACAGCATCATCAATTTGAAAAAAATATTATAATGCAGTGCAGTCGAACTCAGATCATCATTTTATAAAATATATATCAAACTGAGAGAGAACAAACTGAAAATTTAATGATGCAGTGAAAACATTTGATTAAATGCCAAGGTATGACAACAGTAGCAATAATCACCGGCACTGATGTGAGTACAGGGGAAGAACTTTATGCTACTTTGATTTGGTCGATGCTTAAAAGTTAGATCAATTTAGGCATCTATTTTCTCTGTTACATATTTTAATTCAGCCTATCAAATTTGTGCAACCATCATATCATTATATCAATCTTCAGTGATTGTTAAATTATATTATCTGTAAGATACTTGTATGCTTGTTTTTACATTATAGAATCTAAGTGTTATTCCTTGTACTCAATTTAGTTTCATAGTTAGGCACTATATTTTGAAGACAATATAAGAAACTATTTTCTTTGATAATGAAAACTGCAATTAAGTTTCAACTCTTAAATGATAAATTTCAAAAACTACGACATAAATTATTTAATTAAATTTCAAAAACTACAACAGTACCCTCCTGATTGCAAACTGAAATTTTAATATTTAGGTCACCCCCAAAGGCAACAATTGTGTACTTATAAATAATAATCTAAATTGAACCCGACATCAAACTTTATAGAAATGCAGAAATTATCTAGGCATTTTAACAACCATTCCAAAAAATAATTTGTATGACTTATAGTGTTACTAAGTTTAAATTATAGTGTTACTAAGTTACAAATGGCATGAAAGGATGCAACACTATATTCAAGGACATAGAAAATATAACTAAGGACGAAAGCATAGAGAATATTCAAGGTCTTGGAACTCCAATGACAAGAGCAATGTCAAAGAAGGCAAAAGAGGCTCTAAATAACTTGATAGCAAGTCAAACTCATGAAGATTTGAAGCCAAACATAGTAAATTGTTTAATCCAAATTGAAGAAGCTAAGGAATGAAGGCTGAATCTATGTGATCAATTTTTAATATTAGTTTTAATTAAAGTAGTAATATTAGTTTTAATTAAAGTAGTAGACTTAATTAGTAAGAATATTTGGGTCTAATTGTAAAAACATGAGTTGAGCCAAATTTAGATAACTTGTAAGGTGGTGGCACTATAAAAGGCAAACCTCTAGCTGATGCAAGGGAGATTTAAAACATATTGTTATTTTGTGAGACTTTGCTCTCTAGAGTTCTTTAAAGAATTCACTTTGAACTTATCAAGGTCGTTAATTTTTGTGGCGTTCTTTTTTGGCTTATCAATCTCTAGATTGTGGCGCCATTCTGTTCTTGATTCGTTTGTTGAATTATAATTTTCAGTTTCCTTTACATCAAATCATAATACACAAATTTTACCAATTTTTGTGTTTAGTAACCTGCGATCATATCTCGAGTTCTACATACTTCTTTTCGGTGATTCAACAGCTTAACCCGCATTTTGGAACATCATCTTTCACCTCGTTTTGGAATCGTCTGATTTTGATTTTCGTAGCTTCGGTTTTTGTTTTTTTTTGTTTCCACTATTAAACCCCCTTCTTTTGCAAAGTTCAATCCTAATAAGATTAATGAACATTTATCTCTTTCGGTCCAACAATAAATTGTTATTCTTGACAAGTAGTTTTGTTGGTTGGTTAATTGGTCACATATTTTTGATGAAATGCATTAGATTGATAATAGTCTGGTTACAACAAAAAAGTTCAATCAAATCTAAGCTAACTATGCGATTTGATAAGTACATTCTCTTAAAATTGCAAGATTATTTGGGTCAAATATTTGTAGAGCGTTCTCCAGCAAAACATGATTTTGGCTGTAATCTATAAGTTTCTAATCTAGAACGATCCTTAAAGTGGTTCCTGAGAAACAAGATCATATCACTTACTAAGTTAAAAATGGCATGAAATGATGCAACACTTTGAGTATGTTCTCAAAAGTATACAATAAAATAGCCTGTGCCACAAAAGCAAGAGTTGTCACCTATTCCAGAGTTGTAAGGCCCGCCCTTTGCTAGCCTCAATGTACCGTCACAGCAAAGAGGGGAAAAGATTAAGAATATTACTCACAATGATGGCAAAGAAACACCCACAAAGATCATATAGAGACATTAGAGTATGTGTTAAAAAACAACTATAAAGTTGGGACATATGCATAAAATAAAATACTCCTAGTATAAAAGCAACATGCCAATCAGCAAAATCAGCCCAAAAGAAATTATATGTTTCTCTTCGCACTTCTCCAAAGAAAAATTTGTCATAGCTTGCACTAACAGAATCAATGCTAAGCAAGTGAAGTTTTGACACCTGAAAAGTGGAAGTAAAGTTATCACTAAGTTGTCCAAATAATGACATAAGAAAATGTTGAAACAAAATTGCCTTGCCACCCAACCCTCTGGTAAAGGAAGATTAAGTACAGACTCTTCAATGTCAAACTGAGAACAATAAATAATAAGTATTAGCTAATAGAAAATGTTGGATTAGTATTAGCCATTTGTAAACGTATAGTGCTACTATGCCATTTGTAACAATAACTATCTAGGCAGTTTAAATTAGTGTTAATAATTTTGCTAGTTGAAGTAATTTTAATGATATGACTTTTTTTAATCGACAATTATTCATAATATGACACAGCAAGAACGATATAAATTGCAGTGAAATTGAATTAAAGTAAAAGCCCTAGATAATAACAACATAGATATTCATAGCAAAATCCATAAATCAGCAAAATCCATGCCAAAATCAGCAAAATCAAATTGCTAGAATCAAACTTGTTTAATTTTTTCCAGACATAAAATGTATGACAATTGTGTTCACTACTCACCGCATCACAAGTAGTTTGGTTAACTGTACTGAAGAAAAAGGAATTATACTAATAAATGTACAACAACATTGCATAAAGTACCCTTCTATGATAGATCAAGTGGATGATTCTCAAGTAAATCATACATCTCCAATTCCAAATCCAAGCATTCTTGCCATATCATTTATCTTTAATTTAGGCTTGGGAATGTTGTGATGCTTCAACCATGAATACACAATAAAAACTTTCTTCATAATAAACAATTCCAATGCCTCTTGATTAAAAACAACTCCCATTACAAAGTAATAAGTAGTATTACCATGATCATCAAATAAAGAGATAGAAACATTTCGACGTTGATGAAGTAAGAGGGGAATTAGTTTGTTTAAGCAAAGGAGAGAGTGGAAGCAACGGTCTGAACCTAATGGTGATAGCCATACTTTCAGACTTCAGCTGCCAGAAGCGGTTAATACAGTTTCTTCATTTTATGTTTCCCAACACATGCTATCCATCCGCCTCATTCAAAATACTTTTTTTTTTTTAATAAAAATGTTTGGGCCTTTAAAGTTGTTACCCTTGGAATACAATGCATGGTTGGTGTTAGGTTTAGAATAAGGCATACATTGAGTGGTAGTCATGTGAGAATATTGTATTAGTGACTGAAATTAATGTCATGTGCTATACAACCATGCCATTACATAACTTATTCATGTCAGATGTATAATTTTTTAAGGCACACCTCAAATTTTTCAAAAGATCCCTTTTTTTCCCATGTATTTATTCATTTGATGGGACCATTTTTTCTTTTCTGTTGTGGTTATTTGATGGATTTGTTTTACAACACAATTGTTACCTAATGCAATTTTGCATAGCTTAGTCATTTGGAAACGTTCTTATGGTTTTCCTTTCGGTCTAAAACTTTGCTTGGAATCCACTTCTTTAGTTTTTTTATATGGAAGTGTTTGACTTCACATTTTTAATCAAAGTGGCTTTCCTGGTACTGATATCTCACAAGATGGAAGTCATATGAAGTAAGGCCATATGTCTTGTTGTTTGCTTGCTTTTTTGTAATGCTGTGTATTAAGTTCGTTACATTTTCCTTGTAATGCAGTTCAACATTGCTCAAGAGTACATTACATCTGCTATATATAGTTGGCTTGTTAATGTTAACTGTGTTAGTGGTTTATTTCCCCAAAAATCGCCAAATCAGGAACCTGTTCTAGAGTCATTGCACTAGATTCTTTTGAAAACTATGCTTCATAAATGTTATGGTTTAATTAATTAAGATGAGATGACACTCTTTCATCCACATAAAGTTTTCCTCTCCATCTGCTTGATTCTAAAATTAATGCAGTAAAAGCATATGAAATTCATTTTTGCCCCTTGTTAATACACACAAAGTTGTATATATACACAAATACTAAAAACTGGTTTTCTTTTTGCCCAAGTACAATGTATAGTTTACCTTGGAGATTGGTAGTAATATATACTTTCCTGCCCACATTAAGTGTAAAGTGCATTCTTGCATCTTACTAAGTAAAAGAAAACCTTTTAGAGAGTTCTAATGTGAAACAAGATACAATTCCATGAATTAATTAGTGTCATAAAGAGAAATGCTAAAAATAGACTCTTTTGAATTCGAATATACTCTTCATGATATGTCTATTTTTTAAAGAGTTATGCTATTTAACACAGAAACATACATCACGAATCTGTCACGAAGTAGTAACCGATCAATAAGAGGACAAAATTACCATACAAGAGTGGTTAACTCTTGCTACATCACTCGTGATGTATCTCTTTGTGATACAAAGCATTTCAGTTTTTTAAAGTATCGACAGAATTGCGTGGAAGTTGTTCAGTTTTATAAAAGTGTTGTTAGCAATACTCATATAAAAAGCATCATTGATGCATTGTGAAACAAGCTTGGCAAGATCAATGTTGATTTTAATTTAACTCTAGTACTGCATCTAGAGAGAAAACTTTTCAGTCTTCACTTCCATTCCATAGATATGTGGAGAGTTTCCAAAGTGGAAAGTAGGTCCCTGATGTATTTAGACTGAGTGAGGAGCATGCTGCCATGAGATAAGTACTTGACCTCTATGCCAAGGAAGTAGTCGGACTTGACAAGATGCTTGAGGGCAAACCGGTAATGCAGCTTACTAATGAGATATCATCAACATAAACCAATGCATAAGCATTTAGAGTTGGACATCCATTTTGTTACTTCTGCTGAAGTGCTTGGTTTACATCTTCGCAGGGTGCTTTTTATATATTTTGTTGTTTAGCCATTTTTTGAAGTCATACACATAGGCTGATGATTATCCATTTTTTGCTAGTTGTTTAGTTGGTATATGCATAAGGTTTAATTGATACTTATGCAGGTTTGGTTTGTTGTGTCTATTTGTTTTTCTTAGAACTTCAAGGTGTTATGTGTGACTTACAAGATTATATCATCTACATTATTCAACTAGTTTTGTTATGAGACAGAAGCAAAGTGTGTCGCTCACTCTCTAGCAAGGGTGTCATGGTGCTTTGCTTGGTACCACAATTCTGATTTCATTTTATTACTTTGCTTGTGTTGGATGAAATGTCATAAGTTTTGTTTGTAGCAACAAAAAAAAAGTAATTCAGAGTTATGACAATTCTTTTAAAGAATGTCATCTACATTGTGTAAATGCCAAATTAGATTAGACATATTAAACTAGTTTGGGTCATGTTAAAAATATGTTGAGAGCTCAGCAGAAATATGTGGACCTCGTACGAGCCTTTAGAAGATTCGTCAAATTGGAGAGACAAGTAAGTAACTCTACCGACCTTATTTTAAAATTTTTGGTAAATAACCTTACCAACCTCATGTTTTCACATCGACTTTTATAAAAAGTAAAGAATAAGGATAGAGTAATTCTATTGACACAATTATACCAATCACAGATTAACATTTTCACACATTGACTATTTTCTCATTTTGAGCGGCCCTACTTAAAAAAAATCAATTAAACCTTGAATTAAGTCATCTTATAGGTACATTTGTGCACTAGAATCCAAGGGAACAAAAATGTATAGACTAATAACGTTTAGAGTTTTATGTATGTAGCATTAGTTATAACTTATAAGTAGTGTTTAGAGTTGTTTCATTTAAAATCATAGTAATCAATTAAGTCTAGAGGAAAGTACATGACAACTATGATATGGTAAAGGAGTGAGATTATATGAGACATGGCTCATTAAAACATCTCTAATGGAGAGAGTTTAACAATCCCTTAAAAATAAGTAAAGTCCTTTATAGATTTTCATCATTGTAACAAGTCTAAATGATAGTAATCCCTTAAAAATAAGTAAAGTCCTTTATAGATTATCATCATTGGAACAAGTCTAAATGATAGTAAGGAGACTTTAAAATTAAGAGATATATAAGTAATCTCAAAAGCTGTTGCTTAACATTATAAAATAAATAAAATTATGAAGAAATCTAGCTAGATTCAATAATAAATAAATAAAATTGAAGATAGAAAAATTGAGCATAATAATAGGGGGAAAAACGGACGTCTATTATTAAGCGAAGATGTATGTTCAAACCTTAAAGAACAAATATGATGCAATGAAGAGAAATTGGCGCATTTGTAGATTTTTAAAGTTTGGAGAAATTGGCTTAGGATGGGATCAAGCTACGGGAAAACTCAATTGTTCGGATGAGTGGTGGGATAGAAAGATTAAGGTTAGTTTCTTTCATATATTGATACAGTTAAGTTACAAAATAAAATAGGAATAAGATCTCTAATTGAATTTTTGAATATTATATGTATGTAGGAGAAACATAAGGCTAAAAAGTTTCGTAATAAATCAATAGATCCTTCATTTGAGGAATTGTGGAACCAATTGTTTGAAGACAATTATGCAAATGGGGTAAAAATGGTTGCACCCTCTACGGATCCTAAAGTTATTACACATGTGGAAAGAAGATAAAAAAAATGGCAAGGAAGACATGCATCATGAGAATGATGGAGATCATATTTATGCAGAATATAATCAATATGCTTCTCGTTTATTTGATGATGACAATTCATTTTGGCCTGATTTCATGGAAGAGTCAGGAAAAACCTAAGTACCTACTCGTGTTGGAGCTACCCAAGTACCTAGCCAAGGTGATCGACCTACCCAAATATCTATCAGTGGTGTTAGAGCTACCCAAGTACCTAGCCAGGTTGATGGTACCAAAAAAACCGCACACACTCCAAAGGTGGTTAACAAACTTGTCAAGGAAAAACGTAAAAGAAGACAATCAGGAGGGGCAACAAAGTTAAGTAGTCAAATAGATTCCTTAGTATCAAACTTTAACATTGCTATGGAGATATTAAATTCTTATGATAATGCCAATAAGCATGATACTAGTAATTCAACTATTGCAACAACATTCACTATTATAAATAGGATTGTTGTTGAATCCAATTTGGAAAAGGGTAGTGAGTTGTGGTGGATGGAGAATGAAGCAAAACGAGATATTTTTATCAACATTGAGGATGATGGTGCAAGGAAAGATTGGTTGTTGTATATGCATGCCAAAGAGAAATGATTGTTTACTGGTTGTTTTTATTATCTTAGTTTATTGATTCTTTAGTGGACATGTACTATTTATAAGTTTTATGAACATTGTGTGTTTGAATTATGATATGTAAACCATGTCTCTTTCTTTAAGTTTATGGGTGGTTTTTTTCAATATGGCTATGGATGTTTTATGTATGTGTTTTTGACTAGTAGGTGCGTCGCCGAAAGAAAGAAAAAAGAAAAAGACATGCACCATTTCGGAATATGACATCATGTGCAATAGGTGACATATTACTATAAATATATTTTTAAAGAACCATGCATGACTTCACGTCAAAAATGAGAAGATTTGGTGCATGAGATACTAGAATGCCTTTAGAATGAAGCAAAGTTTATTTAGACAACTATGTGAAGACCTACCATCAAAATATGGATTAAGCAAGTAAGAGAATGTCAGTGAAAGAGAAAGTTGTCATCTTTGTACATCCACTTGCTATGGATGCATCTAATAGGGATGCTAGAGAACCGTTCGAACGTTCTGGTGAAACTAGTGAAACTATTAGTAGACCATTTCATGAAGTTTTGGAAGCCATTAGTGGTGGGAACAAAGAGTATAGGGTGTTAGAACTGGTCTGTGAAACTAAAGAAAAATGAAGAGAATAGATGAAGTAAAGAAAATCAAGAATGGTTTCTCTCAAGAATGTATTATTGAAATTGACAACAATGAATAGCGTGAAAGTTACAAAATCTGCCAACTGAATTGCCCTGCAATTCAGTCCCAACCAATTAACTCTCTAACTGCCTACCTATTGAAGACTAAACTTCTGTTATTTATACTAACCATCCTAACTAATTCAGTTAGGATTTACAGCTGGCACAACTCAGCAATTAACAGAACTAACACATAGAATTTAAACTTGGTTCCTTCTCTCATACACCTTCCTAATAGGAAACCTTGCTTGACTAGCAATCCTATCAATACCCCCCTAAAAGAACTACCTTGTCCTCAAGGGGAAAAGACGGAAAAACCTCCAACATCTTGGAAGCTCGCTCCCAAGAGTTATCACAGGATGGTAAATGAGCTCATTTCACCAAAAGCTCCATATTGCCTCCAACATCAGTCCTCTACTGCAGAATATCTTCTGGCTGTACAACCAATTCAAGCTCCTCAGTCAACATTGGTGGTAAGGTCTGAGGTGAATGTTGCGGTTTCAAAGCCTTCTTAAGCAATGAAACATGGAACACCGGATGAACTTTAGTTTCAAGAGGCAGATCTAGCTTGTAAGCCACCTTTCCCACGCGACTTATAATCTGGAAAGGGCCATAATACTTAGGAGCCAATTTAGCATATGGTCTATCAGCCAAGGACTTCAATTTGTAAGGCTGAAGTTTCAAGAAAACCCACTCCCCAACTTCAAAATTTACCAACCGCCGGTGCTTATTTGCTTGTGCACGCATCTGATCTTGAGATTTCAGCAAATTCTGTCGCAAATCAGCAAGTAAATCATCCCGTTGCTGGGCTAACTGATTGACATCATCCAACTTTGATGGAAGGGTGCAACTCTTAATCAACAACGGAGGGTCTCTTCCATATAAAGCTTTAAAAGGTGTCATTCCAGCAGAGATATTGTAGTTACTGTTAAACCAGAACTCAGCCCAATGCAACCAATTCAACCAAGTCTTGGGCTTAGGGCCAGCAAAGCACCTAAGATAGGTCTCTAAGCACCGATTAGCAACTTCGGTTTGACCATCCGTTTGAGGGTGATAAGACGTGCTATGCTTAAGACTAGTTCCAGGCAATTTGAACATCTCCCTCCAACAACTGCTGAGAAAAACCGCATATCTATCTGATACAATTGTAGAAGGAAATCCATGAAGCTTCACAACTTCCATCACAAACACAGCTGCTACCTCCTTAGCATTGTAAGGATGCCCAAGAGGAAAGAAGTGAGCATACTTTGTAAGTCTATCAATGACGACCAACAAAATTGTATCCTTACCTCTAACTCGTGGAAGGCCACCAACAAAATCCATAGAAATATCTTGCCACACTTGGCAAGGAATAAGAACCGGTTGAAGTAGTCCCGCCGGTGATAAAGTGGAGTACTTGTTCCTTTGACATACATCACACTCTTCAATAAACTTCTTGATATCTCGCCTCATGCCCTCCCAAAACAAGAAACTAGAGACCCTTTTAAAAGTTCTGAACAATCCTGAATGTCCTCAACAAGGAGAATCATTGCATTCAGCCAAGATAAGTGGTATTTTGTTAGAACCCTTAGGCAGCACCAATTTACCTTTATACAAAAGCCTTCCCTTCTTGAACTCATAACCAGAATGAGAAGTAGGAGAGACAATTAAGTCCTGCACCAACTGCTGCAATTTAGGATCTTGTTGCAATTCCTCATCCCAAGAATCATCTTCCACACGTAGTACTGAGAGAGCAGCATACATATCTCTCCTCGACAAGCTATCTGCTGCAGTATTCTCCTTTCTTGGCTTGTATTGGATTTCAAAATCCAAACCAATGAGCTTGACAACCCATTTAAATTGCTCAGCACTGAACAATCGTTGATCAGTCAAAAACTTAAGGCTCCTTTGGTCAGTCCTCACAATGAAATGGTTGCCCAAAAGGTAGTGTCTCCATTTGGTCACAGCCTGAACCAAAGCCATAAGCTCCCTCTCATAAACAGACCTTTGTTGAGCTCTCAAAGATAAGCCTTGACTCCAAAAGGCAAGGGGTTTACCCTTCTGCATTAAAACATCCCCCAACCCCTTACTAGAAGCATCAATTTCGACTACAAAGACCGTAGTGAAATCAGGTACAGCCAACAATGGAAGATCAATCATGGATGTTTTCAAGGCCTGAAACGTAGATGTAGCTTCCTCAATCCAACAAAACTTGTCTTTCTTCAAAAGCTCAATTAAGGGTTTGGCTAATTTACCATAACCTTGGACAAAACGTCTATAATACCCTGTTATTCCAAGGAAACCCCTAAGACCCTTCACATTTGTAGGGATAGGCCAAGAAGTCATGGCTGCAGTCTTGGACGGACAAGCTGCCACCCTTTCTCCAGAAATCACATGTCCCAAGTACTCAAGACTAGACTGTCCAAAGCTACATTTTTTCTTATTTGCCTTCAACCCATTCTGCACCAGCACTGCCAAGCCTTGGTGAACATGAACAAGATGAGCTGACATATCCTTGCTATACACCAAAATGTCATCAAAAAATACCAGGACAAATCTCTGGAGGAAAGGCTTCAAAACCTCATTCATGAGGGCTTGGAATGTGGAAGGAGCATTGGTGAGATCGAAAGGCATCACCAAGAACTCATAATGCCCCTCATGAGTTCGGAAAGCCGTCTTCTCTATATCATTTTCCTTCATCCGAATTTGATGATAGCCTGATATTAAATCAAGCTTAGTGAATATAGTTGCTCCATCAAGTTCATCAAGCAACTCTTCAATGATAGGGATAGGAAATTTGTTACGGATAGTAATTTTGTTGAGAACCCTATAATCCACGCAGAAACGCCAACCCCCGTCTTTCTTCTTGACCAAGATGACGAGACTAGAGTAAGGGCTAATGCTTAGTCTTACAATTCCAGCCTCAAGCATTTTTGAAACCAATCGCTCTATCTCTGCTTTTTGATAATGTGGATACTTATAAGGTCGTAGATTAGGTATTTCAGCCCCCTCCTTCAAATGAATTGCATGGTCTAACCTCCTTTGGGGTGGAAGACCTTGCGGATCCTCAAAAATCTCAGAATACTGTTGAAGAACCTCTGAAACAGCTTCAGGTATGACTGGAACCGCTGTTGGTTTCTGCTATGCAGAATCGTACTGAATTAATAAGCCTTCCTCTTCTTCCTTCAAAATTTGCATGAAGGCTCCAAAGGGCAATTCAATCTTGGTTAAGGAAGGATCACCAACCAAAGTAATCAACTTGCCATCTCTAGACAAGGTAAGCTCCAACTTGCCAAAGTTGGTTTTGACCTCTCCCAAACAAGATAGCCAATCCAAACCCAACACCAAATCTACCCCTTGTAGGGAGAACAAATAAAAGTCTTGCCTAATCTCCATTCCTTGCAAATGCAAACTCAACTTGGGACATTTTCCCCTACATTTCACCCTATGACCATCCCCCACTTCCACAATGTAAGAAGGCGTATCTTCCATCATCAAGCTCAGTTTTTGAACTACCTTCTGAGAAATGAAGCTATGAGAAGCTCCACAATCTATGAGTACCAAAACATAATTGTTCTGAACTACCCCTTATATCTTCCAAGAATTTGTGGAAGTCAGCCTAGCCATTGAACACAAAGACAATTGCAGAGAATTGAAAGTTTCAACCTCCTGAAACTCAGCCTCGCTGTCCTCCTCGTCATCTTCTTCTAAAATAATCATACGAAACTGCTTATTCTTGCATTTATGTTCTCTATTATAAGGCTCATCACATCTGAAACAAAGTCCCTTCTCCCTTTTGTCTCTCATCTCAACCCCGGACAACCGTTTGAAATCACCACTCCTTGTGTTTTTCCCTTCCCTAGCCTGAACACTCATCATATTAGTAGCAGAGGTACTGCCCTCAGTTTTCTTATCTAACCAAGGCTTAGTATCCACCGTCACAGTCTTATTGTAAGTACTAGCCTTAGAAATAGAGGTTGGTTTAGTGAAAGTGTTGGTTCCTTTCTTAGTCCAAACCAAATTCTTCTCCTCAATCATAATAGACTTTTGAATTAAATCAGACAGAGACTTTAATTCATAAAGTTTTACCTCCACTTGAATTTCCTCTTTCAAGCCATTCATGAAAATTCCTCGTGCAAATTCTTGATCAATGACCTTCAGAGCTCCAACATATTTCTCAAACTCCTCCACAAATTCCACCACCGTCCCTGTTTGTTTGAGTGCCAGCAACAACTCAAAGGGATTTTGTACCATTGAAGGTTGAAACCTGCAAACCACCGCCAGCTTGAACTCGTCCCATGTTGGTTCAAGATTGCACCTAGCCCACCAGCGATACTAGCTCAGTGCTCTACCCTCAAGGGCCACCAAAGTGGCACGCATCTTCTCCTCCTCAGGAACGCTTCGCAACTCGAAGTATCGTTCCAAACAGTGCGTCCAACCGTACGCATCGTCACATGAGAAAATCGGGATATCCAGCTTCCTCCACCAGTCGTGCTTAACGTGGTCACCAAAGGATCTACCCCCGTCGCCGCTGATCTCCGCTTCTTTCCTACGAACAGTCCTGCCGCTGTTGGAATCAATCTTGGCCGCGAGTGCAGCCAATTGGTCCTCCGTATGTTTGGCGCGCGCCTCTGCCAACTCTAATCGTGTGCGCCATTCCTCGCGCTCCTGCTCCCAATCACTCGAATCTCTCACCATGCTTCTTGTCTTCATGCAATGCGCAGTAGAAGGAATCAAAATCAGTGCACCAGATCGGTGCTCTGATACCAGTGTTAGAACTGGTCTGTGAAACTAAAGAAAAATGAAGAGAATAGATGAAGTAAAGAAAATCAAGAATGGTTTCTCTCAAGAATGTATTATTGAAATTGACAACAATGAATAGCGTGAAAGTTACAGAATCTGCCAACTGAATTGCCCTACAATTCAGTCCCAACCAGTTAACTCTCTAACTGCCTACCTATTGAAGACTAAACTTCTGTTATTTATACTAACCATCCTAACTAATTCAGTTAGGATTTACAGCTGGCACAACTCAGCAATTAACATAACTAACACATAGAATTTAAACTTGGTTCCTTCTCTCATACACCTTCCTAATAGGAAGGAAGCCTTGCTTGACTAGCAATCCTATCATAGGAATCCTATCATAGGGATCTTGCACATGATGTCATAAAAGATGAACGATACATGCCTTATTTCAAGGTAAATAGTTAAATAAAAATAGTTATTTTTCATGTCAAAATGAGTACTATGATCTAACTTGTTACCGTAGGATTGTATTGGATGTATTGATCGCACACGTATATATGCATGTATACCAAAGGCCGATCAAATGCGTTATATATGGAGAAATGGAATTACTGTGTTTTACATTTATTTCAGTTGGATGAGAGTGACCAGCACATGACACACATGTTTTTTTCCCACGCAATCAAGACACACACATTAAATTTTTCAAACCCACACCACCAGGTATGGTTATTTTCATGTTTTTTGTGATGATTTGTTTCTTGTAAATTAACTGCATATAATCTTTTATTCTTTTTTAATAAGCACGTCTGCTCAAGAAGCATTTAATCGTTCACATTTAACGTAGACACCCAAATTGTATTGAAAGATCTTTTGGAGTGTTGAAGAAAAGATGGAAGATACTTGGACTAGCCCAATTTAACGTAGACACCCAAATTTACGTTATAATGATTGCATTTGCATTATAAATTATATTCGAATGAAAATGACTTAGTTTTTAATACAGTTGAGCATAACCCAAAATACGGATACAATTACGAAGTCTTTTGGATGTTTTTATGATGACACAAGCAATAAATTTCTAAAGAAAAGATTTACTACCATCAAATAGGCTCAAAGCAATCTAGAAAATTTAATATGGAGAGATTTGAAAGTAACTTCTTCCTGGTGATATATTTCAAAAATTGATTGTAATGAGTCTTGTGACTGAGTCACAGCTTGTTGGTTGTGTACAAACAGAGCCAACAAAGGGTAAGGCTACTAAAGCAACTAAAAAACACATTTTTAGTTAATAAAAAGGTCTCAATTTTTTTTTTACTTAATAAAATGGTCTCACGTAATACTATTATGAAAACTAAAACTGATAAAATATTATATAAATTTAACATTGTCTCACTAAATATTAAATCAATTGACTTTATTACCAATGATATAAGAAATATTATACAATATTAACTATATTAATTTAATAAATAATCTAAGATATAAATGTCAACTCAAAAATATGAATCAGGCTCAACCGAAACTTGTATTGAATCGCAAAAGGGTCTATAGAAATTGAAAATATTGGTGATGGCTCGTTGATACAAGTTTGAGATATTTATTGGCAGAAAGAAGGTGGTTAAACTTATTAAATAGATTTTATTAATTAAAAATGAATCTTATTTTGTTTTTGTTGCAAATTATTTAATATTCTTCCTAGTACAAGTAAATTGGCTAATGAAAGTAGTAGGGATCAGAGAAATTTTAGTTATAAATTGAGAAATCATGAGATAAGTAGTGAGCACATTGCTAACATGAGAAATATTAGTTATAAATTGTTAGTAATGTGATCACTACTTGTCTCATGATTTCTTAATTGGGGCATCGTCATCGTCGAGGTATCCACTTCAAAGTCGAATTCAAATGAAATGACAAATTGGAAAATAAAACGATACGAAAGCGACAACTTGGACGAATAGAAGTAGAACCAATTAAAAAAAACTTGAAATTAGGGTTTTAAACATATGAGATATGAAGAATAATGTCATTGGAGATATGATAATATGGAGAAAGAAAAAAGCAAAAAAAAAATAAAGTAAAGTCGGAAAATTGATTAAAAAAAAAAATATAGAGTAAAACAGTACCTGGGAGAGATTGGATAAAAATGTCACATTTTTTGTTATTTTAAATTAAATAATTATATCATTTTATATTGTTCAAAGCTAAATTTACCAAGTATTTTAATTTCAATTAATTAGCTTTTCAACTATAAGTCATAAGTTATCAGCTATCAGTTAGCTTTTCAGATATCAGTCAGTTTTTCAATTATCAGCTAGCTTATAGCTTAATTTTACCAAACGGAGCCTTAAAATAAACTATAAGCTGATGAGAAAAGATTGTTTACCAAATACATCTCTTTTAATCCAACAAGCTTATAAGCTAGTTTAATAAACTATAAGCTAGCTTATTGGCGTTACCAAACAATGTCTTAGTGTTAATTTATTTACAGATATTTAGTGTTAAATATAGGGGTGGGCAAAGTTCAGTTCTACACTAGAACGGTTTGAAAATTGAACTGAATCGATTTTCAATTTGAAAAAATTGAATCAAATTGGTTTTGATTTATTCAAAGTCGAACAAAACTAGTTCTTTAAATCAGTGAACCGATTTATTACTTTGAACCGAATCAAACCAAACAGGTTTTAACTTAATTTTACTTGTTTGAATTGAACTGAACTATTATATTATGGATGATACTGAACTGCTTCTGCATCAAATTGAATCAAATTTTTTTATTCCTATAGGCCAAATTTTACATAATTACCCTAATTACTTCTAAAAAGATACTATATAATCAGTTTTCCACATCCTCAAACTCAGATTTGTGAGAAAATAAAAGAGCATGTTAACTTATAAGCAAATCTAAACATATTCCTCATGCTTCTAAAATCATGAAGGTAATAGAAATTTCAATTCAAACCATCTACATACAAAATATATTTTTCAAAAGGCTTACAAAATCTGCAAAATCTAAGGCTTTCAAAAGTACTTTTCAAACAAAATACCATCAATTTTTTGAAATTACTTTGAAATATGAAAATAATCTTTAAACTCAAATAATCTCTTTATTTCAAAAGTATTACTTCAAATACAATGATTCCTAAACTCAAATAGAAAACAAAATAGAAACAAATGATTTTAATCGTCAAGACTAACGACGCTAGCAGATGTCGTTGCATAGAGCATTGGAGAAATAATTTATGTAAAAAAGAGTACTTCGTTATTTTTCAACAAACTTAAAATATAATACAAAGTTTGTAGAACTAAAAATATTGTTACAAAAATTACCTTTCTCTAAGGTTTCATGTTCTTCAAGGTCTTCATTAATAGATCTGAGAAAGGAGACCTTTTCAGTCAATCTTGAGTGCAAACAAGCACTTCCACTATCGTAGGTGTAAGATTATTGCGATGAGGATCCAACACCCTTCCTCCAGTGCTGAAAGCAGACTCGAATGCTACAGTAGACACAAGGATGACCAACACTTCACGAGCAACATTTGAAAGGATGGGGAATCTAGTTGAATCATAAATTGACACGTCATACTTTAATTCTAAGTAGTATTATTATTTAAAGTGTTAAGTTTTTACTCCACGTAAATTTCACTATTTTGTTTTCAATCCTTATAAAAAATTTCATTAACTTTTAGTCATTTAAAATTTTTCGTTTTCATATTTGGTCATTGATTTTAAACCAACTATTATATATCCTTCAAATTTTTAAATAATTTTTTTCAGTAATCTTTATTACATGTTTAACAACTTTTTAAAAAAAATTTAAATTTTTTCAATAAAAGATGAATTAAATATGTATTTTTAAGCTTAAAAATTCATGTTTAATTTATCACTTGCTAAAAGATTGTAATTTTTGGTAGGGAAATTTATAATAATGTTATAAATATTACTGAAAAAAAATTTGAAAATTCAAAAATTACACAATAGTTGTTATAAAATCAAAGACAAAAATAAATTTTTTCAAGGGACTTAAAGTTGACGAAATGTATAATAAAGACTAAAAAAAATAGTGAAATTTTGTCTATTTATCTCACATATTTACTCAAAATATGTAAAAGACTATTAAATTAGAGTTCTAGTCACATTATTGATTTTATTTTTTTAGTATCACATTATCATTGTACAATTCCAAATTTCAAAATATGAAAAAACACCGAGATTTTTGAGTTAAGAGAATCACCCTTTTATAACATGTTTTGTAATTAATATTGGTAATATGTTGTATTTATACATACGAACGAAATTTATATTTATATATTTACTACTGTAATGTGTATTTAATTTGAATGATAAGTTTAGGTAAACTTTAAATGTATTTTCTCCAAACAAAAATAGTGAGATAGTGATAAGATTGTAAGTAAATTAAATGCATGATTTATGAGCATGTGTGCACAAGGAAAGATAGCATATTCAGATATTAAAATGGAATATATTTTCTGCTTCATACAGTTTCTATTTCTAATAAATAAATTAAAATCACATAACAAATTTTGCCAGTACAAAACTACCTCAAATAGAAATTCATTCATTTCAATGCATTCATATCTCCTTAAAAAAATGCATATCATTGTATCATATTTTCACTACCTACGTTTTTTTATTGAATTTTGATTTACTACGTTTTCTTATTGAGTAATACAATGTTTGATTGAAAATATAAATCTTTACATATAAATCACTAACACATTCTTTTGTGGCACATGTTAGTTTTTCACTAATAATAATAATAATGAAAATAGTGTAATGTAGTAAAAACGTAGCAGACCAAAATGCATAAGACAAAACAAATACAACTAAATCTAGATGTGGGTGGGGAAAATACAAGAATCAGCCAGAAATAAAACTGTTCAAAATAAGTTAGCTGCAAACAACAACACCAAATGGAGGGGAAGCCCTTCACCATGAAGAAACCTCTTGACAGCCTGCCACCATGAAACAACAACTGACACGTGTCACAACCCCAGAAGTTCATCAGCCTTTGCATTAGATTCTCAAAATTAGCCACGTCATCAAGCCTATCCAAAATCTATGTTACTCTTATTTTTATTGAATAAAAAAATCTTTATTTCCCTATGTAGAAAGGTTACATAACACAAAGTGACTGATAAATTGAAGACTTCAACTTCAACATTTTTTTTCTTAGTATCCAAGTCTTAAGTGACATTTGTGATGACGTTTACATGCACGTATCCCAAAACACAAGGAGGCACACCAATACTAGTTCAATACAAATTCCAAAACCTCTCTTAAACCCCTCAAAAAAACACAAACTCCAAAACTATACACAAAAACAACACAAGAAGAAGGAACCAAATTGTATGCTCCTTGAGTAGCAAAAAGCGCATGAAGATTGATACCGTTTCTGGGTCAGTTTCTTTCTTCTATATTCATCTTAAGATATCTATAGTTGAAATGAAAATTGATTGTATGCAATCATGAATTTCAATCATTAAATGAAAATCATAAAATTAATATTTCAACTTGTATCTCAACTTGATCTATTTGAGATTTTGCTAATTTTGAAAATAGATTCTTTTAAGTCTGAGTTTCAACAATCACACATATTCAACAATTTGTATTTCAATCAGACAATTTGTATTTCAATTATAGATTCAACTTGGATGAAAATTAAACAAAACTCGATCATCACATGAAAACTAGACAATTTGTGTTTCAATTATAGATTCATTTGTTAGATGAAAATTAAACAAATCTCGATCATTGCATCATGAAAACCAGACAATTTGTATTTTAAATTGTATTTGAACTCGATTTGGTAAATTCAGAATATGAGCAATTTAGTTTTCATCCAACAATCGAGATCTACCGATTGAGAATTCGGTTAATCTATGGTTCCATGTTCTTGTAACTTTTCAATCAATTTGCTTCTTTCATTTGATCCAAAATTCTATTTGGTGTTTATTTATTTATTATCAATTCATCTATTTTCTTTTGTGTTGCATAGGTTTATTTATTGATTCTTATTATGTTTCAAAAGTATATAACTTTTTCTTTACTTTGTAAATTTGTGTAAGTTTTATTGAAGGAGCTACTAGGAAGTTAACAATTTTTTTTGTTTATTTGCTTGTTGGAATGGCTGCAGAGAAAGGAAATCACGCAAGAGACGCAGTGGTGGAAGAACTGATTCAGTGGAAGACACTCTTGAGAAGTGGAAGAAGTACAACAGACAGCAACAACAAAACCTTGGTTTTGGAGATAATGGGGTGGAATTGATTCACAAAGTTCCTGCAAAAGGTTCAAGAAAAGGGTGCATGAGAGGTAAAGGTGGTCCTCAGAATTCTGACTGCAACTTCAGAGGAGTTAGACAGAGGATTTGGGGTAAATGGGTTGCGGAGATTCGTGAACCTATCAACGGTAAACATGTTGGTGAGAAAGCAAATAGGCTTTGGCTTGGTACTTTCACTACTGCACATGATGCTGCTCTTGCTTATGATAAAGCAGCTAAGGCCATGTATGGATCTAGTGCTCGTTTGAACTTTCCTAATGGGTCAACACCATCATCTACTGCTGGTTCTGCAGAGTCTTTGAATGGTGAGGATCTTGCAAAGGCTGAAGAGCTGGAGGGTAATCTTTGTCAGCTTCATGAAGAGAATAAAATTTTTTCTAATGATTTTGCTGTCGATGACTCAGAGGAAGCAAAGGAAGTGATCAGAAATAAGAAAAGTAAGAAAATGGTTCATCAAGGGTCTTACAAGAATGTTAAGTCTGAAACACCTAGAGAAAACGAACGACTAGAGAGAGAATTGGAGAAGGTTTTGGAGAATTCTGGCATAGGTGGAGAGTGTTTTCATGTGCAGAAGGAAGCTATAAATACAGACATGAATTTAGGGGATGATTGTAGCTCTTCTAATGGAGTAGAAAATGGGATTCTGGTGAAAAGTGAAGAAACAGCAGGAGGATTGGTGGAGGATTTGAAATCCTTTGACTTGAGCTGCAGCAACCATTTCCTTGGGAACCTACAGAATATGCTTCCAGATAGCAATACAAGACCAAATTCTGAGCATTATGACATCAAAACCGAGGCTTCATTTGCGAAGAAACATAAGAATGAAGTAACTTCTGCAGAAATCAAGGAATTTTGTCGTGGCACTGGCAAGTCCTCCAGGATACGCCATAGTCAGTCACAAAATGAGCAAAATAAAAATGGACATTTTGATGAGATGAAAAGTGAGCTCAAGGGATTGGAATGCAAGCTGAGAGGCCAATCTAATGATGAGGCACAAATAGTAGTACCTTACATGCCGGGAATTCATCTGTTTAGTGGTGACAGTGTGGGACCAATTGAAAGAATGTCCCAAGTAGAGGATTTGAACTACAATACTAATAAAAACACTAAATTGAAAGAGAAAGGAAATAATGGAAGTACACTGCATGGATTTAGTTCCGGGAAAAGTAGGAAGCTGAGTGATCTTTCTCAACAGCTGCAGAAATTGGGTGGTTACCTGCCTGAAAATTGGAATAATAGGCAGTTTGCAGATCTTGAAGTAGGTTATGATTATAGTTTCTTACGTCCTGATTATGATTTTGGCTTATTGGAAGAGAAGAAGTTACTAGATGTATGTTTTTCACATATAGGATCTTAAAGTTGCTTGGTCCTTATAAGGTTTTTTGTTTTTCACTTTGGTGGGGTTATTTATAACAGGGTCTTTTTTTCCCTACCTCTGTGATTCAATAACGCATGTTTCTGCTATCTATTCAGTATCTCAATCACTATAAAGATGCTCTGTACTAAGAATTTTACATTGTATTATAATTATAGTTCATATAAGAATTTTGCACTATGAATAAAATGCCCTTTGGTACTATTTGGAAGACACTTTTTTGACATGATACTCTGCTTATTTATAAAAAGTAAAGTTCATATAGCATTTGATCTTTAAAATCTAACTCTTATTACTTTGGTTGTTGAAACTTGAAAATGTCCTTGTACATGCATGTTTATTATGTCACACCATTTATTCTGTTGCACACTATTAATGATAGTTGACAGATGAATCAAATTATAAAGACAAAAGGATGATTTTGTGAAGAAATCAACCTATTTAGATATTTATTTACAGACACTTACAAGAACCAAGGCAACACATTTACATTTTACTAAACTGTATATAACCAAAAGAAAAGAAACTTAGACCCTTTAACCAATTGGTTAGCGAATATTACATCAACAATAATGATATTTTTCTGGAAAAGAAATTAAGATCCTATAACCTCACATATACACCACAAATAACAGAGCACATGCCAATACCAGAAATCAGGCTCTAACATGAAGCTTCCTTCAGCAACGGAAATATGCATAGGAATGCACAATCTCCTGATAAAAGAATATTTCCAAAAAATGCCAGAAAGTTAAAAGACTTAGCTTCTATGCTGCATGCCGGTCATTCAACAAGTTTCTCCATCCCTGTGCTCTTTTAGCCATTCAAACTCTCTGCTTGTAGTAAGAAAGATTTTGGCATTTGGTTTGCAGGAAATTCTGTGACATTCTAATAATTTATTATAGCCCTGTACTGCTATTGGATTCTCTTCAAGTGCAGGGATTTGGTAAGCAGGAGAAGGTGCAGAACATTTTAGTATCCTCATATTGGAGCTCTTCCGAATCAATCTTCTGCTCCATCTTTATACCAGATCATATCCCATGGGCTGCTTTTGCTGCTTAACCTAAAAAAAGGAAAATATAAATATTAACTCAATCAAAATCTTCTCATGTAATCCAAAAAGCATTCCCCCCATCCCAGCAGGATAGTAAAAAGAGAATAAAAAGTTAATGATCGCAACATAATGCCGAATTCTATCTAAACCAATGTGTCCTGTATCATTCTGCCATTTTTCTTTGTGAAAGGATCCAAATATGAAGAAGTACAATGCATTATCTGTCGAGAAAAATTATATACTTTACCTCCAAACTCCAGCGAGAACACGCAAAGTCATGAAGAGAAACAATCCTGTCCAGACTCCAGGAAGTCCAAGTATTGGAGTAGCCACCAGCATGAAAATTGAAGAAATTAGTCCAACTAGCACCTATCCTTGACAAAATCCAAACACAAGAGGTTAAAAAGAAGGGGGAAAAAAGAGAGAGGACAAAAGGAAACCAGTTAAGAGGATAAAAGAACTTGAAATGTTTAAGCATCTATTAATCATTGAAGTATGTAAATTACCATCGAGTAGGCAGCATATTCAAAGTCTGATACTCCATAATAAATCCCATCAAAAACAAATGCCAAAGCATTCACTGGTTGAGATCCAGCAACAAACTGCACATGTGGGTTAGTTTCAGATATTTCAATCAACATTACTATGTATACATATACATCAGAATGGAGAATCAAACTACGTATAACAAACATTAGGTATTGTCACTAAAAGGCTGGCATGGCCAAAATATCCTTCAAGCACTTACATATCTCTGATACTGCCCGAAAGCATTAGCAGGCAGGATATGATTCACCCATATAAAATGAATAACAATCTGAATCTAAAAATAAATTTCAACATAAAAAGTCATCCAAATGAATTCAACTCATAGCCTGCGACAATCAGTTACATTGATCACTGTTGTCACGGCATACCTTCTGTACAACAATAACTCCAAAAAGCAACCTATGTGTATGCATTCATCACAACTAAGTAACCATACAAAATAAATTGATTACGGTACCCCAGTTGTCAAGAAGAAAACAAAACAGAGTTGCACTTTTCTGCTTTCATGGACCAAATCCTCTTCTAGTGAAGTCAATTCAATCACACTGATTTCAATTTCAAGTTGGCCTATAAGGAGTGGCATGAAACCTTCAAACTGGTAATAAAAATAATTCTCAGCAAACAATTGTGATTTCTTACCAATATACCTGACCGAGCAACATCCAGAACCTCTGAATCTGTGCTGAATAAACTAGAAAAGGCTCCAAACCCAAAAAATAAGATCATGGATAGTGTGATTCCGGCTCCTAAACCAATCTGCTAGAAACGTAGAAGAGAGAAGGAGAAAAAGGACTTGTGGATCAATGTATGTCATAATCTGATAAAAAAATAAAGAAGGGAAGCCGTTTATGGTGATAACAACCAGTAACCTGTATCACTCTATATATAACAAGGCGTGCTTGCTCATAATTTCCCAGCGAGTAACTACCAGCAAGAAGAGCCTATAAAATAAATGTTTAACATAGCACAGTAAGTTTCAGTAAAATAAATTGCAATCACTAAAAATTTACTATCAGTTTGTCAGATTTCCAAATAATAAGAATTTCACTGCCGGTAGAATCTGTAGCATCTCTATCATTTGAAAAAGCATGATGCACAACCAATTCTTTCAAACCTCGCCAACTGTTTTTGTTTTTCAGTCATGTTGGAGGACATGATAGAAAATTGGGATTCTTACTAACATCATTTAGGTATCTTGTGAAATGGAAAAATATTGACCCTGTCATGCAAATGCAATACGAGACAGTATTTTCAGCCATTCTTAGAAAGTTGGATTTTTTTCTCTTATCAGAAAACATTTCAAACTTGATTGTACCCAATTTGCTTGATTTCGTGGTCATGAAAAGCCTTTAAATATTCACCATCTACACTTCATAATTATAAAATTTTATTCTTTTGGATGCATGATTTGGGAACTGGACGAGCTAAACTGCCTATGATTTGGCACTTTATAGGCCAATGCAATAGTATGATCCAACCTGACCAGCAAGTGCCAGAGCATCAGTGAGCAAAGATATAGACAACCAAACTTGCATGCAAATTTGATGGCCTGCCATAGGTATAGGGCCCTGCTTAGCTGCCAAAGATGTTGTGAGTGTCATAGTGATAAACACAGCCAAAGTCCTGCCAATTAGAAGACCACCTACAAAAAGCAATAATTAAAAGTAAAAAATTAATCCGTGTCACTCTTTAACTCACATAATTTCTTCTGTCAATAAATACTTGTTATCCAAACAAAACATTCTCAAGCCAATGAAAATCATATTTTGTTACTAAAAAACAGAATACATTATCATAATTTCTAGATGAACAAAAAGAAGTCCTGTAATAAGTACACATGCACAAACTTCACCTTTGAAAGGCAATGTAATTATAATATCCCTCAAACATGGTCTCTATCCAATAAAATTGTAGCTATTTTTCGAATAAGTCAATTATCTATGATTCTATCAGCAATAGATTTCTATGAAATGCCATTGCATGATGAAAGTAGGTTTGACAGAAGAAAAAAATGCAACTTAACTGCTGCATTTTTTTACACTACGCATTATAACCTAGTAAGATCTCCAACAAATGTTTTTGTCGACAAATTATATTCTTCTTGTTTCTAAACAATCTCATTCCATTTGACTAATCATTAAACAGTAAAATCAAACTTGAATCAACAAGTAATGTTTCTTCAAAAGATTCAAGCAAAAGTTATACATGTAAAATCAATAGAGACAACACTTTTAGTATAAAATCAACAAAAGTTGTTTCCCGCTAGATGAGGTTGGTAACGATTACATGATGAGATAATGTCGTATCATATATCATGTTTAGTGACAAACCACTTAAGCATAAAATCATCAAAAGCCAAAAAACTATGTTATCCACATACTCTTATTGAGTTGATTAGTTCAAAAGATAAGACATTATTGAGATACTCATCAAGTTAAATTTGATATCCACTATCATGTGCAGATGAAGTTTGTCAAGGAAATTTCAATGATATAACGTTGAAACTAACTTTCTATCCTTAGATAGTTAATCCCAGATAACGGTGCGTGGCGGCCAACTCCAAAAGTGGGATAACAAGTGTTGAAGAATCAAGAGAAATCATATTTGATTCTCTTTTATTTTATATTATTATGTTTATTTTAATTTTATGATTCTGTCATTATTACTCAGTATTACTATTGTAATTTCTTTTCCTATATAAACAGTTTAAGGCTATAGTAATAAAATATGAAAGTATTATATTATTTTGTCTTCTACTTTCTTCATGGTATCAAGAGCTCTGGTTAGGGTTCTGTAAAGAACCAATCAGGGTTTGCCGCTCTAACCAACTGAGCTATGGCACAAAATACCCCATGGAAGGCAGCCTTTATGGGTAGCAGCGGCAGCAGCGACGATGGTTTGGGTAAAAAATCAGAAGTAGTCAACAACGCCGACGCCCTTATGGGTAGCAGCGGCAGCAGCGACGATGGTTTGGGTAAAAAATCAGAAGTAGTCAACAACGCCGACAATATTGGTTTAGGCAGCGGCCCAGGCAGCAATAATGGTTTATCTAACAATGGTTTTTCCAACATTTTTGGCCATGAGGGAACTTCTAATGTCCTCAAGGTTGAAATTCAAAAACTCAATGGAAAAAATTATGTTGAATGGTCCCAAACCACAAGATTGATACTAGACGGTAAGGGAAAATATGGTTTCCTAACAGGAGAGGTGCAAATGCCTGCCACTACTGATCCAAATTACAGGTTTTGGAAATCCGAGAACTCTGTTATTATCGCTTGGCTGCTTAGTAATATGGAATCAATGATAAGAAAATCTTTTATGTTTTTGCCTACTGCAAAGGAAGTTTGGGAGGCAGTCAAAGAAACATATTCTGACATTCAGAATTCTTCTCAAATTTTCGATCTCAAATCACGATTGTGGCATGTCAAACAAGGAGATAGAGATGTCACTACCTATTATAATGAGTTGATGACACTATGGCAAGAATTGGATCTCTGCTATGATGATCATTGGAAGTGCTGTGAGGACAGTGTTTTGTTTCTTAAGAGACAAGAGAACGACCGAGTATTCTTGTTCTTGGTTGGGCTTAATAAGCGGCTCGATGAAGTCCGAGGCAGAATATTGGGAAAGATTCCATTGCCATCACTTCGGGAAGCGTTCTCAGAAGTTAGAAGAGAAGAGGCGAGACAAGGTGTTATGATGGGTAAGACACTTTCTGTTGGTGAGGTTGAAAGCTCTGCCCTAGTCACTAAGAATGAAGACGGGAAGAGAGATGGCAAGAAACCATGGTACGAACATTGCAAACGTCCAGGGCACACACGTGATACATGTTGGAAGCTCCATGGAAAACCTCTAAATTGGAAGAAAAAAGAAGGAAACGAAGGTCATGCCCTCCAAGCTGGTACCTCTAATCAAGAGAAGCAGTCCCCTTCAAGCCCATCTCCTTTCACCAAGGAACAATTAGATAAATTGTACAAACTCCTTGAGTCTCAAACTCTTTCTTGCTCTATAGCTCAGAGAGGTAATTTTCCAAATACTGCTCTACTTAGTGTCACTCCCAGCCATACTTGGATTATCGATTCTGGTGCTACTGATCATATGACTGGGGAGTCGAGTCTATTTTCTTGTTATAGTCCTTGTGCAGGTAACCACAAAATTAAAATTGCAGATGGCTCTCTTTCAGCCATTGCAGGGAAAGGTTCTGTTATTCTGTCACCTGTGTTAACCTTAAAAGATGTCTTACATGTTCCAAATTTATCATGTAATCTGTTATCCATTACTAAATTAACAAAGGATATAAATTGTCAAGCTAACTTCTTTCATTCTCATTGCACTTTTAAGGATTTGAGCACGGGGAAGATGATTGGCAATGCTAAGGAGAGTGGAGGACTCTATTATCTTGACAATGGACTCGACTTCAAAGACCAACAAAAAACAAGTACTTGCTTTGAATCTATTTTTGTCTCTTCTAATAATGATGATATTATGTTATGGCATTTACGGTTAGGACATCCTAGTTTTCTGTATTTGAAACATTTGTTTCCTAAATTATTTTCTAAGAAGGATCCGTCTTTATTTCATTGTGAAACTTGTGAACTTGCTAAACATCACCGTTCTTCTTTTTCTACACAACCATATAAACCATCAAAACCGTTTGCAGTTATTCATAGTGATGTTTGGGGTCCTAATAGAATAAACACCTTTTCTAATACAAAATGGTTTATAACTTTTATTGATGATCATACTAGAATTTGTTGGGTTTATCTATTAAAAGAAAAATCTGAAGTTGGACAGGTTGTCAAAAACTTTTTTACAATGGTGCATACTCAATACCAAACAAATATTCAAGTCTTCAGAAGTGACAATGGTAAAGAATATTTTAATACACTTTTGTCCGATTTTTTTCTTGCAAATGGGGTTGTTCATCAAAGTTCTTGTGTTAATACACCCCAACAAAATGGAATTGCAGAGAGAAAGAATAGGCATCTTCTTGAGGTTGCTAGAGCTTTACTATTTGCAAATCACGTTCCATAATATTTGTGGGGTGAAGCTGTTTTAACTGCATCATATTTAATTAATCGAATGCCATCTAAAGTTTTAGATTTTCATACCCCTCTTGATGTTTTTCGAAATTATTTTCCTTTAACTAGTGTCTCTGCTGATTTGCCATTAAAAGTTTTTGGTTGCACTGCTTTTGTTCATGAACATAAACACCTTGACAAACTCGAGCCACGAGCAATAAAATGTGTGTTTACCGGTTACTCTCCAACTCAAAAGGGGTATCGGTGTTTTGAACCAAAATCAAAAAGAATTTTTGTAACCATGGATGTTACTTTTGTTGAAAATCAACCATTTTTTACTGACATTCATCTTCAGGGGGGAAATTTTAAGGAAGATTCATCTTTTACGTTTGAAAACATCATTACTTTAAGTGATATAGTGTCGTCACAAAATTCTGAGACTTATATAGATGCACCAAAAGAAAATGCCCAAGAATTCATATTGAAACTCAATCCACTTATGAGTGAGGTTTCGACAGATTCGGGGGCGACAATTTCAAATCAAAATCACAATGATCAAAATCACAATAATGAAGGACCACCTGAAATGCCACAACATAATGACTCAGATAAAGAGACACAAAGCAGGTTTACTACAATTGACCCTACTTGGAAGGGAAATGTCTTTGAAAGAAGAAACCATAAACAGATAAATGAAGGACCCATTCTCCGACCCTTCCAAGATTCTGAACCAATAGATAATCCAACAAATCATATTGATACAGGTAAGTCTTCTTCTGTTCTTAAAAGTCATGTCAAGTATCCTGATCATGCACTAAATATCCTTTGTCTAATTATGTGTCATACTCAAAATTGTCTTCTTCATTTGCTGCATTTACCTCTAAGTTGTCTGCTGTAGAAATTCCAAAAAATATACAGGAGGCTCTAAAAATTCCAAAGTGGAAGGAAGTTGTTCTTGAGGAGATGAGAGCTCTTGAGAAGAATCAAACTTGGAGAGTCATGACGTTACCTACAGGAAAGAATACTGTTGGTTGTAAATGGGTATTTACTGTAAAATATAATTCTGACAACACAGTTGAAAGATACAAGGCACGCTTGGTTGCTAAAGGGTTTACTCAGACATATGGCATTGATTACTCAGAGACTTTTGCTCCCGTTGCCAAATTAAACACTATTAGAGTTCTCTTGTCCTTGACAGTGAATTTAGATTGGTCTCTTAACCAACTTGATGTAAAGAATGCTTTTCTGAATGGTGATTTGGAGGAGGAAGTATACATGGATAGTCCACCTGGCTTTGAAGATAAATTTGGTTCAAATGTGTGCAAACTACAAAAATCCCTTTATGGTCTCAAGCAATCCCCAAGGGCTTGGTTTGAAAAATTCACTCGGTCGGTCAAAAAGCAAGGATATATGCAGGGACAATCAGACCATACTCTATTCATGAAGTTCTCTAATGTTGGTAAAATTGCAATTCTAATTGTATATGTAGATGATATTATTCTCACAGGAGATGACATTGTCGAGATGGAAAGATTGAAGAAAAATTTGACACAAGAATTTGAGATCAAAGATTTAGGCGCGCTTAAATATTTTCTTGGTATGGAAGTTGCTCGCTCAAAGAAGGGAATTGTTGTTTCTCAAAGAAAATACATCCTAGATCTCTTGGAAGAAACTGGAATGAGTGGGTGTAAACCAGCAGATACTCCTATGGAATTAAATGCTAAACTTTGGGAGAAAGGCAGTGTTCCTGTTGAGATTGGAAGATACCAGAGGTTAGTCGGCAAACTTATTTATCTAGCCCACACTAGACCTGACATCGCTTTCTCCGTGAGTGTTGTAAGCCAATTCATGCATTCTCCCTATGAAGAACACTTGGAGGCAGTTTATCGGATCTTAAGGTACTTGAAATCTAATCCTGGAAAGGGTTTGTACTTCAAGAAAACTAATGACAGAGAAGTCTCTATATTTACAGATGCTGATTGGGCAGGATCAATTACTGATAGAAAATCCACCACTGGATATTGTGCCTATGTTTGGGGAAATTTAGTTATTTGGAGAAGTAAGAAACAAGGGGTTGTTGCTCGAAGCAGTGCAGAAGCTGAATTCAGAGCAATGGCTCAAGGAATCTGTGAACTTTTATGAATTCGTAAACTCTTGGACGAATTGAAAATGAAAGTTGACTCACCCTTAAAATTGTTCTGTGATAGCAAAGCAACAATAAGTATAGCTCACAACCCTGTACAACATGATAGAACCAAGCACATTGAGATTGACTGTCATTTCATAAAAGAAAAAATTGATGCTGGAATTATATGTCTGCCATTTGTGACTTCCAATCAGCAAACTGCTGATTTCTTGACAAAAAGTTTGGCAAGACCCAATTTTGAGCGACTTATAGCCAAGTTGGGCATGACAGATATCTATGCACCAACTTGAGGGGGAGTGTTGAAGAATCAAGAGAAATCATATTTGATTCTCTTTTATTTTATATTATTATGTTTATTTTAATTTTATGATTCTGTCATTATTACTCAGTATTACTATTGTAATTTCTTTTCCTATATAAACAGCTTAAGGCTGTAGTAATAAAATATGAAAGTATTATATTATTTTGTCTTCTACTTTCTTCAACAAGATAGCGCGTTCCGGGATAGGTGGGATAATTGTTATTTTTTTGAACAAATTACATGAATAATATTATATAAACCTATATTTAATGCAAAATTAACAAATGACTCAAACTCTGAAACATTCATAATTAGTAATAAGAATCCACAAGTCTTACTCTTAGTCAAAACATGCATTGAAATACCAACAAAAGTCAAAGAAATAAAGATGATGCATATTGAAGTCTTTAACACAGAGTAATAAAATAACTAAACATTAAAACTCAAATGCATGTTCTAGCATAGAAATCAAAGATAAGCATCATCTTCATTAGCATATTCTACTTCCTCTTCTTAGGTGAAAGTAGAAACAACAAAACAGAAAAGGAAGAAATAATAGCGGGATCTCGCTCAGATCTCTCTGGGATCTTATTTCACACTGTCGTGGACCACGCTGTCGGGGTCAGGCATTGCACCGCACTGGAACAGCAGGATCTTGCCGGGAAACTCTGGAATTAACTTCCTAGTTCTATCCAACTCAGATCATTATTATTTTCTTTAAACGATAAGAACAACCAAAGAAACAATTCAGCTTAATTGAAAAGCAAGTACCAGATTTCAGATAGCCGAAAATTTTTCTCCCATCAAAGTCAAAAGGGATTAGCAGCATTTTGCCACTCAAGTTCCATAGAAGAATGGAAGCTATTAAATATCTGGTGAACAAAAAGACGAATTCTGTTAAAAGTAGAAGATAATATGAATTACGGGAAATGTGCAAAATGCACATATAATACTAAGTTTACCGCATCCCTAACATACTCAGAGGTCACTGTAGCAATTGCAGCACCACCAACTCCAAAACCGCAAAGAAATATTAGTATTGGATCTAATATGACATTAAGAAAGTTTCCAGCACCTGACATTTCAAGAGAAGCCTTTGTCATTTATACATCCAACAAATCCTTTACCTAGACATGCACTCCTAATTATCCACATCAACACTGGCAGGGCTGCATGGAGCATTTTGCAGAGTATAAACATGTAAAAACAAGAAATTGATAGCTCATAGAAATCACAGAAATTGGTAGAGAATCTGCTTGCTATTCTATGCAACAACAAAAAAACAAAAGAAAGAACACGTCAAATGTTTTACTGGTAATAGCTATTTTCTTTGCTCAATCCCCAATTAATTCATTATTCTTTATTGTAAAATTATGTTGAGCCTGCATTTAAGATAGTAGACCAAAGGGGCCTTTACTATGAACTGAGAGTGTGTTTAAATAAAGTTAAAGACTTTGCTTTATTGCACAAAATATAAATAGCAGATATAATGGTCTCAGCAATTAAGTCAACCATGCAATTTTCATCACATATTTACCATGGATACTTGCTTATAATTCAAACTTACAAATTATGTAAAACTGTCTTTTATTTTTATTTATTTAAGAGGCATGTTTAAGTGTTCGTTCTAGGGAAAATATAGCTATTTACAGGCTCAAAACCATTGTAAATTAAGAACTTCATTTTTTTGCCGAAGATCCCAATTGATATCAACTGCATGTAACATATGAGTATAGTAAATGGAGGGAGGGAGGAAGATGCTGCAATACTTGCCAACAGCAAATAGAGGTGTCTTTGTATCCTTAAATCCACGAAAAGTGCCTTGTGCAGCTAATGCAATCACAATTGGTAGAGCACCAAAGGCCCTCAATGTAAGAAAATGCTGGGCAGGTCCATGCATTGGAGAATCCTGTACAGCATACGAAGCGGAACTAATGATGCAAACAAGATCTATATTCAATATAAGATTATGCAAGTCAAATACATTATTATATAAAATCAAATGCCCATGAAGAGCAGGAAAAACTGATTTGTTTTTCTTCTTTTTATTACCTCAAACCAACAATATAGCAACAAAATACCAGGATATATAAATTTTCTTGCTATGGATAGGATAGGACTGATAACTGATGAATGTGATGCAAATCAGTAAATTTATAATGATTGTTAATGACTTAATGTGTTTCTCAAATTGATTACAATTTGAATAATTAACTTTCATACTACAGCAACAGAATGCAATTAAAATTGAAAACTTTCCAAAATTGTTATAGAACTTAAGTTGGGCACGAGAACCATCACGAACATATTTCATACACCAATTAAAAGCTCTAATTAAAACAAAACATAATTTTACACCTGAAATTCAAATTTTTATTTTTGTCAACATTTCCATGCTTCATTACAACAAGGCAAATGCTAACAAGTGTTCTTCCCAAGAGCACTTGTTAAGCATCTAAATATAGAAAAATTACATTGAAAAGTGTATTCAACTTTTGAAAATTCAAATTTTGTTATTTCCAATACAAAATTTCTATTTTTTGTATCCTTAACAAGTGCCCTTAGGGCACTTGTTAGCATGATCCTTAAAACAATTGTGCACCCCCGTAGAGATAAAATGAGAGAGAGTAAAGTCATTTGCAATTATACACGATAAAACAAGTTTATAAGCAATTAATTACATGTTTATGAGCAAACTCAAATTTAAATATTAGTAGAAATATTACTTCCAATTAAGATAGACTTGTTGTAGTAGCTCTATATCTCCACACAAGTTGCACACCGACAGTTAGATTAGATCTAAACTAGTTAAATAACTGTGCTTCTAGTGTTTGCGACCAATAATTGTTTTTTTCTTTCCATTTTCTTTGTTTTGGGTTGGTGAGGTTGCCTTGGAAGAAATTAGAACAAGAAGGAAAATAACAAAAATACTAGGCGAACATATGGATCAATAATCAGACAAGTTTGACATACAGTGGCTATACCCATGATATTCATAAGAATGCCAGAGCCAAGTGAAAGTGCTATAGTTTCAGCAATGCCAAGAACTGCAGCAAGTGCTAAAGAAGTTGATGCTGAAGAAAGAAGCTTCTTGCTTTGGGAATTTCCTGAGAAATTCATGATAAGACCCACATGAGACCAAAACTATCGATAGATACATTTGATCAAGAAAATCTACAACCATGTCCAGGAAAAAAAGATATTCTACTGAAACTGTGAAACCATTCTAAAAAAATCATACCGTTTTCATCAGTTTGACCGGAATCTTCTTCCTTTCCAATCAGTGCCTGCTCCTCCGCAACAAAGGAAGTAGTAATATTCAGTAAAGGAACATTGAAAACTTTTGACACTAGATTAAACACAGAAGCTGAAACCCCAACTGCAGCTAATTCAACAGCTCCTGTATAGAGAAAACTAATTAAGGGAGAATTCTATCTACAACAACAATTCTAAAACCAACAAACAAACAAACAAACCCAGAGAAAATCCAATCCTTACTATCATCATTGCAATCGAGAAGACATAAATAACAACGTAAGCAATTAGAATAATTAGCTTCCAGATTCAGAATAAAAAGCTGCACAAAGCTAACTCACAATTCCTTTTTATTTCTCTTTATTAAATAAAAACTCGAATCATAAAATGCATATCCACAGAAGTACCTATGTGCCCAACAAAAGCCGTGTCGATCAATGAGGCAATTGGGTCAGCTGCCAAGGCCACAGCAGCAGGCAATGCAATGGACAGTATCTCCAATCCAAGTTCATCAAATTTAAACCACCCATTTCTGTTCAGTGTTCAGAGCCGAATTATCAAACTTTAATTCCCCCAATAATAAATAAATAATTAAAATAAGTACATACTCTTAAATAGTACTATAATCAATTTCAGAACCACAATTATGCATAAAATTAAATTCAAACATAGCAACGGCAAAAATTTCATCAAATTTAAGCCATCCATAAATAACCCATTTAGTTTCAAACCATAAAATGAAACTCCAAATCCTCAATTTACAATACTCCATCCATCTCAAATTATCATTTTAAAATCAAAATTGTGTTCTTACATATTTTTCATTTAAATTTTAGCAGTCCAAAACAACAGTAATAACTATTTTGATTTACCTAATGAATTAGTAAGAGAGAGGATTTTGGAGATAGTATAACATATCAAAAGAGATGAGAAGCATATTAGAAGACTAATTAATATGTTTAATACCAATAAGAAACAGTTGAATTTCGTAATTCTCAACTCATTATCTTACAAAAAAAACAACTCATTTTGTTAAAATCAAACATTTCTAATAATCCTTGATTGAGAGTGTAAAATTTCTTTACTTTGACGATGGTATATTCGAATTAAATCCTTGTAAAACGAATTTTAAAAAGGAAGGAAGTAACTAAGCAATAAAAATAAACTCTCGAAACCAAGTTCAAAATTGAAAGTCCCAAATTATGATGCATAAAATAAAATTCACACAAGTAAAAATGAGAAATTAATGAAAATTTGAGGTGCAGAAGAAGAAAGTAAAAATGAAAAGGTACCTGAATTGAGGAAGCAGAGAAGGGGGTTTAGGGGAAGATGGTTGAAGTGGAGTTTGAAGAGAATCGTCATCAGAAGTAGTGGGATTTTTGTTGGGAGGAGAAACTCTGTTTGAAAAACGAAGTTGAAGAGGAGCAAAGGAAATAGAATGGGGAGGAGGGTTTATGGTTAGCGTTTTTGGAGATTTTATTACTGTTGGGGTTTTGAAAGAGGGAATGCAATTGAAATTGCAAAGAAAATATGTAGAAGAAGAATAAGAAGACGCCATTGTCAATTTGGGAAGGAGCCTCAGAAAATGAATATCTATCTCAGTTACATTACAAGTGGCAAAGCTAAACAAACCATAACCATATATTCATTTTTTAATTATTTTTATTTTTGAGGAATTTTATTATTATTATTATTATTATTATTATTATTATTATTATTATTATTATTATTATTTTGACACCTTTGTTGGAGACTATAACTCTATCCTCCGATCACATGGTTAATAGATTTCAATTATATTTAATATATTTATTTAATTAATATTTAAAATTATTAAAGAAGTTTTGTTTGATTTAAAAATATATATATAATGACAGAGTTAAGGTTGACCGTATAAATTTTGTAGTGATATTAATTAAACTCTTAAAAATAAATATCAAAATGTTATTAATATTTAAAAGGGCAAAACTCTTCAAACATTAGACTCAACTCCAATCCAAAACTGCTTTTTTTTCACTTTAAAAAAAAAAACTCCTTTTCTTTTACCAAAAAAAGATCAATTGAAAATATCTCCTCTTCACTTAAATGATGATCACATGTTGGTGACAGGTATTATCTGTTTTTTATAACACATTTTGGCGCGTATAGTAGAATAACTATTTTTTGACTGGGTCATAGAATAACTATTAGAACACTATTACAATTTACAACAAATACAACCAACCATCTTGAAATGGGGACCAAATAGTGAAGAAGAATATGTAGACTCAAGAACAAATTTCTTTTTCTTTTGAGCAAAAGAAAAAATTTCTTATACACCATATTACATATGAATTTGCCAATTAAGTAATAATAACGCTAGCTAATGTGAAATGATTTGTAATCAGATTTTGGATAGAATGGGACCACAACAATATTTAAACATAATTTGTTAACTTTCTTTGGTCTATAGCCTAAAAAAGTATAGAGATAAGGTGAGACATTTGATGATGATCTCTGTCAAAAATTGCTCTGACTTCAAAACAGAAGCTAAAGGGACAAATCACAGTTAGGAATGAAAGTATTTGCAAATTGTAACCTCATCTTGATGCCCCAACAAGAAAATCTTCTGAATGCTACCACAAAAATGAATCATGGTACAGAAGTGTATGTTCCTTTCCAGTCTCAGGCTCACTATACTTTCAGCTGGTAAACATCAAAATATTATGATCCAATTTTTTCGAGATTTTCAGAGACAGTTTTCATTCTAGGCCTGACCTCAGGGTCTCCCTCAGTGCATGATAGTGCTACATGGAACACAGCTAGAACTTCTTTCTTGGCATGAATTTCTTGAAGAAGTGATGGATCAACCATTTCAGATAAAGGGCTTTCTTGTTCAAACCCTTTCTTTACCCACCTTACCAAATCAGGTACTTCCACAGAAGTTGATGCTCCCGGAGAAGAATCTGGGGATTTCCCGGTGAGCAATTCGAGTAACACAACTCCGAACGAATAGACGTCCCACTTTTGGGTGGGTCTGCATCCTGGTACTTTGGCTTCAGGAGCTTTATAGTTGTTGATTCGCTCAGTTTGTGATGACTTAAAGTAAGGAAGAGCTCCCCCCATAAAACCGCCAGTGGAGGGATTGTTGCCGGTGATGCTGATCAGCCGGTTAAGACCGAAATCGGAAATGAGGGGTTGGAAGTTTGTGTCAAGAAGGATATTGGAGGGTTTGATGTCACCATGAACAAATTTTCTTGGACTGCATTCATGGAGATAAGCTAAACCTCTGGCTGTTCCTTTGGCTATTCTCAGCCTGGTTGACCATGAAAGATTTGGAGATGGTTGCCCATTTCTCCCTGCATAAATAATTGGAATTAAATGTGAACTATTTGTAGCAAAATAAATTATTGTGAAGATTATAAATCTATTACAGAATGAAAATGCTGATTAGAGTTATTTTTTGTTGCAATCACATATTTATGCTATTCAATTCATACATATACAGTTATACATAATTCATGATCTTCTTGAGTTAGTCAAATGTGCAATTTCATTTTATTTTGTATAAAAGTGTCAAACATAATAATTGGTCGGTATATCTTACATCCCACATAACATACTCCACTATTCTAAAAGCCAAAATTAAGTCTTTATCTGTTTAGCATAGCATCTTCCTTATCATAGCCAAACATAAGTGTAGTAGAAGCAAAGGAGTGGGAAAACTGTTCTAGTAGGGCCCAATTGAATCAAGAGATCGTGAAGCTGGTAGAGACTGCTTTGAAAGCAAAAAAGTTTAGCCAAAAGGATTAATAATGTAACAAAGAAAAGCAAAGTTGTTCACCAAGAGTCCAAGAACTAGGAAGCTCTACCGAAAAAAAAAAACACCAAAAGCTAAGAAGTTAAACTTTAGCTGATTAAAATAAAGGCACAAAAGCAGCACAAACTTGCAAGTTCATTTTCAGACTACAAATAAATGACACTTAATACAAAGCTACTTTCAAAGATACTATGAAGGGTGTGAAACTGAAAATTATGTATAAAAATTATCCACACAACTGAATAGAATATTAAAGTCAAAAGACACCCAATTTGGATCCTCTCCCAACTCTATGGTCAAATCTCAGTCATTAAATAAATCTAACCGTTTAAATATTAATATCACAACTGTTAGATTAATCAATCGACTGAGATTTTACTGAGAGCAAGAGGGCTTCATGGCATCAAACTGCATGCAAGAACATGACTCACTGAGGTGTTTAATTGCAATTTTTCCGCCTAAAATGTTGGTTTGTTTAGTGGCACCATGTGCTTAGAATGAGATAAAGATCTAGATAGAAGTAAATGGTCCCAGACATGAATGCCATTTCCCAGACACATGGCGAATGTCCTTCTTGGATGTCCACAAAGGACAGCTCATTGACATTTACAATATCACTGACACTCTTGTACTACCAAACAATTTCTCGATCCAATGCCCTTACCAATAATAAATATGCATCTAATTAATATAGTAGTATTCACCTAGCCATACCCACATTCTCACCTCAAATTAAATTTCAAAATTATAATAATATTTCTTCATTTCTACCAAGACAAATAAAAATTTAATATTGTGCATTTGCACCAGCTAACTAACCACGTTGGTCCTATTGTACCACAAACCAATAAAGAAAACGACAATCATAAATATAAAGACACAATGGAAAAAGACAGAACTCCAAATTCGATTTCTTTTGTTATTTTCCAGAAAGTAAATCTAGCATATTTTAGTACCATTTTCTATAGAAAAGTAGTATTAAACTTTTTCTGTTTGTCTTGCTACCAATCCTTTCTACAACCTAGAAAAGACAATAATTTTGTTTAACTTTTGGCTGAAATAAAATGACACCAATTGACCAATTAATCATCAAAAATATATATAACATAAAATTCAAGTCCTCACTCCTGTAAATTAAATGTTCTACAACAACTTCTTCAACCAAAAATTTTAGTAGAATTTAATTGTTTTACACTTGATGTAAATTTTTTTTACAGATGTATCCAAATACATCTCATCGCATGAACATTTGTGAAAATATTTTAAGAATAATATGACAAACTAATATAATGATAAGATATGATTGAATGCATGTGTAAATTTTCTTTATACTTTATAGTACCAATTAAATTCATGGTAGTAGTAATACATTCCCTAAGATTCAAATTTCACCATGTTATCATTAGCACTCATTCATTATTTTACTAATAGTACTTTATTGAACTTTCATTGTCAATGAAATAGTGCTGCTCTCTTCCCACAAGCCTGCTACTCTAATAAGGATAGTGAGAGTAAAAATGGAGGTTAAGCCTCCTCAAGAATGAAAGCAATAATACCCAAAAGGAAAAAAACAAAGAAAGGAATACAAACATACATACATCCATAAACAAAATGTAAAGGAGCTGAACCAACCTCTAAGAGCATTAGCCAAATTGCCATTTGAGATGAAATCACTAATCAAAAGCTTCTCATCTTGAGCCCAGTAATAAGCTCTCAACTTCACAATATTAGGGTGTTTCACTTTCCCAATAGCTTGAACCTCAGCAGCAAACTCCTTATACCTTTGTTCACCACCTTCCCCTAATCTCCTCACAGCCACAGGAACACCATTTCCAAGTACCACCTTATACACAATCCCTAACCCACTTTTCCCTAACACATATGCAGAAGCTCTCAACAATTCATCAAGTTCAAAGCTAAAACCTTTATCAATTGCCACCAATTCACCTTCACCTTCCCCTCTTCCACCACCTTCTCCTCCTCCACCACCTTTCTCACTCTCTTCCACATCAGAATCATCACTTTTAAACCCTTTAACACACCCTAAAGACCAACAAAAACAACACAAATTTGATCTTTCATTGTTTCCACTACCACCAAATTTTCTCTTCCTACTACAACTACACCCATTTGAATTATCTTTCTTCTTCCAATACACATACACAATAACAAGCCCAATTAAAGCCACACCAGCAGCATCAGCTACTGATATAAGAATAATTAAACCGGGACTCAACCCTTTTTTAGACCGGTTCACGCGTTGTCGAGCTGAACCGGGACTTTTTCCCGGTTCACTCTGCGCTGAACCGGTACATGTTTTTTGTAGAGGAAACCCACAGAGTTTCGCGTTGTTGAGAAACGCGGTGGGTCCCTGATTCGAAAACGACCCAGTTTGAGGAATTTCGCCGCTTAGATCGTTGTTCCGAAGATCGAAGCTAACGGTAACCGGTAATTTTCCTAGAGACTTTGGGATTTTACCTGATAGGTGGTTGAATGAGAGGTTTAGGGTTCCGGCGAGGGAGTTTAGGTCGCCGATTTGGTCTGGAATCGAACCTTGTAGAAGATTCGCGGAGAGGTCGAGTTGAACGAGGTTTTTTAGCTTCGGCCATGGAGTAGCCGGAATGTCGCCGGAAAATTTGTTATGTGCGAGAATAAGGCGCTGGAGCTGGGTACAGTTTCCGAGGGACTCCGGGATGGTTCCGGCGAGGGAGTTATCGGAGAGGTCGAGATTTTGGAGGCGTGGGAGGTTGCAGACGGAGGGAGAGAGGCTACCGGAGAGATTGTTACCATGGAGGAATATGCTGTGAAGGGAAGTGGCATTGAAGAGCTGAACGGGAATGGAACCATGGAAGGCGTTGGTGTGGAGGTTCAGGCGACGGAGATAGATTAAGTTTCCGAGCTCCGACGGGAGGTAACCACGAAGGCCTTTGGCGGCGAGACCAACTCCGACGACGCGAGGGTCCGTATCGCCGGAGATGTTTGCACAGCTTATACCGGACCAGTGGCACGGCGTGGGGTCGTTTTCGTTCCAGTCGGAAAATGCGGTTGCGCCGTCGCCGTCGACAGCGGATTTAAGAGTTAGAAGAGCGAGGCCGTCGGAGGAGAGAGAAACGACGGGATGGAAAAAGAAAAGAAAAATGAAGAAGAATAGAGTAACGGGCATTTAGAATTTGCAGAACGACACCGTTTTGGGGTTTTGTTATTGGACAGTACGTACGATACGGTGCATTCAGTGCGGTTTTTTTAGAGAGAAAATAAAAGTAAGTGTTTGGGAATATGGTTGAAGATGATGAAGATAAGGAAGAAGGGAAGTAAGTTGTATTTATGAGAGAAAAATAATAATAAATATGACAAGAGTTAGGGAAGATGAGAATTTAATTTGGTGGGGTCCATTTCGCGCCAAAAAGATAATGAGTGAGTGAGGAGAGGATTTGTGAATGGAAAGAGTGAAGTGAAAGAGAAGCAATGGAAGAAGGAACAAATGGTTGTTAATTTCTATGTTTGGATACAACTTGAAATTTGATCATTGGATTTGGAATTCTGTTCAGTTTCTAACATTGAAATGATTTTTTTATGATGAATGAGCTCAACTGTATTTTGCTTCGTGAGGGTCTTCATGCTGATTTTTTATTTTATTTTTTCTTTGTGGAGATTTGGAATAGAGTATGTATAATAGTGAAGTTAGGTTTATAATAATCCACGTGGAAATCATCAGTTTGGAAGTGAAGAAGTGTTTCGTCCAATAACAATGAACACCTTTTTGTTTATGTTAGACTTGGATCATGGTATTTGAGTGATGTAGTATGTGAAAACTCATTGCTGATAAGTTTTTATTTGTATAGACAATCTTTATTGGTAAATCAACACTTTGTTTTTTTTTTTTTTTCTCTTTTCCTTTGAATACATTCTCATATGTTATCTCGCGTCAACTTAGATCTTCTAGTCGGAGTTCTTAGAGTTCTATGGTGGCTGACGACAATTTTTTAGCGAATGTGGTTTATTTGTACATACTTTAACGATTAAATAAGTTTGTGTTTGAGAGTGAAATGTTTAAGATTAGAATTGTGTGTACCTTCAACTAATATTTGATGTTCTTTTACATGACGTCATCTATGATTTTAAGAAGGGAGTCTGTAAGAGTTATAAGTTGTATGATTCATAATCTACAAATCAAGATTTGTTCTCGGACATGTTAATAAGTAATCTTAGGTGTGAAACAATGATTTTAAAAAATGTTTAATGAAAAATTAGCTAAAAAGATTAATGGTTGGCTTGAAATAAATATTTGTTGAAAATAAAATAACAATTGAATTAAAGACCGTGGATTTAAATTTACATGAAATAAAGTGCATGAATATAAAATGATTGTTATTAAATATGCAAAAAGGTAAATGGCATGAATATAAAATTTGCAAGTAAAGGTAAATGAAATAGAAAATTGTATTGAAATGTCAACACAATATAAATTACTTGAAAGTTAACATAAATTTAGAGGAATTTAAATATATGGAAGGAATACTTAAGTTATTAAAAGCTTGAATTTATTTATGGTTAAGTAATAGACTTTAGAAATTAAGTGTTTGTTTGATTGTGTTTAACTTTTTAATTTTTAAAAACTATTTTATAAATAAATTTTAGAAAACTGTTTTTAAAAATAAAATTTTAAAAAAATATGTTTGGCAACTCTAATTTTTTAAAACAAATTTTGACTAGAGAATTAAAAAAACTGAAAAATGAAAAGTAAAACACCATTTATTTGTTTTATTTTTTTAGTTTTAAAAAGTATAATATTAAAAATAATTTTACAAAACAGTTTTTAAAAACGAGAAATCGAAATAAGTTTTTTAGTTTTTAAATTTTAAAATACTAAAATAGAGTTTTTGGAATGTGAATCAAATAAGCCCTAAGTATCCAAATATTATTTTCTACTTAGAACTACTTTTTTTTAAAAAAAAGCTAAATAATATTATTAAGACATCACTAATCTCGCACAAGACGTGCCAAGAAAAACAAAGTCACACAATACAATCGGGTTTAAAGACAAAAAACACAACAAATTACATTCACACCGCCTAAGCCGCCAAATAACTTCGCCTTGAACATAATAACAAAACAATGAAAAGGCCAAGACACACAAGGGGTTATTCCACCATTGATTTACCCTATATTCAAATGCCTTTAATAATGATAGGTCACATTCGTGGTAGTTACTTTTTGTCAAAATATCAACTATTCACTCTTCATCGACACACATCCGATCTTTTATTGTCGTCGGATTACATCTATCGACTGCACATTTTACATCAATGTTATCCGTTTTTTGACCTTTTCATCATTATCAACAATCATACAATTTGAAACGTTTGACTTTGCCTTGACTTTCAATATTATTTCGTTGTTGGCACTGTTAAGTCATTAATCGACAAACTTTTCGAATTCTTCAATAACACTCTGATGAACCCACCATTGATTTACCTTATATTCAAATGCCTTTAATAATGATAGGCCACATTCGTGGAAGTTACTTTTTGTCAAAATATCAACTATTCGCTCTTCATCGACACACATCCGATCTTTTATTGTCGTTGGATTACATCTATCGAGTGCACATTTTACATCAACGTTATCCGTTTTTTAACATTTACATCATTATCAACAGTCATACAATTTGAAACGTTTGACTTTGCCTTGACTTTCAATATTATTTCATTGCTGGCACTATTAAGTCATTAATCGACAAACTTTTCGAATTCTTCAATAACACTCTGATGATCATATGATGACCATTACCATCATGTGGCTTATATTCAAATTTCAGGATCATGATTGCCATCAAGTGGTGTAGAAAGGAGGTCTACATTAGTTTTGGTGTTCCTTCATGGTGACTCTTATAATGAAATGTTTTCTAGCTTTTTTACATTGAGATATTATTTAACAATTGATTAATTTATGTTGGTTTGTTTACTTTAATTAAGAATAGTAAGTTTTAGAATTATTTTCAGTCAACACACAACTTTGTGCTTGTGTTTATTAGATTTCATGTGTTGCTCTAATGTGCAAGATTCAATTTTTAAATGCTCAAAGGTGTTGTAGCACCAGTGCGTGATGATTAAATTTGAGTTGGAGCTAAGATGGCCAAAAATGGTAGAGGCATATACGACAAAACGCGTGATCTCCGATCTGGGTGACATGTGTTGATTTTAAGGACAAGGAGTATTTCTTATTTATTTGGCCTTTTCTCTTTCATTACCATTTTAAGATTGTCCCATTTTGTTAATAAGAAGAGTATAAATATAACATTAACCCTAGGTTTGATTGGAGCTGCTACTTTCACCTACCTCCAACTTTCACTCCTCCATATCAGAACCATAACAAGGTGTTGTATCTTTGACTGAAGCACTAATGGTTGACAAATCATTAGTTTTCTATGGTGCTTAAATTTAAGTTATTTCTAATTCATTTCTTTTAAGTTGTAATGAATCTAAATCTATGCTTCTTGTGTATGGTTTTTATTATGTTCACTGTGAACTAAAATACTTGTGTTGGATTATGTGGAATTTGATATGAACTAGTTATGTTTAAGTGATGTGTACTGATGCCTAGTATTTTTAACCCTTGTATCTTAAATATTTATTCTGAGAACATTTAATTTAAATATCAGTTATTAAATAACGAAAGAGTTTAATGAATGAATTTCAAGTAGTTAACATGGTAGTTTAGTTAATGGACACATTGAACTAACCTAAATATTCATACATAAATTTTAGAACCATAAGTGAATGAATTTGTTTTAACATATGTCATTAAGGCACATATTAAAAATATTTACTATATCAATTATAGTACTAGGTATATTTAATTAATACTAACATTAACAATTGCTATAAAAACACTTATTAAAGAATAAAAATAATAATTTTATATTAAAAAATAATAATTTTTAAACTTTCAAATAGTTAAAAATACGAATTTCAATAATTTTTTAAATAACTTTTTCTACTTGTTGTTTCTTAAAAATACTTGCATAAAATCTTAAGTGAAGTCCATTGTATCAAATAAACTTGAAACAACTTTTATTGTTCTCTAATAATACAACTCTTAAAAACTCGACTATTAGATTCACATCTTAATTCACATATTAATATTTTATTTATGTATAATTTTATTACTATTTATAATATTAATATAAATATTTTAATTGATATCACGAGAGAAATCTACTACTCCACGAAAAGCAACATAGAATTTTATGTGGCGGACTCATTGAGGAAACAAGTGGAAAGCGGTTCCGTTCGTTGAAAAACCGGTCAGTACGAATTCCACGACATTTGTAATTATTATCTCTCGTGGTCATCATGAACTCATGAAATTTCGAAAAATTTGGAACTTAATTAATGCTTCAAATCACTTTCTTCAACCAAACACCATAATGGCAGTGTTAAACCTTAATTACACACTTGTTTGTACTCTACCTCACACTCCATTCAAATTACACTCTACCCTTCCTTAATCCAGCTATTGCTATAATTATTTATTCTTTGAACGAATTCTTTAATCATGCAAATCAAACTTAGAAGCCACACGAACTATATATTTCTTTGTGCGTATAATAATTTCAGTAATGATTCTAATCACCTAAAGATCAAAGCACTTTCTGCATGCCAAATTATACCTTTCCCTTTTTTTGAAAAGAATACAGCTTAAACTCACTCCTAAAGAATAATTACATAGTACATTTGTGAGAAAATAAATTAATTAAACGCTTTGCTTTGTAGTCAAGGGATATAGTTGGTACCCAATATGAATTACTTCCAACTATACAAAATCAGATAAAACTATAAAAGATTTACTCAAATGTTAGTTCAGGAACATAGGTCCCACACCTAAAAATAAATAAATGGAAATATTTGTTTTGTGTGATAAATTTTGGTTTTAATTTTGGATGCTTAAAAATTTATTCATGCGTGAGGGGTATAATAAATTTCTATCATATTTGTATGTCTTTGAAAGAATTGATTTTGTTTTTAAAATTGATTTTAGTTTAAAATTAGAATTAACCTTCTATCCAAATATGTTTAAATAAAATTATTTTATATTCGTTTTACTTTTAATTAAAATCAATTTTATAGAGTTAATATGTTTTCAACTGACCACCAAACACACTAAATCACCTGAAAGAGAACATCTATAAAGTATAAGATCTATTTATCCAAGAATTTCACATGCATATTGATGTCATTGTCAACTTCTTCCATAAATAGTGAAAATGAATTATACACTAAAGTTTAAATATCATTTACTTAGATTAGGCTTTTTAGAATGGACATAACTCATCTTTTAAAGGGAAGATTTCTTAGACATCGAAGTTCTAGTGATCTAAGTTAGCATTTTACTTGAGTTTTCTTCTTTCGAATTTATACATTTTTTTTTATCACAGCTTTTGAAAGTTTAAAATGTAAATGCACGTACTTCTCCATATTTTAGACGTGTGAATCTAATCACTAAACTACTTGATAAAAAAAATTAACAAAATGAATAGCTATTCAAATTATTAATAAGTAATTGTTAAACTATTATTAATTAATTTAACAAGTTAATCACTCAGTTGCATTAAAAATAGGAAAAAAATTTAGTTTAAGAACTAACTTGATACATTAGAAATCATTTACAAACTATTTATCATACTTTTATAGTTTAGAGAATGAATAAGTGAGAGAATAAAAGTTTATGTACTAAATTCCTACCTTCATACCAACAATATCATTGATATCCATAGTGAAAAATAGCATTTACATATTTATATATAATAGACCGTATGGTATACCATAAATTGGATACTCTAATTTAGGAGGGCATGCAAAAAAATGAATATAAATCTCGTCGTTAACATTAATTTTAATACATAAATTAAGTAATAGTCATTAATAAGATACTCAAAAAGAATTTTTAAATGTCATAATTAATAAAGGTTTATTTCATGTGAAAATAAATCCTGGGAGGGGTGGGGAGATATGGTAAGTCCACAAACACAACAATACCACAATGAATCAAGCTCGGTTATTATTGCCAACAGTAACGACCCTTTTTGTTATAATCACTCATTCTTCTTAAAGTTATGATTTTTATTTATTTTCATAGGATTAAGTTTTATATGTTGCTTGCTTGCACTTCTAAATCAAGGGAGAAATATTATAGTAACAATTTTTTTTTATTGGAATGAATGGTTAATTAGATAAATTTGGATGGTTTCATTAAGTTTCAAAGTGCAGTGTAATAGTAGTTGATCCTCCACTTTTTGTGAATTGGTTGTTCAAAGTTTGTTTAATTATTATTATCACTCCCCTTCAAAAATAAGAGAGAATTTTCAGTTGTAGCTTTAGATTAGCAAGTGGGCCGGGCTAGTGAAAAGGTTATTTTTAGGGGTTTGCTTTTATATAGAATGAAACACATTCACAAACATCAAACACGACACGAACACTAATAATAATTCGGAATTGTAGATGTAATTTAAAGTAATTATATGTACCGATGTTAATAATGATAATCTAATATAAACATAAAATATGAAGAAGAGAAAGAACTATTAGTCTGAGTTTCATAAACAAAGCTTATTCTTACTAGTGTTACAATAGGTGTATTTATATTAGAAAATAGAAATGTCTAAACTATCCTTACTACTAACATATAATAACAATATTATCCTTACTACTAACATATAATAACAATATTATCTAACGTGGAGTATCGATGAAGTATAAGCTATAAGTTGCATTTAAGAACTTGTTAAATTAAATTTGTGGTTAATTCACCCTCATGATGACAATGCCATTTCATTGATTAGAACACTAGAAATTTCAAGTGCTTTTGTTGAGTATCAGTTTTTTCATTTTTAAATCTGTTTGTTAATTCATCCTCATCTTCATGCCATTTCATTTATGTACTTAATGATCAGAAATCTAAAGTGCTTATGTTTTTGGGTTTCGGTTATTTCTTTTCCTTTTCAAATTTGTTAGTAAATTCATTCATCTCGTTCTCAATACAATTTCATTGATACAAAGGTTAGAAATCTCTATCTCGAGTCCTTATGAGCTTGTGTTTTTTTTATAATTTTTTTTATATATATATGAAATCCCGTTATTGAGCTTGTGTGTGTGTGTTTTTTTATTTTATGAAATCCCGGCCCGTTATTTATGCCCTTGAAGTTTAATGTTTGAAAAATAATTCTATTTGTGTTGACTAGACATAATTATGATTTACAAGTGAACTTCAAATAATATGCCGTAAGCTCTCTCCCAAGAGTTGCTCTTGAAGTTTATCTAAATTTCCTTGCAGCAATAGATTTTCACAATTGTTTAATGCTACTTTCAAGTTTTTTTCTACTGTCATAAATTAAACAATAGAAATGCCAAGCTAGAAACATGCGTTACTGGTTTGGTCACTGTAAATCTTGTCACAGACAAGTGTGCTCACAAGGGAGTGGAGTAACTTGTAATATTTATCTATGTTCTATATAGCAACGTTGGTCAAATATCCGCTATAGCACAACAAATTTTTACAAATTACTACTGTTATGCAATATGTTATCTAAAACAAATTGCTGTTAAATAATTGCTATTGCAGCGCTATACTATTATAACGTAGTAGAATTTGAACAAACTGCTATTTTTTACTGCTATTTTTTTTATCTGCAATTCGCAACATTGTTATATATAGTCCTTATACTAGGAACCAAAATCAATATAGTTCACGTATTACAAGAATTAATTTTGATATGGACGATCTAATGAGTAAAACCAAAACTATGACTAGCAAACACAGCTTTTCCTATGTTTAATGGATTCAAACTAGTAAAAATTTGTTAACTAGATTCAAATTTGGAGTATACTTTAGGGACTAAAATGTTATTTTAATTAAATTAAAATATTAAATGAGCTAAATAAGACCTAGTTAGATGGGGTGTCCGAATATTTCTTGCTACTATATAAAAATTGTTTCCACAAATATGAAAGTCAGACCTCTCTTATTTAAGTATATTAAAAAATATCTTATAATATTTTTTATATTATAACTAGACAAGTGGGGATACAATAGCAACTCTAACAACTCTCTCTATTACATTGAGAGATTGGTCCTTTATTTTGTGCCATACCCTCTATGAATGAAGTCACTATATAGATATCCTTGCTAAGATGGAGTTTTCTTTCGAAATCTTCAAATTTTATAGGTGATGCTTGTGGGGTTTCTTTCCTGAGGATGTATTTTCCTTTTTAATTTTCTTTTCTTTCCTGTAATTAACAAAAAAGGCTAAAATTCAGTTTTAATTCTCCAAAATTGTTGAGAAAAAAATAAGAGATCAAAATTGTAGATTTAGTAAAATAAGATGACTAAAACTAAATTTTAACCTTAACAAAAAAAAGTTCCACGAAAAATCAACTCATTTTATAAATATTGAAATTTCTTTTATAAAATTAAATATAAATTAGAGAGATACAAATTTATACAAAATTAAGAAAAATCACAAACCTTAGTAAAAATTTACCATCAAATTTATAGGAAGGGTGTTGGATATTTTGTTAAAGGTATGATGCAAATCTTGAACAAAAATGTGATGAAATGGATGATTATAAAGGTTGCACAAATAAATTCCAAAACGTGTGTATCACACTAAACTTTAAGTTTTGTTCGTCTGCACCAATCTATATATATTGAATGCAAATGAGTTAACCGGTGAATCCCCTTCAAGATACTTTGGAATCCTTGAAGTGAATTGCAAATTCACATCAAACCTATCGATCAATGACAATTTATAGAATAAAGTTCCTTCATTTACTTTCGTGCACTAGAGAAAAGAAGAAATGATTGAGAAATATTTTTGACATAACTTTGACTCATATCATGAACTTTGTCTTGTACTTTTTGCCTCTAAGGTATCTCTATTTATAAATAAACTCATACCAATTGGTGAAAGAAAACAACTCTTGAAAAAGATTGTAACATTTGGTAACTTAACAGATGCATTGGTTCGATGGCTAACAGATGCATTAAACCTAAACATTGCAACCACGTGACCAAGTGATACATTAAGTTATTTAATTTTGCTACATTAATATAGCTATTAGAGAATTCCAAATATATTTGGGAAGTTCTCCTCACAATCCCCCACCATTTTCAAAATGTATGTAAATCCGTTATTCTAGAAATCTCATGACTTCAGATAAAAGTATCTTATGGTTTGAACCATTACTTAGTAAATTAAGTTTTCACTCATCCTCGAATAGATTGGTAGACAAGCTTTGAACCAACCATTCATTAGAACAAGTGTGCGTAACTCACACATGAAATCTCAGTACCATTAATCGAATTATAAAGATGAAACATTTGATAAGGTCATGTGTCTCATATCCTTTTCACGAGAATTTAAGAGTCAAGTCCTTGAACTCTATGAAACGACCCACTTCATTCTCATATAAGTAGACTATATCAGAAATGCACCCATAATTATACACTTCAGCAAATATATGTTATATGTCTATTAAGAGGAGACCTCATTCTACCACTTTTATTATATGGTCCAAGTACTTTTACCCTTTGGGATGCATCTATTGTCAGGTACTTCAATTACTCTAATAGTGTACTTTTATCATTGAATAAAGACTTGTGAGTTGATCCCACCATTGGTGATTATTTAGTTATGAGCTTGTATCACATCCCTAATAATGTCTTCAACATCATGTCCTTTGTCAGATCTTTCATCAAATGATCTATAAGATTCTTTTCAGTTCTTACAAACATTATGGATATCACTCTATTAAATCATTTACATAGCTATGTCTTAAACCAATATGTCTAGATTTTTTATTATATACTTCGCTATGTGCTTTTGATAGTGTGGATTGACTATCACAATGTATGGATATTGGTGCCATTGACTTTGGCCAAATTGGTATCTCATACAACAAATCTCTTATTCATTCAGCTTCTTTACTATCTGCAGTTAGAGCAATAAACTTTGCAACCATGGTGGTGTTGGCAATGCAAGTTTGTTTCTTTAAACCCCAAGAAACTCCACCTCCACCAAGGTTGAAGATTCATCCACTTGTTGAAGCATGATCCTCAACGTGATTTACCCAATTGACATCTATATATCCTTAAAAAACTCAAGGATATCCACTATAGATTAAACTATAGTTAATTGTTCATTTCAAATACTTTATTAATAGTATGTCAATGTTCTTTACTTGGATTGCTTGTATACCGACTTAATCTTCCAATAACATATGTTATATCGAGTCTGGTACAAGTCATGAGTTAGATCAAGCATCCATTTACCTTTTATATTCTTGATAATGTTGACCATCTATCACCAAACCATGACATTTTTACCATTTAATTTCTTCACATTGTATCACATACAATTAATAAGCATCTCAATTATCACATACACAAACTTTTATGTCCTTTTACCTTTTACTATATTTAATAAGCATCTCAATTTAAAATTCTAATTCTCTTTTCAATAAATCCAAGTCCAAGATATAATACATTGAACGCATTAAATATATATTGCCATAAGCTAACAAAACCATGATCATAAAAGTTTCTTATAATCAAATATCATAAGGTGAGTTCAAATATGTAAGTTATCTACTTCTTAACAAATAAGAATTTTTTTCATTTCTATTAAAGAAACGATTTCTTCATAGTTATATTATAACTAATACATACATCATGAATTATATTTGTTAATTCAAGTTTCATATTTAAATATGTTATACGGTAAATCTAAATAAGCATCACAATAGAAAATAAAAAATGGATAAAATCATTAAGATTTTCTATTACTTTCTTCCATGAACATTTGTCAATAAAAAAAAATCCAAATCATTTTCAATATCAAGGCAAGCAACAAACAATTACTTTCATATTATCATCCACATATACCATGAGATCATCCATTCTAAATAAAAATAAAACTTCTTGCATGAATCAATTAAAATCTCACTTGATATTTATGAAAGTTACTTACACTACTTTTATAATAAACTAGTACACAAGCATGCATCATAAGTCAAACATATAAATGCTAATAAAATCAGATATTTGTTAGTATCAAAACATGATCTCGTTGTAGCATTACAATTTTGAGTATTTCATAAAATTATAAAAATTTAGAACCATATAAACTTTATGATCTATGACCATGGTCATTAATATCTATGTCAATTTTATTTCCAAAGTTAAAAGGTTCAACATAATTTTTTTAAACACATGTTATTCTAATTTTTGCGTTTCTTTTTGTCAGCAATTTCAAAATATAAGATTTGAAACCAAAATATCATCCAAGAATCAAACACATAAAATGCCACTAATAAAAATCAAAACATAAACTGATTTTCAAAATCCAAACAAACAAAATTCATGCATATATAAACTATAATAAAATTATCATCAATTATATATGCTAGCAGGTTGACAACAAGACATGCAATTCATACGAATATATTATCTTTAACTTAATATATGAATATCAAACATATTAAATATTAATGTAAATTGATTATGTACCTTTCATCGTAGTCGTAAATATATGATTGCTCGTCTTCTTTAAAGAAGCGGTCATTGTTCAAAAATAAATTAAAACCCAATATCAAACTAAAGATTGTTGGATCTTTTGTTGGGGGTATTCTACAAATCTTGAACAAGAAGATGATGAAATTGATGATCATGAAAGTTACACAAATAAATTTCAAAGTGTGTGTATCACACTAAACTTGATGTTCGATTCTTTTCACCAATCTATATATATTGGATGCAAACGGATTAACCGACGAATTATCTTCAAGATACTTTGGTTTCCTTGAAGTGAATTGCACATTTATATCAAATCTATCGAACAATGATAGTTTATGGAATAAAGTTTCTTCATTTACTCTCGTGCACTAGATAAAAGAAGAAATGACTCAGAAATATTTTTGACAGAAATTTGACTCATGTAACATGAATTTTGTCTTGTAATTTTTGCCTCTAAAGTATCTCTATTTATAGAGAAATTCATACCAATTGGTGAAAGAAAACAACTCTTGATAAAGATTGTAAACTTTGGTAACTTAACAGATGCATTGGACATTGCAACCACTTGACCAAGTGATACATTAAGTTATTTAATTTTGATACATTAATATAGCTATTAGAGAATTCTAAATATATTTTAGAAATTCCCCTCACAAAGGGATCCCTTCACGTTCAAAAAAAAAAAAAAGGAGTAATGTGTTGATCTATACGGTTCAATTAATGTCTTGAATCAAAGGGAAAATAGATGTAAAACTAAAAATATATTAGCTTTAATTGCAGTTTTAATCCCTTATTTTTACAGATTTACGAAATTGGTCCCATTATTTTAAAAGTCGATATTTTTGATCTCTCCCTCTGATTTTTTAACTAAAAAATGATCACCTGGGATGCTTTACATAACGTGACATATGATACGATGATGTATAATGATTAACACCCATGAAATTGGAATAAAACGCCGTAAAAACATATATTTCAATTTCAATTTTTTTCTGCATATTTTTAATTTAATTAATGACTTATGAATAACTAATGCAACTAGATATTTTATATCATAAAATTGTATGTTACGTCATTAAAAATATGTCAAATCGCCATTATTTTAGTTCAAAAATCTGAAAAAGGAACAAAACTGTCAACTTTTTAAATAAGATGATCAATTTTGTGAATTGGTAACAATAGAGACACAAAAACTGCAATTAAGCCAATATAGTGTTAATATATACAATTTTTTTAAAATAAAAAATTGGTAATAATTTTCTGTATCACACTATTTAAAACTGATTTTAATTTCTGGAAATCTTATTAGACTGCTTATGTAAGATTAGTTTCAATATAAAATTCATCCCTTTTTAAAATGTCTATTGTTTCATAGAGATTTATAAAAACTATAATGTTTAAATTTTTCCAGATATCATAATATTTAGAACTAGTATTATTTTTTAGTAAAAAAATAAAGAACTGGTATTAATTTAGTTTCAATCTTATTATTATTTTTGAATAAGTTTCAAATATTATTAGGTTGCTTAAGAGCTCGATCTTCTGTTGGATTTTGTTTCCATGACTATGCCCAATTTTTTTACTGGTTATCGATTCAACTCCAAAATGGGATTTTCTTTCTCATTTAAGTTTACAATCAACGCTGAACTTGTCTTCAAATTCACACCTTTCTTTCAAGTTCAAAACTTGCGTTGCAAGTATCTTTCAAAAAAGAAAACAACTTGCATTGCAAGTATAAGGTACGTGCCGTTTTCATTGACCTTTTAAGCTGCGAGAGTAGCGTTCGTTTACTTCATGGTGCATACATTGTGTTTGTGGAAAGTTCAGAATGAATCAAGGTTAGTTACTACGTATACTAACATTAACAACCCATTTCTTATAAAAATAACTTATTCTTCTTAAAGTTATAATATATATATTTTATGTTATAGAATTCAGTTATGTATTATTTTGTTGCACTTCAAAATAAAGGGAGAAATATTAGAGTGACATAGTTTATAGTTTTGAAGGAATGGTTCAAAATCTTGTTGGTCCAGTACTCTACTATGTCGTCTTTCTGTATCTTGTTTAATTTGAGTATTAGAAATGGTAGATGCTAATTCACTGAAGATTAATAATGGTGATGTAATAGGGGTTAATGTGTCTTAAACCCTAGCCATCATGTTGACTTATGTTAACTGTCAACACTAACCTGTAGGACTCTTACTTTAGTCTGAATTGAGCCAAACTTATGATTTTTTTTTCAGTATATTTAATTATTAGCTGCCCAAATTGTGATTTTAGTATTCTATTTTGAAGGACTACTTTTACTTCTGTATGAGAATTATATTGTTAATGTCATGATTGTTCATAATAGAAAAGATTAATAGAACATAAGGATCAACATCTTATTTCAATAGGTTTTTAATAAGAAGTACAATCATTATCATACATGATGTCTTTATATAATCAATCAACTCTTGGATTCATAATGCTAAATTTCTAGAGCTTTGGAATCTATATAGTATCCTCAATCTAATGAAGAGCATTCTCATAAATACCTTTGCTTCTGTGTTATCTGTTCTTGCAACTAAAACCTTTATCACCTTGTAGATTATTCATATGCATAGTTGTCTTCAATAGCAAATGGTTTTACATGGAAATATAATGTTGTAATTGTTGTGAATCATGATGTACAGGGAAAAAATTGAAAACGGTAGCACAGGACTGTCAACTTCCTCATGAAGTGTTAGAAATCGTTTTCAAGAAACTAGATTTCGATGATCTCTTTCAATTTGCTGGTGTGTGCAAGAACTGGAGGGAATTTCATAAAATTTACTGCAGAAATTTTCTGGCATCCCAAGCACCATTACTTTTCCAAACTTCTTCATATGCTAAGAATGATTGTTCTTTTTATAGCATACCTGACCAAAGAGCTTACCACTTGAAGATGGATTGCTTATGGGGATTTTCCTATTCAGGGTCTTCTAGTGGATATCTAATTATGGCAGGTGCTAATGATACACTTTTGCTAATGAACCCTTTTACAAGAAGAAAGAAGGTAATCGATACCACATCACTTCAAGGTAAATTATCTAATTTGGGTTGCCGTACCTTACTTGCTTTTGTCAAAGGTTCTGAAGAGTTTGTCATAGTGGCTTCGTGTACAAGTTATCACAGTTTGCATGTCTATCAATCTCGCAATTTTGGTTGGGTTACTTATTCGATAGGGGGAGATCCATGGTATGTTGTGGACTTTGTGGTTTTGCATAAAACTATATACGTTATCACTAACAAGGCCAACATAGGAGTACTCAACATAAATTCTACAAAAATAAAATTTATAGAATTGAAGAATACTCCCACGATATTTTTATCGTGCCTTAGGTTGGTTAGTTGTGACGGGCAGCTTCTAGTGGTTCATTTTGAACCTGAGAAAGTATTGGATGTGTATAAGATAGACTTCTTAACCATGAATTATGTCAAGCTGGAAACTTTGGGTGACATCGCGTTTTTCTATTCTTCGTGGACAAACTGTCGTGCGCTGAGCAACCCAGGCAGGTGGGGATATGAGAGCAATTCTATGTATTGCATATCTTTATTTGCAGAATGTCATGTGTATTCTGGGGATGATAACAAACTGCAAAAATGTATAGTACCTTTTGATAGTCTTCAACCTCCTAGTAAATCAAGCTTCTACTGGCTTGATTGGTGTTTTCCGCATCTACGTGATGAGGTAGATTGTTCTCTAGTTGCTTAATGGACAATGTGTAGCTTGTAATCTTTGTGATTGGACCTTGTTCATTTTTGTTTGCCAATAATTTGACTAAACTAAACTGGAAAATTAGTCATGGATTATTTTTTTTTGATTCACATTGCTCTGGTTGTTATTGATGAATTTTTATTATTTTTTGGATTATCGTTATTTTGCACCTGTTTGTTTTGGCGGTGGAAATTTCACGGTCAAAATCAAACGCCCATCATAAACGAAATTACTGTTCGTAGCTTAGTAAAGAGCAGTTTGATTGCAAGGTGATGATAGGTCACAGCTACACCAAATAAGTGCATTGTAAAAATATATGCATTTAAGCACGTTTGAGATTTTCATTCATTGACTAAAGTTTCAATCAAAGACATCGAGTGTGAAATATCACTTCACTAAACGTTTGCTTATTGTTCAATTTAACTCAATTTTTAACCTCAAATTTAGTGTTCATATTCAATTATTACCAAAATCCATTCAAATAAAAATTAAAATCATTTGACATTCAACTCATCAGTTTTACGTATTTAAAATCAAATTTTGTCTCCACTTAACAATCAAATACTAGTACAGAGTAGATCATTAATGGTCTATCAAAACCTTGCATTGCAAATTGCACAATTCACTTTGCTTGAGTTTTTATTGATTTTGTGACTTGTTCCAAATGAAACGTGCTTATTCCACTCCTTCCTCTTCCGGCTCAGGAGTAGCATTATCAACCTCATCATCAAACACATTAATGGTATCTTATTTTTTATTTATTATATATATAACGATCATTACAAACTTACTTACATATTTAATATTAAAAAAAATAATGTTTAATTACTTTTTTAATTCTTTAACTTATTTGAGGTTCAACTTAGTCTCTTAATTTAAAAAAATGTTACCTTCGTGCTTTAACTTTTATCTATTGATTTATATTAATCCTTTTCAATAAATATAAGTAAACAATGTTAAAATTTGATGTGGTTCTAAACTAGCATTTGGAATGCATTGTTAAAGCATTCTTGTTGTTAAAAAAAAGTCTTCTTCTTCATATCTTATGGTTTATAAAATCTTTTTAGTTCTCCAAATCCTAAGCTTTTTAAAATATTGTTTCTTCCCCAAATTTGTAACACTACCCTTGCGCATAAACAATCATCAGAGTGGGTTGTGTCTTCCACTATGGTATTGAATTAGGGTGTTGGTGTTGAATTCCTTGTTAGTGTGGCATTGGAAGATAAAGATGAGTGGAGTGCGCTCAAATTCAATTGAAATGTGCTATTTGGATTGATTCCATCGCCTGAACACATGCTCTAAAGATTAATAGTCCTTTGCTTTAATGGTTAAAAATTGAACCAAATAAGTCCTTTGCTCTAAACATTTATATGAGTCCCATATTTGGTCAATCAGTCAGCACATTCATTCTTTTATTGTAGAGTACAAGTAAAATGTAAAGATCAATCACATGTAATAAGTTATTTTTTTGACAAAATAAAATTAAAATTATCAGCTAATATGAATTATTAAAATAAAATTAAAGGACTAAATTAACATTTTATTTTAAATTAAAGTACCTACGAACTTAATTTTTTATTTTTTAAAAATAAAAGTACCAACTTAACTTGAACTTTCAAAAGAAAAAAACTTTAACTTGAAAAATAAGTTAAGAGAGTAAATACGTGATTAAGGAGAAAATAAAAAAGCAATCGAGGGATTGACAAAAATAAATTAAAAAAATCCGTTGTTTACAAATAAAAAAACTCAGTAGCTCCTTCTGTTTTCAGAAACACAAGTTGGTGTCTCACTCAACTCATCTTCGCCGTAAACACAAAAAACTACCCGGAAAACGCACCCGGAGTTTCTCATCGCCCGGTAGAAACAGTAAGAAACTCGTTCCTTTTCTTTTTAATTTTTCGGATTATTCCTTCCCCTCTCTTATAGCGCGCGAAATGATGCGATTCCGTCGCGATTTGCGGCCGCGACTGCAAAAGGCAACTCATCAGAGAATTGTATCGCAGCCGAGCTCCTCTCTGCATCGCGATTCCGTGCTAAAGCGGTGCGATTGACAACTTAGGTTAAAAACCGATCATGTATTAAGATGCGTGCTTTAATTTTTAGGGTTTACTATTTTTCGTGTACGAAATATTTCTGATCTAGATTTCTGTTCTTTTGCTTTGGATCCATTTTGAGTGGTTCAGCCATGTTTAGTGATTTTGGTTATATATATATATATATATATATATATATATAATATGACTATAGTTTCTTGAGTTTCTTTACATCATGATGATGGTAGCTTCAGTCATTCAGTTCTTGTTAAATTTACAATTGAGATCGTAGTGTGATTTAGTGGAAGTTAGGTTTGTCACAACAACTGTCCTTTTAATTTGCTATCCTAAGCTGACTCTAAAATTCGTTAAAGTGATTCAATTTTATCACAATGTTTTCAAATTTTGGCCATGTTTGGATGAACAACTTAATTAGGCGCTCATAACATATAAGTGCTTATGTATAAGCTTTGCCTGTAACAAAAGATAAAATAAAGTCAAATTGTTATCGTATAAGCTATAAGATGTTTTCATAAGTTGTCTTTGAGAGCTTATGGAAATAAGTTGAAAACAACTTATTGACATGTCATAAGATGTTTCTATAAGTTCTCCCTAATAGTCTCACAAGTGCTGATGCTAGTAGATTAGCTTAAATAAGCCAATCCAAATAGACCCTAATTTAGGGGTTGTAATATCACTGCCATATTTCCTATGAGGCTTCTTTTGCTTGGCATAGATTTGTGTAATTCGTGTGATTTGTTATGTATTTATTTTTAAGAGAATGGGTAAAATCGCAACCCTTGTATGTGTCTTCTGAATGTTGCAACTGTTTGTTTTGTGCTATTGATTTGACATATTGTCTCTGGTGAATGATAGAGTGAATTTGTTTTGTTTTGTGAATGTATATTTATATGAATATAATGCTGCTTGTTACATATGTGAATTTAAACTATTGTCTTCATGTTGTTGTCATACTTCACAGTTTTGCCTTCAATTTCCTAATTGTATTTTGAAGCACTATATGAAACTGACCATAAATCTTGGACCTATCTCTTATTCTTTCATAGTGGTGCTTTAATTCTAATTCAGACTAAAAGCACTATGGGAAGGATTTGGAGGAATACAGATCAGTATACAGGGTTAATTTATAGAAGTTTCCGACTATGTCTTATTATATTTTGAAGCTTATTATTTGTTAATTGAGCTTGTAGCTATGCAGAGGTTGAAAAGTTTTTAAATGATCCATGGAGAAATTCATAATAGTTACTGTTGATATGAAAACAAAATTTCCTTGAAGGAAGAGTAATCACTCGAAGTTGCCATCAATTTATTACTATGTATAAAAACTATTTGTGGCTATGTTTTCTTTTACGAGAGTGCCATTTTATTCACATTCTTCCTTGTTTCTTCTGATTTACCAAAGAAATACTTTATTCAGTCTCCTTTTGTTTTTGACTTTGCTTCGATTGAAAACTCAGATCAAAATGTCTCGAAGATATGATAGCCGCACAACAATCTTCTCTCCTGAAGGGCGGCTTTACCAAGTGGAGTATGCAATGGAGGCTATCGGAAATGCTGGTACTGCAATAGGAATCTTGTCCAAAGACGGAGTTGTTCTGGTTGGTGAAAAGAAGGTGACATCCAAGCTGCTGCAAACCTCAACTTCAACTGAGAAAATGTACAAGATTGATGATCATGTTGCATGTGCTGTTGCTGGGATTATGTCTGATGCCAACATCCTAATCAATACTGCTAGGATCCAAGCACAACGTTACTCATTTGCTTACCAAGAGCCAATGCCTGTTGAACAGTTGGTTCAATCTCTCTGCGATACCAAGCAAGGTTACACGCAATTTGGTGGTCTCCGTCCATTTGGAGTCTCTTTCCTGTTTGCAGGCTGGGACAAAAATTTTGGCTTTCAACTTTACATGAGTGACCCTAGTGGAAACTATGGTGGTTGGAAAGCCGGTGCTATTGGTGCGAATAACCAAGCAGCACAATCAATTCTAAAACAGGACTACAAGGATGATATCACAAGGGAAGAAGCGGTTCAACTCGCACTGAAAGTACTGAGTAAAACTATGGACAGTACTAGTCTTACCTCAGATAAGCTTGAACTTGCAGAAGTTTTTCTTTCACCTGCCGGAAAAGTCAAGTATCAAGTCTGCTCCCCAGAGAACTTGACTAAGCTGTTGGTGAAGTCTGGTGTAACCCAACCAGCAACAGACACTGCTTAGCTTGCTGTTTCGTGTCATGGGTAGTTTACTTATGCACGCTTTCGATGCTCTTCTATTCAGGATAGACACATGAAACTGTTCCGAATTTATTTTTATGTTAAAACTTGTAAACTTCTCATATCTTGGTGACGCTAAATTACTAATGGCTTTTTATTCCCCATATGCTTCTTTGATTTTAAGGACATAGATCCATTTGCTTCTGTTTATCTATTATGGTTTCTACTGATTCTTTATTTTGCTGTTCCTGTTATTTGCACTGAACTTGGAAGGCTGTAGAATTATTCTAGATGATCTAGGTTGTTATGAGGTTATTTTTAATTTTAATGTCTGTATACATACGTTGGAAAGTTTGTCATCCAACCCATGTTATCAATATCTATATGTTAAGACCAGCCAGGTTAAGCATAGAAATATATGTTTTTATTGGTGGTGTTGCTTGAACTACTTTATCTATCTATTTATTCCTATTAGTCCTATCTATTATCTGTTCACATTAGTTATTATAAAAGGAAGACCCTCTTGTGTCATATGTGGTATTTCTAATACCACATACCAAGTCCTCATTTTCTGTCATTTTTTCTATAGATTTGTGATTTTTCACGGATTTACCTTACTAGTCAAAATAAAAGGGGAGTATATGCTTCATAGTTATGTGTATTGTAAAGTTATAAAATAGCACGAGAAGGTTGTACAAATGTGTCTTTTTTTATAAACAGCACTATTTTCCAATCTTGCCATGTGAAATTTTATGTTATTGATCGAAAATGTAGGCATAAAGGAGCTCATTCCATACATCAGGAACTCCTGGTAGGCACCAATGTATGCAATCTGCATAACCATTTGGATTTGATATCTGTTCTTGAGTTAGAGGTTCCCACTGCTTCCGATAGATAGAGGGGTGACCTTCTTTTCTGTATTCTGAGAGTTGTGTGATGTTAAGCATTTCAACATTTAAACCTCTTGTTTTCAAATCATCAAGCACCTTCTCCACCACTTGCATCATTTTAGGATCAGACCCTTTCCCCCAATACCCTTCTTTTGCAATCATATCGGTTTCTTTGTAACAATTGTCACCCTTAGCTGCTCCCCATTCCTCAGCCCTGCAATTTTTTTTTTTTATTAATTATAATATGTACTTTGAATATATTATAATTAAATAGTTTTTGCTTTGTAGGGATGCAATGATATGTATCCATTTGTTGTTGATGGATAGTGGGATGTGCAGTGGTATGATGCCATCTACTTCATGATTGTGAGTTTGTGACTTACTTAACTCATGCACCTACTTGTGGGGACTGTGAAATTGTATTTGCAAAAAAATATATCAAAAGGCCATACGATAAAGTTGTCCTTGTGGATAAATATATATACCTTTCATGAGTGGGTGACATGCTAACGAAAAACAAACGGGTCTTGTTACGATTGACATGAACTTCCAACCAATCGGACCATGTCCTTAGAGCCATTTCGTAGACTCTCAACATTTCAACTCTTTTATAAACCCCATCTAGATCTCCAAATGACCCCCACCTGCTTGTGTTCAACTAAAATTGTCACAATCACAATCAATTTGTAAAGTGGGTGCATATAGGATAAAATATCAACAAACGAATCATCCAATTTAGTGTCTCCGGTCGGGATTCTCTATTTTTTTTTCTTTTTTTATGGACAAAGAATTAGTATAATTAATACTGTTAATATTTTGTTGTAGGTAAAGATGGAACCCACCACTTCTTTAACATTCTACTCACTAACTCTCTCACCCCAACCAACAAGTTAAATTTAGAAATATTTTATAAATTTCTTAATTTAAAAATGAAAAATAAGCCCTCTCCTCCCCTCCAAAATCCTCCATCCAAATATACCTTAAATCTGACAAATTATATGATATTGTTATTTTTTAACTTATAGATGAGATAGTAAATACCACCAGAAACTCACACACACAACTGCAATGTTCCGAGTTCGAAATCGAGACATGATGTCCAACTTAACAGTATTGTCATTTGTCAGTTAAACTAGAACTTACTAACTAAGACATTATTAATTTACTACGCGAAATTGTAAATATTTTAAAACAATCTTTTAAAGTGAAAATATTATATCATATTACTACTTTGAATTAGTTAATTGATCGCCCAAAATTAATCCATTCCAACAAATGTGATTTAGAATTTTAAATTTAAAGATTATTTTAAAATTTAAGAGACTAAATTGACCTTAGTTTGCAATTTCATTGACTAAATTAGTGAAACAAGGATATATGATTAATATAGTACAAAAGCAAACTAACATAGTAACATATCATATAGTGGTTAGAAATGGGAGATGTTGATATGGTAGTTGATCAATGAAAGTGATATTTGTTTTTTTTGCAAAGGTAGTTGATCAACTAATGAAAGTGATGTTTAGGTTAATTGAACTTACAAAACATTCATAAGAGGCCTTCTCCACCAGAGGTAAGTGTTGAAAACTATATAGTCAGCATCAGTCCAGTACCTTGCATGCTTTTCAATTGCCTTGATTCTAACAGTCCTTTCGGGTACCCTATGGTTTACTGGATCATCTGAGTTTGATTCTACTAGTAATGGGGACCAATAATTCTCAATGGTTGCATTGTATTCCTTCATTAAATCAATTAACAAACTATTAGCTACATAAATAGTTCAAACAATATTTGTTCTAATAATATAAAGTTCAAATAGTTCTATATATATGTTACTTGGTAAGATTAAGATAAAGTGGTTGGGTACTTTTGAATTGCGCGTAGTAATAGTAAAAGAAAATAGTCTAAGGTCTCTTATTTCATAAAAGAAGGCTTTGGAGTGCTAAGTTTATATTTTATTATATATTTGATATATTAAAAATTTAAAAGAATAATATTATAAATGAATATATAATATCATATTATTATTTTTTTTTTCAAATATCAACTATATATTAAAATATAAATTTAATCCTCTAAAACTCTTCAAAAACTAACTCACATACAAAACCTAAGAAATTAAGCTATGATATAATTGTTTCATATATCTATTAAAGTAGTTATAAGAGAAAAGAGTAAAAAATGAAAGAGAATAATTGAAAAGAGGAGCACAAGAGGGTTATCAAGAAAATAATAAAAATGCTTATAAAAAAAAAGAAAATAATAAAAATGAGTTCATTTTTACTTTTTGGGTGGTGTTATATATACTTGGACAAAGAATTATCTCCTAATTGAGAATAGATTTTAACAAATTTGTCATATGCTTCATCCATTTTTTATTTTGTTTGATATATAATTATTTCTAAAATCAAACATAAACATGTACTTTTTTATATGTCAATTTTTTTAATTTTCTTAACTAAATTAAGCACATTAGGTTTATCTTTGTAGTCTATCTCTTATCTAGATTTTCTCTCACTTCTTTTTTATCAAAGGATTTTCTCTCTAATTTTATTATTCTTAAAATATGGTAAACAAATTAATAACCAAAGAGGACATGTTTGCTTATATTTTAAATTCTTGTTATATATGAGGGTGAAGACTTACTTTGGCTTTGAAAATGTTTAGTGAACCATTGGCAATGGATTGCATGGATTTGAGAGATGATGGAATTATAGAATCAACAAGGCAAACCATAGAAACCCATTGACCTCTATTGAGTGAATCTCCCACAAACACAAGCCTCTTGTTCCTTAGCCTTTCAAGCAATGATGTGGCATTGAACCTTTTTTAAAATAGAAATAATAACCACATTCCACACAAAGCTCAAAAACATAGCCAACCCTGATTAATCATATCATAAATTTATGTGGTATAAACCATAACAAAATTCAATATTAAAAAATGTGGGGGATAACTCAATTGATTTGAATTAATAGTTGAAACAATTTAAGAAATTAAAAAGACCAAAATTCAAATTCTAATGAAAAAAAAATACTTAACATAATAATTAACTTACTAAAATTTGCGTGACTAAAAATAAAAAATAAAAAATGTGATGTGTGATGAGAAAAAGAGACACCTAGGCAAGTCACATTGGTGAGGCTTCCACCTCCAATTTTGGTAACTCAAATCCTTCCTTCCAAACTTCTCACAAGCCAATTGATCAGACATGAAAGTACATTGCTTCTCTTTGTATAATGGATAAGATTCATTATCAAAAATCCACTTACCAGAAAATAAGTCACATTTTGATGAAGACAATGTTTCAATAGAGACATTTATTTTTTGAGATATTTTTCCTTCTCTATCTCGTGTTAGATAAATGGTTGTGATAACTAAAAGAGTGGTTAATATGGCTACAAGAGAATTAAAGGTGTTTCTGATTCCCCAAGTGCTTCCTATCACTACTATTTGGTTTGCTTTTGCAATTGTCATTTTGCTTTCTTTGTTTGATCTTCTAAGGGCTAAGGTGAAATTGCATCAAATTTTTTCCTCCTTTATGAAGCTTCATTGAAATCGGTTGGTGAAAAATATTTTTGTAATATTATAATATCTAGCCAACTTGTCCACTAAAAAAGTAGTAGGTACGGTATGATGCATTTCCAAGTTTTTGTTGTTGACACTTGACATAACCATAGTGAAATTAAATGGTACCATCTAATAGTTTGACGAAGAAATGGCAAAAAAAAGGTATTTAATACAGATAAAATTTACCTACTAAAGTGATAATATTTTAAGGATAGCCAGTGCTATTGAAACTTTTTTTAAGGATTAGTGTGTAATTGGTACACAATTTTTTGACATAAATATTAAAAAAAATTAAAAATATTTTTTTAATACAATATATAAATTTGTGTCATTAATTACTTTGAATACTTCATTAACCACTAAAATGTATGTCATTAACCACTTTTTAAACATATATTTTATTAACCACTAAAAGACATGACATTAATCACTTTAGAGTACTTAATTAACCACTAAATTGTAGTACTCTAAAGTGATTAATCTCTTGTATTTTAGCGGTTAATGAGATGTACGTTAAATATGTGATTAATAATTTATATTTTAGTAATTAATGGTATAAGTTTTTATACGCGTCACAAAAAGATGTCTCAATGATAATTTTTTTTTGAAAAAAACACAAAAAAAGTTCAAACCATTAACTTTAATTTTATTTTTAAAGTATATACGGATCAAATATTACATTTACAATTTGTATTCAAATAACATTTTTCTTTAAATATTTAAGTTGCATAGATGGGAACAAATCCAATTCCACTGTTGCATCCTCTTTTTAAAAAATTAGGGCAGGGAGAAATTACTGTAAATTATAGTGATGCTATTAATAATTTTATATCAATTAATAGAGTTTGAATTCTGTTTTTTAAAATTACAAAACCAAATTTTTACTATTAAACTGACATATTATTAGTGGACAATGTTCCATTTTTTATAGAAGAAATTATTTAATTAGGGGCCTTTTAGAGTTCTACAGTCTGATTAAGCTAATCCAACTTCGAAAATGTTATTCTATGTTACTCTCAAGATGATTGGATTAATCCAACTAACGATATTAGAATTGATTGAACTACATTACTCGCGGAAGAATCTTATTCCATATAGGTAGACATTCTTACTACGATTTTTTTAAGTTGAACATTTTGTTACTCTAAAGTTTTATTGAATATGATATCTATCATTCAATCATTTAATGACATCTCATTTTTTTTTATATTTAAAATTTAAATAAATTTGTCTTCAAAATACCGATATCTAACAAAATTTCACGGTATCAAATAATTTATTTATTTTTTAATAACTAAAGTGACTTTACTATTTTATGTCTAAATAAAATGTGAAGTTATTGGTATTTGCAGCCAAATCATTAGTCAAAGTTTTATGCTTCTAGTAAACTAAACAGAGAACATTTTACTATTAGATATTTTTTATTCCAAAATTTGGTTTGATATTGACTATGTGGAGGACCTGTTTAACTAAATGATCAGTTGGTTATGTTGTTGACGTTTACACAACCTAAGAACTTTGCTTGAAGTAAGCTCGAAGCCTCATTGTGCCTTCCACTTCTTTTCTTTGAATGAAATGGTTCACATAAAATCCAACCAACAAATATAATTTTTGATATACTTGAGATTTATAGTGGAAAACAGATAATATATGGCCTTTAGATTAAATTTTGTTGCTTTTTATTTTATATACTAGGAAAATAAAAAGGAAAACTTAGAAGAATGGTTATGCAAAAATACATACATAAGTTAGAATACAAAGCAAAAAATTGCTTAAGTATTTCTATACATACAAATTAAAAAATGGCTTTAAGGGTTCAATTGTTTTTCCTTGAAGAATAAGCAAACATTTTTAACTTGGCTATGAGTAACTTTAAGTATTGTAAGGGATTCACTTCTCTTAAAAACCCTTTACTCCTGCACTTCCCCTCTTTTGGAAAACTTTCACACTCAATTACTGCAATTTAAGCAAGGTGCAAAATTTTATGCCTTAAGATAATGAAAAAGAATATATAAAAAACTATTATTATTTAATTTAATCATGCAAATCATAATCTTTGTTTAAAAGAAGTTGAATGTTTTCTTCTCTGATCTTTTTTTTTTTTTGTATAAATTGAATATTTCTACATAAATTATGGCGTTAAATTCTCGAATCAGATAGAACTATATATGCAAAGACAATTCTACATCCAAAATATTAGGAGCAATTTTCTTGCTCACTTTTCTTTTTTTTTTTCATTACTAGTTAGAAAATAAAATAAATTTTATCTCAATAAACATTAGGTGTTGTCCCCACTAAACTACTAATCTTTTAAAAGTATTTAATAAAAACTAAAAAATATATTATATCTTCAATGGAGTACACATTTTTAAAATTTGAAGATAAATAGAGAAATTATAATTCGTAGATAAAGTGTCTTTAATTTTTTAATACATATATAATTGTATAATTTTCGTAATATCATGCTCGTTAATTAAAATTTATGATCCATTATTGCGTTGAGAGCAAAACTATACTTCAAGAATTTTAATGTTGTTATATTCTCATGTTGAAACAATGATGGGATCTGCAATAAGAATTAACCAACAAAGTAGAAAGAACAAACGATTGCAGAAAAACGAAAAACGAAGAATGATCCTGGATTGATCTTGACAGAGTTGAAAAACAGAAAAACAGAAAAAGAAAAAAAAAACAGAAAAACGAAGATTGATCCTGGATTAATCTAGGATTGATCTTCTCCGTTTTTGCAGTTTTGTAAACCAGTTTTTATCACTCAAATTAAACGAAAAGTAAAGAAAGATAAGGGAAGAGTGACACCAAAATTTACGTGTTCGGTCTCAATTGTTGAGACCTACGTCACGGGCAAGCAAACAAGATTAATCCACTATTTGTTAATTGAACTTTACAAGATTAAAGTCTTTTCTCAAGATTGATTTCCTAATGTCTATCACTGTTTTTGAACCAGCAACACTAGCCTTTTCTCTCAATCTTTTCTTCCTCTCCCTTCAATCTTTCTTCCTCTGATTTCCTATCAGTCACGAATTGCTTATGCCTCACTGTTTTGCTGCTGTAACTGCTATGATTTCAACATACTTTTGCTGCAAAATTACAGCCCCATATATAGTATACACAAGCAACTAACTATAACCACCTATCATAACTAACTTGGTCAAAGTTAGTTATAACAACCACTAAAGTTTAATTAACTTTAGTTAGATGATTTGAGGCACATTCACAATTCTCCACCTTGACTCAATATCAGAATAATTCAATCATTCATCTTGCTGCCATTGCTACATCTTTACTCTTTGTCGAAGCCAACTATGTCCAAGCAATGCTTGAACTTAGTTTGTGAAATTGATTTGGTGAATGCATCAGCTGGGTTGTCCTCAGTTGCAATTTTCTCAACTGAAATCTACCTTGAATCGATCACATCTCTTATGAAGTGATACTTGACATCAATATGTTTGGATTTATTATGATACACTTGATGTTTGGATAAGTGTATAGCACTTTGACTATCACAATAAATTGAAACACAATTCTGATTTATTCCTAGTTCACCAATAAGTCCTTTCATCCATAAAGCTTCTTTAACACCTTCAGTAAGCGCAATGAATTCAGCTTGGGTTGTAGAAAGTGCTACCACCGACTGTGTAATTGCTCTCCAAATTACAGCAGTCCCAAATAAAGTGAAAACATAACCAGAAATTGATTTTCTAGTGTCCATGTTTCCGGCATAATCCGAGTCCACATATCCCTTGATTGGTTCCTTGTCATGATGAGTCTTTTTGAACTTTAAACCTGCTGTCAGTGAGCCATTTAAGTACCTCATAATCCACTTGAGTGCTGTCTAATGTAGTGCTCCTGGATTAGTCATAAATCTGCTGACAACATTCACAGCATAAGCTAAATCTGGCCTGCTGCAGATCATCCCATACATTATGCTGCCAACTCCACTAGCATAAGGAATTATACTCATTTTTTGCCTTTCCTCATCTGTTTTAGGTGAGTCTTGCGTAGACAATTTAAAATGTTGTCCCAAAGGAGTAGTAACATGTCTTGCTTTATGCATTCTATATTTAGTGACAACTTTCTTCAAGTAGGCAGCCTGAGAAAGAAATAGTTCCCCTTTCATTCTGTTTCTCTGTATATCCATTCCTAAGATCCTTTTGGCCTCTCCAAGTTCTTTCATCTCAAACTCATTACTAAGATTAGCTTTGAGCCTTTTAATCTGGTCTTTACTTGAGCTTGCAAGAAGAATATCATCCACATAGAGTAATAGGTAAGTTGGAGAACATTCTTGACCTTCCTTTAAAACTGGAGAATGTTCTTGAGCTGGAGAACGTTCTTGAGTTGGGGAACGTTCTTGACCTTTCTCTTTCATAATGTAAACACAACTGTCAAAGCTACATCTTTGGAAACCAGTTCTTATCATGAAATCATCAAACTTCATGTACCATTGTCTAGGACTTTGCTTTAAGCCATACAATGACTTTTTAAGAAGACAAACCTTGTTGCTGCCTTTTGCAAATCCTTCAGGTTGCTGCATATAGATGGTTTCTTCAAGATCACCATGTAGAAATGTTGTTTTAACATCCAGCTGCTCTAATTCCAAGTCTTGTTGGGTTACAATTGAAAGCAGAATTCTGATTGAACAATGTTTCACAACTGGTGCAAATACTTCATTGAAATCTATTCCTTCAAGCTGAGAAAATCCCTTTGCAACTAATCTTACTTTGAACCTTATCTTCTCTTTTCCTTGAATGCCTTCCTTTCTCTTGAACACCCATTTTGATCCAATTACCCTTTGACTCTTAGGAATATCAACCAAAGTCCAGGTTTGATTCCTTTCTAATGACTGCATTTCTTCATTCATAGCTGTCATCCAAGCCTCCTTGTCTTCACTGTTAATTGCTTCTTTGTAGTTGCTTGGTTCATCTCTTTGAAGATCTTCAGCAACACTTAAAGCATAGCAAATTAAATCTGCTTCACCATATCTGATTGGAGGTTTTATGACCCTTCTTTCTCTATCCCGTACCAAGTTGTAATTGGCCAAATCTGGTTGTGTTGCTGCATTATTATCAAGTGATGTATTAAGTATGTCTTCATGATTAATCTCTTGATCTTCAGGTGACTCCACCTCAATCTGAACACTCTCTGTATTGTTGTTTGAAGAACTGTCAAACGGAGAACGTTCTGCGTTTCTGCAATTTTCTTCGTTTATGCAGCACTGAAACGAAGATTGTTCTGCGTTTCTGCAGAACTGACACGGAGAATGTTCTGCGTTTCTGCAGAACTGAAACGGAGAATGTTCTTTGTCAATCATGGGCATTCTTGTTTCATCAAACATTACATCTCTTGATATGATGCATTTGGGCACACCTTGGTCAATTCTCCACAACTTGTAACCTTTTATTCCTTTAGGATATCCAATAAAAACACATTTGATTGCTCTAGGATCCAACTTATCTTGCCTTGTGTGAGCAAATGCTAAGGAACCAAATACCTTCAGATTTGAGTAGTCAGATGGTTTGCCATTCCACATCTCAATTGGTGTCTTAAATCCAATAGCTGATGAAGGGCATCTATTTATCAAATACACTGCTGTAACTGCAGCTTCTCCCCAGAATGTTTTAGGCAGCCCTGCACTCAAGATCATACATCTGAATCTTTCCAAGATTGTTTTGTTCATCCTTTCAGCAATGCCATTTTGTTGAGGGGTGCCTGCAACTGTTCTATGTCTTTGGGTACCTAAGTCCCTGCAATACTTATTAAACTACTCTGAAAGATACTCCATGCCAATGTCAGTTCTTAAACATTTCAGTTTAGTTTCCTTTTGAGTTCCAATTTGCGTATGCCATTCTTTAAATTTCATAAAAGTGTCACTTTTATTTTTAATGACATAAATCTATACTTTCCTAGAATAATCATCAATGATGGTTAAGAAGTAAGAACAACCAGCATGAGTTTTTGTCCTTGAAGGACCCCACAAATCAGAATGAGCATATTCAAAAGGCCTAGAGGTGTTGTGTTGGCCAACACCAAAACTGCCCCTCTTAGACTTTCCTAGAATACAATGATCACAAAATTCTAATTTTTCAATTTTGTCACCATTAAGCAAATTTTGTTTTGATAACTCAATTAAGCCTCTTTCACTTACATGTCCTAACCTCATATGCCATATTCTAGTAGATGAATACAAATTAGAACTAGCAACCGAAGCTTGTGCAATTATGGTAGAACCCTCTAAAATGTATAAACCATTTCTTTTAATGCCTTTAACAATGATATCATCTTTATTAATAATAGTCATGATACCATTCTTTATGTTTGTGGAACATCCTAAAATGTCAAACATACCAACAGAAATTAAATTTCTTTTTAATTCAGGTATGTACCTTACATCATTCAACAGTAACTCCTTGCCATTGAACATTATGAATCTGATTGATCATCTGCCTTGCACCTTACATGATTTGTTGTTGCCAAGCAAAACAATTCCACCATCACGAAGGTCTATTGATTCAAAATAATCATTCTTTGGACACATGTGGAAAGTACATCCTGAGTCTAATACCCAATTCTTTTCACTTTTAGAATTTGAAATCATCAATGCCTCTGCAGATTCATAGCCAGCATCAACAAGCGCAGCATTTCCAGAATCTTGAGAGTCTCTTGATTCATTTCTTTCAGGACAATCTTTCTTGAAGTGTCCCTTCTTGTGGCAATGGAAACATTTATACTTCCCTTCAGGTTTAGTTTTCGAATTGGACCTATGCTTATTCCCATTTGATCCTTTCTTATTAGTTCTTCCTCTGGTCACATTCAGACTTTCAGCAAGATTATTATTCTTGGTTTCATGTTTTTTATAGCTTTCCTTGGTCCGGATAGATGTATACACTTCTTCAAGAGTAATTGTTTGTTCTCTTCCAAACATAATAGCATCCTTGAAGTGTTCATATGAACTTGGCAGGGCTCTAAGCAAGGTCAGAGCTTTTTCTTCATCATCTAGCTTGACTTCTAAACTTTCTAAATCATCAAGAATCTTGTTGAAATCAGCAAGTTGTGATGTAACATGTTTCTCTTCATCCATTTTAAAAGAGAACAATTGCTGTTTCAAGAAAGAGCCTATTTCAAACTGATTTAGTCATGTATAGAGATTCAAGTTTAAGCCATAATGCTGCTGCTGTTGGTTCTCTTGCAACTTCCCTCAAAGCTTTGTCTCCAAGACACAAGATGATAGTGCTCTTTGCTTTTTCAATCAGTTCTTCCTTTTCTTGAGTTGACATTGTTGCTGGAAGAGCTGATTCACCCTTTAATGCGTTCACCAAACCTTGCTGTAGTAGAACAACATGCATCTTTATCTTCCACAGACCAAAATCATTTGATCCATTGAACTTTTCAATATCGAACTTTGTGGTTCCAACCATTGTTGCTCCCTCTTCCCACAGACGGCGCCAATTGTTGAAACAATGATGGGATCTGCAACAAGAATTAACCAACAAAGTAGAAAGAACAAACAATTGCAGAAAAACGAAAAACGAAGAATGATTCTGGATTGATCTTGACAGAGCTGAAAAACAGAAAAACAGAAAAACGAAGATTGATCCTAGATTAATCCAGGATTGATCTTCTCCGTTTTTGCAGTTTTGTAAACCAGTTTTTATCACTCAAATTAAACGAAAAGTAAAGAAAGATAAGGGAAGAGTGACACCAAAATTTACGTGTTCGGTCTCAATTGTTGAGACCTACGTCACGGGCAAGCAAGAAAGATTAATCCACTATTTGTTAATTGAACTTTACAAGATTAAAGTCTTTTCTCAAGATTGATTTCCTAATGTCTATCACTGTTTTTGAACCAGCAACACTAGCCTTTTCTCTCAATCTTTTCTTCCTCTCCCTTCAATCTTTCTTCCTCTGATTTCCTATCAGTCACAAATTGCTTATGCCTCACTGTTTTGCTGCTGTAACTGCTATGATTTCAACATACTTTTGCTGCAAAATTACAGCCCCATATATAGTATACACAAGCAACTAACTATAACCACCTATCATAACTAACTTGGCCAAAGTTAGTTACAACAACCACTAAAGTTTAATTAACTTTAGTTAGATGATTTGAGGCACATTCACATCTCAAGCCTAAATTTGAACTAAATTTCTCTATCTTTTAAATCACATGAAGTCATGAATTATATATTATTTTAAATCAATTTATTTTAAAATAAATAAATATATCAAATTTTATTAACTTATTTTATTTTATATTTTGAAAACGAAACAATAGTTTATCAAATGGGTATTAATTAGTATGAAACAAATTGTAAACGTAAGTGTTCATTTGTAATTCACTCAATCCGTTAAGTCTAACAACAAAAAGCCAATTGATTGGATTTAATCCATTTAAAATGAAAGATCATTCTCAATTCAGATTAAGTAATAAAAATCACGATTTGTTATGGTTTCGTTCGGGTGATTTTCTATTTCATGTTATGAAATTTTTTTAAATCGAAATCTTTTACTTTTAGTTTTAAATTTTAAATCTGAATTTTGAGTTTCAATTTAATTAATTTTCAGTTTTTATTTTTTAGAATGAAAAAATAAAAAAAATAAAATAAAGTTTTAAAAATAATTAAATTATTTTAGATTTTAAAAAAATGATTTAAATATTACATATTTACAATTTAATAATAACTTAATAATAATGGTTGAAATTGGTGGTTATCAAAAGTGACGATAGATAGGTGGGTACCAGTAGTCAATGGTGGTCGGAGTGGTGGTCTACGATAGTCAATGTTGGTCATTGAGATGGTTAGAATGGTGGTTGACAGTGATCATCGGAATGGTGGTTGGTGGTGGCCATCAGAATGGTTAGAACTATGGTCAACTGTGGTTAAAGTGGTGAACGAAATGATGGTGGTCGACAATGGTCAAAGTGATAGTTAGTGGTGGTCAATAATAGTCAAAGTGGTGGCTGGAGTGGTGGTCGACGATGGTCAAAGTGGTGGTTAGCAAGGCCACATTGGTCACCAGTGGTGGTCAAAGTGATGGTTGACAACGATTAGAATGGTGGTCGATTTGGAGTGGTCATCAAAGTGGTAGTCAAAGTGATAGTTGACAATGGTCAAATAAGTGATAGTTGACACTTTCCAATTTTAACTTCTAAAATAATTCATTTTGGTAATTTAATTAATAACATATAAATAATTAATGGATCTTGATGATTCTATACCACGAGATTGTATATCACGTCATTTAAAATATGTTCAATACTACTTTTTTAGTTAGAAAATTTGACAGAGAGACCAAAATTGTCGGATTTTAAAATATAGATAACAATTTAGTAAATTGGTGAAAATAGGGCAACAAAAAGTGCAATTAAATCTTTTTTATTTTTCCATACTATACTTTTTTTTGGATCTAACTCCTCTAAAATGAATAATTCACTTTAGATAACAAAGTAAATAATATCAACTGTTAATTAATAAATCAATAATTAATATTAATTGCACATGTGTAAGTGAACATGAATGATTACTATTTAAGTCTATTTGAAAGTTGGTTTTTGAAGGATTTTGGAGAGTTAATTTTATGTTTTGATATATATTTGATATTTAAAAATAAAAAATAAAGAACAATATAATATTATATACTTATTTATCATGTTGTTCTTTTAAATTTTTAAAATATCAAATATATATGTTAAAATATAAACTTAGTCCTTTAAAATATTTTTCTCCAAAATATTCTAAAATCAAACATACAAGTATATCTCTAATTTACTCACTTTGGTAACAATCCCCTCTAGAGAAAAGCAAATCAATTTTTCTCCATGGAAATAAAAGGCAGTTTAGATTGTATATATTTCTACACTGTGCGAAAACTCCTAACTTTTTCCTTTGTGCAAATTTTATATATAAACAGACACAGTACTAAAAATATAACATATTATCTTTTAAAAGTATAAATATGCATCATAATTATTATCCGTTAGTTTTTATATTTTGAAAAATATTGATTAATTTTTTGTCATTTTAACGTTAAAAAACGTCTCTGTCAGAAAAATAGGGGAAAGGACGTGAACAATGTTGTTCGCGCTACCAAATGAGTCACGTTATTTGTTTGTTTGTTTGTCTGTGCACAAAACTTTCTCTAAAATTTAGAATTGATTGCAAAATATTTACTATCATTCTTAATTTAAATAATTGATAAGATAAAAATAAATAAAAGTAAATTAAATATTATCGATAAAATGAAATAATAAATTACGTTACATGAACTCATATAATCAATTAGATAAACAATTAATTAAAGCAAAATAACTAACTAGCTAGTATAACTAACTAACCAATTTAACGAATTAATCAATTAAGATATATAATATCCCCATTCAAGCTAGAAGGTGTTTAATACACGCCGAGCTTGCAAAATCGCAAGAAAGAAATCGACTAAAAGAAATTTATAATGCCGAAAATACTTCAGCAACAAATAATGATTTTTGTGTTTGACTATTCATATTACGAATAAAAACTAATATTGATAGAATATGAAATGTCAATTAATGGTTAACTATAAAGAAAAAAGAACTATATCACTAAATTTTTAGTGCTCTTGGAAAATTTAGTCAAATCTTGATCATAGAAGTCATTCAAGAATCTCGCATTGCTTCTTTAGTCATCTCAAAATCAGAACTGGCAAGCTGCTGCTCTTAAACTATGCACTGCTGCTCTTAAACTATGCACTGCTGCATTTTTCCAATCTGCATTATTACTGCAAGCTGATTGGTCTCCAATATGTTGAAACAAGCATGAGTGAATGAAGATGTTCACTACAACACAGGGAGTGTCAAGTGCCACATGTATTGATATGTCCAACATTCTTTGCTTTCTCACGTTCAAGCAACAAACGTCACTTTCAGCCGCTAAAGTTGTTTCCAATTCTCTGGTCCCACAGAGTTCATGTTCAAAACCTTCACCATCACGCAGTCATCTTGCGCCCCAAATTGGTAACTATCCTCTCTCCTTCTCTTGGAGTAAATAGGTTAACCCTTTCACATTAAAGATATACATATAAGAGGAAAGAGGATTCCCTTTTTCAATCAGTTCTTCCTTTTCTTGAGTTGACATTGTTGCTGGAAGAGCTGATTCACCCTTTAATGCGTTCACCAAACCTTGCTGTAGTAGAACAACATGCATCTTTATCTTCCACAGACCAAAATCATTTGATCCATTGAACTTTTCAATATCGAACTTTGTGGTTCCAACCATTGTTGCTCCCTCTTCCCACAGACGGCGCCAATTGTTGAAACAATGATGGGATCTGCAACAAGAATTAACCAACAAAGTAGAAAGAACAAACAATTGCAGAAAAACGAAAAACGAAGAATGATTCTGGATTGATCTTGACAGAGCTGAAAAACAGAAAAACAGAAAAACGAAGATTGATCCTAGATTAATCCAGGATTGATCTTCTCCGTTTTTGCAGTTTTGTAAACCAGTTTTTATCACTCAAATTAAACGAAAAGTAAAGAAAGATAAGGGAAGAGTGACACCAAAATTTACGTGTTCGGTCTCAATTGTTGAGACCTACGTCACGGGCAAGCAAGAAAGATTAATCCACTATTTGTTAATTGAACTTTACAAGATTAAAGTCTTTTCTCAAGATTGATTTCCTAATGTCTATCACTGTTTTTGAACCAGCAACACTAGCCTTTTCTCTCAATCTTTTCTTCCTCTCCCTTCAATCTTTCTTCCTCTGATTTCCTATCAGTCACAAATTGCTTATGCCTCACTGTTTTGCTGCTGTAACTGCTATGATTTCAACATACTTTTGCTGCAAAATTACAGCCCCATATATAGTATACACAAGCAACTAACTATAACCACCTATCATAACTAACTTGGCCAAAGTTAGTTACAACAACCACTAAAGTTTAATTAACTTTAGTTAGATGATTTGAGGCACATTCACATCTCAAGCCTAAATTTGAACTAAATTTCTCTATCTTTTAAATCACATGAAGTCATGAATTATATATTATTTTAAATCAATTTATTTTAAAATAAATAAATATATCAAATTTTATTAACTTATTTTATTTTATATTTTGAAAACGAAACAATAGTTTATCAAATGGGTATTAATTAGTATGAAACAAATTGTAAACGTAAGTGTTCATTTGTAATTCACTCAATCCGTTAAGTCTAACAACAAAAAGCCAATTGATTGGATTTAATCCATTTAAAATGAAAGATCATTCTCAATTCAGATTAAGTAATAAAAATCACGATTTGTTATGGTTTCGTTCGGGTGATTTTCTATTTCATGTTATGAAATTTTTTTAAATCGAAATCTTTTACTTTTAGTTTTAAATTTTAAATCTGAATTTTGAGTTTCAATTTAATTAATTTTCAGTTTTTATTTTTTAGAATGAAAAAATAAAAAAAATAAAATAAAGTTTTAAAAATAATTAAATTATTTTAGATTTTAAAAAAATGATTTAAATATTACATATTTACAATTTAATAATAACTTAATAATAATGGTTGAAATTGGTGGTTATCAAAAGTGACGATAGATAGGTGGGTACCAGTAGTCAATGGTGGTCGGAGTGGTGGTCTACGATAGTCAATGTTGGTCATTGAGATGGTTAGAATGGTGGTTGACAGTGATCATCGGAATGGTGGTTGGTGGTGGCCATCAGAATGGTTAGAACTATGGTCAACTGTGGTTAAAGTGGTGAACGAAATGATGGTGGTCGACAATGGTCAAAGTGATAGTTAGTGGTGGTCAATAATAGTCAAAGTGGTGGCTGGAGTGGTGGTCGACGATGGTCAAAGTGGTGGTTAGCAAGGCCACATTGGTCACCAGTGGTGGTCAAAGTGATGGTTGACAACGATTAGAATGGTGGTCGATTTGGAGTGGTCATCAAAGTGGTAGTCAAAGTGATAGTTGACAATGGTCAAATAAGTGATAGTTGACACTTTCCAATTTTAACTTCTAAAATAATTCATTTTGGTAATTTAATTAATAACATATAAATAATTAATGGATCTTGATGATTCTATACCACGAGATTGTATATCACGTCATTTAAAATATGTTCAATACTACTTTTTTAGTTAGAAAATTTGACAGAGAGACCAAAATTGTCGGATTTTAAAATATAGATAACAATTTAGTAAATTGGTGAAAATAGGGCAACAAAAAGTGCAATTAAATCTTTTTTATTTTTCCATACTATACTTTTTTTTGGATCTAACTCCTCTAAAATGAATAATTCACTTTAGATAACAAAGTAAATAATATCAACTGTTAATTAATAAATCAATAATTAATATTAATTGCACATGTGTAAGTGAACATGAATGATTACTATTTAAGTCTATTTGAAAGTTGGTTTTTGAAGGATTTTGGAGAGTTAATTTTATGTTTTGATATATATTTGATATTTAAAAATAAAAAATAAAGAACAATATAATATTATATACTTATTTATCATGTTGTTCTTTTAAATTTTTAAAATATCAAATATATATGTTAAAATATAAACTTAGTCCTTTAAAATATTTTTCTCCAAAATATTCTAAAATCAAACATACAAGTATATCTCTAATTTACTCACTTTGGTAACAATCCCCTCTAGAGAAAAGCAAATCAATTTTTCTCCATGGAAATAAAAGGCAGTTTAGATTGTATATATTTCTACACTGTGCGAAAACTCCTAACTTTTTCCTTTGTGCAAATTTTATATATAAACAGACACAGTACTAAAAATATAACATATTATCTTTTAAAAGTATAAATATGCATCATAATTATTATCCGTTAGTTTTTATATTTTGAAAAATATTGATTAATTTTTTGTCATTTTAACGTTAAAAAACGTCTCTGTCAGAAAAATAGGGGAAAGGACGTGAACAATGTTGTTCGCGCTACCAAATGAGTCACGTTATTTGTTTGTTTGTTTGTCTGTGCACAAAACTTTCTCTAAAATTTAGAATTGATTGCAAAATATTTACTATCATTCTTAATTTAAATAATTGATAAGATAAAAATAAATAAAAGTAAATTAAATATTATCGATAAAATGAAATAATAAATTACGTTACATGAACTCATATAATCAATTAGATAAACAATTAATTAAAGCAAAATAACTAACTAGCTAGTATAACTAACTAACCAATTTAACGAATTAATCAATTAAGATATATAATATCCCCATTCAAGCTAGAAGGTGTTTAATACACGCCGAGCTTGCAAAATCGCAAGAAAGAAATCGACTAAAAGAAATTTATAATGCCGAAAATACTTCAGCAACAAATAATGATTTTTGTGTTTGACTATTCATATTACGAATAAAAACTAATATTGATAGAATATGAAATGTCAATTAATGGTTAACTATAAAGAAAAAAGAACTATATCACTAAATTTTTAGTGCTCTTGGAAAATTTAGTCAAATCTTGATCATAGAAGTCATTCAAGAATCTCGCATTGCTTCTTTAGTCATCTCAAAATCAGAACTGGCAAGCTGCTGCTCTTAAACTATGCACTGCTGCTCTTAAACTATGCACTGCTGCATTTTTCCAATCTGCATTATTACTGCAAGCTGATTGGTCTCCAATATGTTGAAACAAGCATGAGTGAATGAAGATGTTCACTACAACACAGGGAGTGTCAAGTGCCACATGTATTGATATGTCCAACATTCTTTGCTTTCTCACGTTCAAGCAACAAACGTCACTTTCAGCCGCTAAAGTTGTTTCCAATTCTCTGGTCCCACAGAGTTCATGTTCAAAACCTTCACCATCACGCAGTCATCTTGCGCCCCAAATTGGTAACTATCCTCTCTCCTTCTCTTGGAGTAAATAGGTTAACCCTTTCACATTAAAGATATACATATAAGAGGAAAGAGGATTCCCTTGTCTAAACCCCTTTTCGGTACCACATATTCTACCTCGTCATGATTCATAGTAACAGAGAATTGAATAGTGGACGCATACATATACATCCTATCCATCCATTTATTATTAACTCGATCATATAATTTACTCACTTCTAACTTTAATGCTACCTATCTTCTCATTTCTTTTACATTTCATATAGTTGAGTAAACAATTATTCACATATTCAACTATTCATTTCTTATACAATTATACATTCAACAATTATGTATACAGAAAACTTTGTTAAAATAATTATGATAAGTGGTGATAGATTAGTTTTATAATTCAAAAAAATTGAGTTTTTAAAAGAGAATGTATGAATAAATATATTTTCCATTTTTATTTTTTGTTTTTGTCAACGTTATCTTTTTCCACCTAAATAAATAATTTTTTTTTATGAATTTGTAATACTTGTATGGTTTGTATAGTGCATTTCAAAAAAACTATGGTTTGTATAGTTTTAGTCTTAATATAGTTTATATAATTTTAGACTGCGTAGAAGGTGGTCTAGTAATTATTGGCTATATTCTCTCAACTTCCAAAATTTCGATGTTTATTTTAGATTCTAGTTTTCAATGGTATAAATCGTCAATTCGCTAGAGAAAATGAGATTGATATTGTTAATTCAATATATATATTTTTTTTTAATTTTGAATTTTTTAGATAATTTCGCCTATAGTGACTGATTTAGATACTGAATATATTTTCAGTCACACTAACGATCGAATTGGTAGAGCTGTCAAAATGGGCTATCCCGAATGGGCCGACCCGCCCAGCCCGCTAAAACATAGGGCTTGTGCTTAAAAATTTCAGCCCAAATTTTTTTAGGGCTTTTGAGCCCAGTCCAAATAAACCCGTTATCCATTAGGGTTAACTCGTATGGGTACCGGGTAGCCCGCAACCCACATAATCAATTTTAAAAAAATAAAAAGAGTAAAATTGGTCTTAAAAAAAAGCCCGAACAAACAAAAATTAAATTGAGCGGTTTCTAATTTTTTTTTTAAGAATTCGCAAAGACACAACAAAGTACAAACCCTATTTTGAAGGGAAATGTGACGGCACTCTCACATACAAACTCACAGTCTCACTCATCTCACTCCACGGGCACACGACATACAAGTTGTGTATTTTTAATCATCTAAAATATCATATAAGTTGTTTTTAAATAGGCATGTAGAGCTAACTTGTTTTTAAATGTGCATGAAGAAATTTCGAACTAAGTTGTTTTTAAATGAGCATGAAGAAAACTTTTAAATTAAAAGAGTTGCAAGAAAATTAAAAATATATAAAAAAACAAGGGCTACCCGCCCAGCCCGCAACCCGTCTAGGGCCAGGCTCGGGTAGTATTTTAACAGCCCATATTAAAACAGGGCTTTTTAGCCCGGTCAGAAGAAGCCCGCAACCTGTTAAGGCCGGCCCTAAATGGGTCGGGTAGCCCGTTTTGACAGGTCTACGAATTGGAGACTATAATTTTTGAATTTTGAAACTAAATATTTTTGCGTCACTAAATTGGTCGCTAGTGAAATTTAGAGACTGAAATTACAACTGAATTTTAGCGACCAAAATTTCGGTCACTAACATTACTAGAAATTTCACTTCTAATGACAGATTTGGAGACTAAATTATTTCAGTCACTTTAGAGACTAAATCAGATACCAAAATACAAAACTATATAAAAAACCTATTTTCATCACTAATTCGGTCACACATAATATTTAGAGACTTAAGTTTTAGTGACTGAAAAATCGGTCTCTATTATTTATATTTCGTTTTTAATTAAAATTGACGGACAAAATGTCTATTTTTATTATGAGATAGGATTTTTTTTAGTTGAAAAATGTTATATTTCCCTCTCACTGTTTTTCACTAAAATTAAATCCCCTCTCTAAACAAACTTACCTCTGTCTGATATGTGAAACAAACTCTTAATTTGTTCTTTTCTCAACCAACCACAAACCCTAAACACTCTATCTGATATGTGAAACAAGCAAAATTTGATTCGTTTCATCACTGCGTCACCGTTTCATCACGACGTCACCGTTTCATCGCTGTATTCTGCTTCCCTCACAAAATCCATCGTTTCACGCTTTGTGTTCTGGTGACTCCTAATCTGGTTCAGTCTTTCCTATCCTTGGTGTTGAGTAAGTACCAGACTCACTCCTATAAAATAAGTAGGTTTCTGAACTCCCTAACTTCGAAGTAAAGTAAATATCAAACCCTACTCGGTTGATTCTCTCTTTCTTTTCAACTGAGTTGCATTTCCAATCGGTTTAGTCGGTAACGTACCCAAGTGTATATCCCCTGTTTGAGTAATACTCTTTATATTGAAACCAGATAATAAGCTTGCCAGGAGAGACGATTTTAACGACAAAGGTCCTGGACCCTCAAACGCATGAGTCAGAAGTTCATCGGTAAGAAATATTTCTTGTTTGTTCTTTCCTTTCAAGCCAAAACAATTTTGCTACGTCTTGTTTAATTTATTTTGTTTTAATAGGGCATGCCTTTGATTTTGTTATCTCACATCAGTTTCTCTTAAGAAATCAACTCAAAATTTAATTGATTTGTAGACATGATTTTGAAAGACATGCTTGCATATATATGGGCTGTCCATTGATTAAGAACTTCAATTCATACTTGATTAATCTCAACTGATTAAGATGGGGGTTCTGTGCAATATCGTTGGATGTATCCATTTGAGAGGTAATTATTCAAATCTTTCAACCTACAAATCTATATTTTATTTATTTATTTGTAATTAGTAGTTAATATTATAAGTTATTTTTTAGGTACTTGAATAGGTTGAAATAAATGGTTAAAAATAGATCACATGTAGAAGGGTCAATTTGTAAGGCATATCTATGTTAAGAGACTTCTCATTTCTGTTCATATTATTTTGAATCTCATCTGCAATCTTTGAGAAATAGAGTAGGTCGAAATGATGATGGGGTAAACATGATGTAGTTCAAAAAACTTTATCAATTTTCAATCATTCTGGTCGCTCAGCTGGAACTTGTAAGAGTAGATATTTGAATGGTAGAGAATTAGCTGATGCACATTTGCATGTTCTACTAAATTGTGAAGAAGTTCAACCATATATTGAGTAAGTAAAATAAATTGATCTTGATTTATTTATCATTTTTTTATCAATCATATAACATAATATATATATATATATGTGTGTGTGTGTGTGTGTGTGTGTGTGTGCGCGCGCAATATTTGGAAGCATATGATCCAAATATATGTCAAACTGAAGTGGATGGTAGGATTGCATCTGAATTTCCAAGTTGGTTTTAAAGATATGTAAGTGTCATATGATTTCAACTATTATATTTCAACTATAGTACATGACTTATCTTGTAATTATGGAATATAATAAGTTTATTTTGCCTATTGATAGGTACATAATAAAAATAACTTGGTGCAAAATTTGTATTTGCACCACTTAGCATATGGACCTAAGAGGAAGGTTCATATTTGGCCTATTTATTTTGTAAATGGTTTTAAGTTTCATACAGAAGAGTGGAGTGTTGGTAAGAAAACCGTTAATTGTGGACTTTGTATCAAGGGTGACGACGAAGGAGTTGAAGAAAATTACTATTATGGTGTTGTTAAAGAGATTTTGCAAGTTGAATACCTAGGAGAACCAACTACGCAATTAGTTTTATTTAACTGTGAATGGTTTGATATTGTTGTCAACACTGGCATGAAGATCAACACCAATATGGCATTGTTGAGGTTCATCGTTGTAGAAGATATTCAAAATATGATCCTTTCATATTTGCAACAAATGTTATTGAGGTGCATTATGTACCTTACCCAGAAAAATTAAAAGAAAAAGTTGATTGGTGGATTGCCATTAAAACCAAACCTAGAGGCACAGTGGATGATCGATATACATTAGAAGTTTCATATTAAGATTCAACATCTACCACAACAAATGTAGCTTTTGCTGCAGATGATGAGCTACTTCATCATTTGAGAGATGAAGGGAAAAATGAGGAAGTTGAAATGAATATTGAGGTTGCAAAAGACCAAGAGGAGGATGACAACATAGATTTAGACGAATTTGATTCAGAAAATGATTTTGAAAACCACTATAAGTTTCATAATGATGATAACGATAGCGATGATGGTAGAGATAGTGATTATTAAATTTAAATATTTTTCATTTTGTGGAGGTGATGAAAATTCATTACTATACTTTGTTGTTATGTTTATGCTATAAATATTTTTAATTGTATTTTTTTTTTAATTGTAGATGGCAGATAAAGACAGGAAAAGAAAAAGCTCTCAAGACTCGTCAATTAAAACAACATTCCAAACGTTCAAATGCAAATCCTCCTTTTGTACAACCTTCAGCAATATCTCATACTACTACTCTATCACTTAGGACATCTCATAATGCACATTCTCCTAGTACATCTTATGTTGCACATCCTCCTAGGACATCTTATGTTGCACCTCGTCATAGTTCATTTCATGTTGCACCTTCTTCTAGTTCTCATGGTGCACCTTCTAGGACGTCTAATGTTGCATTTCCTCATATTTCTCTTCCCTTAAGGAATTCTAGGACATCTGCTACTACCTCATCACCTAGGACATCTCATGTTACACCTCTACCTCGGACATCTCATGTGACACCTCCACCTTTGATACGAGGGGTAAATTCACCATCTAATTCACAACCATCTCATTCTGAAGGAATGCATAGACCAAGATCCAATGAAATTGTCATTGCATCTGAGACACAAAGCAAAGGTGGCAAGCGAACTTTATACCTCGATGGACAAGGGTAAATATGTATTATTTAAGTATATTATATAAACTTCATAACTACTAATATGTATTGTTTGTAGATTTTTGCCTTCGCATCCTGCAACAAATGGGATTGGAGATATCATCAAGAGTAATTTTAGTAAGCCGTGGCCATCATGGAAAAAAATAGACATTAATACGAGAGACTTGTGGTTTGAAGTATTTAAGGTATATTGTTTTAAGGGCACCTTTAATATGTTTAAAACTAGAACAACAATGTGTTATTTCTTCTCTCCTTTATATTTTAAATAATAATGTCTTATGTCTTTAAAAAAATATTACCACATGCTAACCTACTGATTGTTTATATATACATAGAATAGATTTAATATTTGTCCACCAGATGATGTGTGGGCTAGAAAGAACTTTGAAATACGAGGTGCAATAGTAATGAAAAATAATCTAAACAAGGTTCATAGCTCAATGAACAGACCGAAGTGGATTGGTCAGGATGTTTGGAATTCCTTATGTGATCATTGGGGAACTCAAGGATTCAAAAAGAAGAGCATACAAGCAAAAACAAACCGATCATCTGACTGTGGAGGTTTTGGAGGGTCTCTTCACACCTGTGGCTCTATCACCATATCCGAGCATAGAGTTAATTTGGTTAAGTTTCCTATCTTTTTCTATATTTTAACTTTTATATATGATTTAACATGTAATTGTAATCAAATGCATGCACTAATCAAATTGGAAACAATGTGTGTGTAGTTCAATGTATGTGTGGTTGTTTAAATTTTACACAATATAATTATGTTGTGTTAAATTTTGTTGTGTAAATTTCATTTTTGTTTTGTAAATTTCATTTCTATTATGCAAATTAATATTATGTTTACAAGTTTTTAATGTTGAGTTTTTTTATGTTGTTAGACGGATTTGAATGGCATCCCTCCTAGTCATTCAGATTTGTTTCTCTACACCCATAAACGTGGCAAGGATAAAATTTGGGTTAATAAAATATCGGAATATGTTCATGTAAGAGCTTTCAACTTTAGTGTATATCATTTATTTTTGTATGTTGGTTTTTTTTTTTTTTTATCTTCATGTAATATCGGAATAAAGTGTTTTAAAATATTAATTAGCTTTATATTTATGTTGACAGGAAAAATTTAAACGTAGGTTGGAAGAATTGATCCAAGAAACAACTTCACAAGGAACTCCTCCACCAAATGAATTAGATGTGTGGTGTGAGGTTGCAGGAATAAAAAGATGACGAGTATATGGTTGCGGAATGGAATCTACTGTATTATTAGGGAGATCATATTATCGCGGGTCATGTTCTTCATCAACAGAGTGGGTTCAAAGACATGAATTTGAAGAAATGAGAAATGAAATAGATCAACTTCGAGAGGAATTGGCTAATACAAACAGAGCAGTTGAGCGCAACAACCACTTGATAAAACAACTGATGAATAGTTTGAACTTTAAACCCATACCATATACTAGAGATCAAATTCATGAAGATGAGATTGGTGATAATGATGATGAGATTGGTGATCATGATGCTGGTGATTTTGATGATGAGATTGGTGATAATGATGCTCGTGATCATGATGATGAAGAGTTAGATGGATAGTGATAAGTTAATCTGAATAATCAATATGTTGCAATTTGTTATGACTAAATATATTATGTTTAAACTAAAATTTTATTTGTATTATTTTGAGTACTTAAAAATATTACTTAAATATATTATGTTCTTTAGTTATATACATTGAAATGATTAATGCTTTTAAATGATTTTGGTGTATGAATTTTTTAGATATTGAAAACAAATTAAAAAATTGTTTTTATTGTTCTTTTGGACATTAAAGTAATGTATTTTTTTAAAAAAGGTAATATTTAGAGACGGAATTGGTGACCAAATATTTAATAAAAATTTATGTCACAAATTTTGTCTCTAAATCGGTCGCTAATGACATTGAAAATTAATTCAAAGTGGTTGTTAAATTAGTCTCAAAGTTTAGTCACTAATTCAATCTCAAAAATTGGTCACAAAATTAGTCACAAAATTCGGTCACTAAATCGGTCACAAAATTCGCTCACTAAATCAATCACTAAATTCGGTTCCTGATTTGGTCGCAATAGCTAGCGACTAGCAGTTTACCTACTGATTTAAATTGGTCACTAAATCGATCGTTATTGTATTTAGTGGCCGATTTTTTTTCATTTAGTGACCGAAAGATTGGTCTTTAAAAGCGCTTTTGCTAGTAATCAGAATCACATTGATAATCTAGTATGTTTTCTTTACGGGTGTTTGTTACTAGTATGTTTGTTAGCCCTGTCTAGAAGTTAGTTGATGTTAGCGTATACTAGATGGTACTTGGGATGAAGTCAGGATGTGGGCCCATGATGCCTATTTATCAATGTTAAGGGCCGGGGCTCGTTTGTTTATTGTAAGCGAGTCATTATCTTTTTGAAAAGGATAAATTTATTGAACAAAACAATTGAAAAGAAAAGGAATTTTTTTATGGAAATGAATGTACTTTTATCTGTACTTGTTTAGAATACTTCTTGCATTCTTCTGGATAAAATTTGTTCTTTTACAAGTAATATAAAATCAAAACAGTTGATAAATTTTAGGATTAACGGTATTTTTGGTCTCTATAATATAGGACAAATATGATTTTAGTTCGGTAAATTTTTTTTTATTTTTTTCATTTCTAACATTTAAAATTATTTAACTTTTAATTTTTGATGACATTTATTCATAAAAAGAATGGATTTGTATGTTTTAGAGTAAGAAGGTGGTGAAGTGAGTGGATATGACATTATAATTATCAATGATTAGTCGTTATGTGCACGAAATAACAATTATTCAATTAACGATCAATAATTGACATTACTTATTTTATTCTCTAAAATAAATTATTTCTACTTGAAAAGAATTAAATCCAAAAATAACAATCACATGGCAAACAAAATCAAAATTCATTCTAAAAGGGCCAAATCCAAAAATAACATTCACATGGCAAACAAAATCAAAAATTTTAAAGTATGTGTCATTTTTTATTGTGACTCAGCCTTAATTGGTAATTGGTAAAATTAATTCAATAAAAAAAACAAAATAAAAATTAAGATTTTCCGTCCCCTCAACAAGTCTACCACCAAATCCATCATAACCTTCTTTACAAAATTAAATTTCATATTCTCAAGCTTTGAGGATATTTTGTTTTTATATTTTTTTTATTTAAAACTCCCCATTATATTTACATTAGAATTTATATATCAAAATATTCTATTTTTTTTTGACAAAACCGCATCCTCGCTTTGCAACATATGAAGATTAACTTTTTTCTCCGATATTTTATTTTTTATAACAAATAAATAATTATTAATTTAATAAATAAAAACTAATAAAAAAATTAAAAAAATAAAATTATATTAATAAAATCAAACAAAATAAATTTTGTAAAAAAAAAAAATCAAAGTTAATACGGTTGAGTAGACGTGTCAAAACAAATAATATGTTATATTCTTTTAACAACTCCCTTCTATCTTATTTTGAAGATAAATTTGTAACTTCATTATAACTTTCTCCTATTTTCCCACAATTATTTATTTTTACATTCAAAGTTATATTAAAAATAGTTGTGATAAAAAATGAGGAAAAATAAGAGGAAGTTGATAAAAAAAAATAGAATAAAAATGTTAATTTACTGCAAAATAGGACTAAGGGAGTTGTTAAAATAATATAGCACATTATTTATTTTGACACATCTATTCAACCGTATTAATTTTTATGTTTTCTATTTTCTTTGAATTAAATGTAATTTGTTTGATTTTAATAATATAATTTGTTTCAAATTTTTTATTAATTTTTATTTATTAAATTAACCATTATTATTTGTTATAAAAAAATAAAATAATTGACTATGGTCGCATCGGTGGAATGTGACCTTCTAAGAAGAAATAAAATAAAATAAAATAATCTTTTAGGTGGTCGAAAGGCGGAGATGCGACCTCTTGAAAGTCAAAAAAAAAAAAAAACAGTTTGGTATATAAATTTAAACGTAGGTATAATGGAGAATTTTAAATAAAAAATGAATATAAAAGCAAAATACACTTTGATCTCTACTTCACAATTTTTGAAAATTTCAATTTTATCTTTATCATTGAAAAATTTTTTACCTAATTTTTACTCCACAAAAATACGAAATTTTCGGTATAGAATTTTATTTTTCAAAAATACAATTTAAAATTAATATATCAAAAATTTGAAATTTTTTGAAATGAAAAAAAAGAGGAAAATATTTTACATATTAAAAAGTTCAAAAATAAAATTTTCAGTGTAAAAAAAATTTTAAAAAAACAATTGTATATTGAAAATTTGGAAAACGAAGTTTTCGGTATATAAAATAAATTGAAAAACAAATTTTATACTAAA